>OZ007579.1:49038956-49380918 GCA_963931925.1 Onchidella celtica
CAGCAAACAAAGCGTTACAATAGTCTAATTTAGATATAACAAAAGATAGAACAGGTTTAATGGCTGCTTCCTCTGAAATAAGATTCCTAATTTGACTAATTTTCCTTAACTCAAGATAGCAAATTTTTCTAACATGCGAAATGGCCTTCTCCATGGATAGATTGCAGTCCAGGTAAACCCCTAGATTTTTCACACAATGGGATATAGGTATCTTAGTGTCATCAAACTCGATAGTGGACCGTTGTACGGACTTCAGGGAATATGCATTTTTAACCCTTTGGCTACCGAAGCTGTGAAAGCTAGATTTTCTCAAATCCAGTCTATAATAAGATCCGCTAATTTTAGTTATTTTAAGTGGCGAATATGAATCTAAATTAGGCTGTCGATCTGTATTTAAAATCTGGTAACTGACGGAGCAATAGAGAGTTAACAGCTGTGCTGTTTCAGTACTGAGGAGTTAAAGACAACAAATCTTCGCTAACTTTACAAATGAAAAGTAGAGCAGGTATTTGTAATGGACACTTTGATATGGTCCCAGGGGAGGGGAGAAAAACTACAGCAAAAAAAAAAAAAAAAACGCCGAAGGACATCGCACACTTACCTGCGACATTTGGATTTCTGTCTGTAAATATGTCAAACCTGAAGAAAAAAGTATGAATTATTGTAACCTTAACGAAATTATGCAAAAAATATTATCTTCAGAACGGAATTTCGTTGAATTTGATATTAATACTTCAACTGCATTTAGTAGATATTTTACTTTCTGTTGTGTTTGCTAAATTATGCCTTTCAGTTTGTATCCTGTCGCGATGTGGGTTAGATGGGGAGAATTCGACTGACACTCTTTCGAGGTCCGCTCCCACAATCGACGAACACACAAAAAAAATTACTTGCACTCTAAAAACTAAATAAATCAATTGCTTTGATTTTTAGCAGAACTGGAGGGCAGTTTAATTACAGGAATTAATGTAACAAATATAATTATAAATATAAATATCAATTCAAAGGCAACCGAATCTAACTAATGAAACTACAGCTTTCTATAAAGACTAACTTATTCACTCTAACTACTTGCAGGTCATATGAGTTATATGCCAAATAGAATCCGCGCACGTGGCGACGGATATAACAGTTTAAATTCTATTAATTCAATGAGACATGTTATGATATGGACATTTCCTCTAGACACGCCATGGAGAATGCTTGTACAACCATGCGTTGTCTGGCGGTAGCTCTGAAACTGTTTTCAAAAGTAAGTAGAACGGTTCACTTTCATCATTACAAATTAATATGGACTCTCACCATTAGGCCCTCACTGGGAGTGAGAGCGCTGGATGTAAACGCTGTGGGTTCATATCAAACCAAGTAGCTTAGGCTCTGGAGCTTTAAATCATCACGCTCCTCACAATATGGACTGCTCAACTGCGTCTCTATGTCTCTCATCTGGCTGAGGACTATCGCCGTCCACCTCGTAAATGGATTGTCTACATGTGGCATCTATCTAAGCTCTGCACGGGTTTAAATACTAAAGCTATGTCTCGACCTTCCGTCCAGATTCATACATTTGATTGGTGCAGTCGCTTCAGCTCAGCCTGCAATATTAATTTATGCTTGTCATGGCCTTGCGCCAAAATCAAGGTCAATTTTACGGTCTACACAAAATTTAAAATGCGAAACATTAACTACTAAAATCTTCAAACCCGTGCTTTCTACTCTTATGCACGAATTTCCGAACGCCAACTAAGCGTCTAAAAAAAATACCTTTACTCGCCCCTTATCTATGTTAATCACAATCACGGGGTCGAGAACTGCTCTGTCATTCCTAGCTATACATTTATTCTGTCTCGCCCCTCCTTCTCTCCATCCATCAGAAAAAAGGTGTTTCAAAACAAACTGTTCACGAGAACAGCTCAAGGACAAATTACGCTGGTTATAATCAACAAGATAGTAAAAATTAACTCACTGACGTCGTGACCTAGCACGGCATTTATGATCCTAATGTGATCATGACATATCCCTTTCTGAAAAAACGTGAAGGTGAGAGGGCGTAAGCCGTAGCCTTGCCAGTATTGAAATTTCATTCCTTCTCAGCTACGTTATGCTTCAGTGTCAACCTATTGGCCTCGAATTTTAGAGGAGTAAGAAAGGCAAAGAAAACAGAGGTTAAAGAAATTTTGTAATTGGGAAGTCATAATAATTAGCACATGATTATAATATACGGCATCTTAATGTGTCAACAATAAGCCCGTTTTTATACCGTATAGTAACTTGCCGACACCACAAGTAGGCTCGGTAAGTAGCAATTAATGAGGCTGGTTATTATCACAAAGGTTTGGATCAAACTTGGATAATATGATTGTCACAAATCCCAGACTGGGAGATGTAATAAGTTATGACAGGACAACAATCACGAACGAACAAGTTTAACACTTAACAGAACAACCCATCAGACTCACACATTTATTAAACATAATTATACAGATAATAGCGGAATTACATACATTATATTATTGAAATTAACTGCCGTACAACGGCCTCATTCTCACATGCACTCTTCCTCGGATCCACAACCCGGTAGTTACTTCCTAAAGGCACTTCGGCCTCAGCCTCTCCCCTCAGGGTCTTAATAGCACATTAATAATTCACTGGCACCGCAGTCTCTCAATATCACCTTCCTATTGTCATACACCTTAGCATTCCACTAGCACCTCAGCAGGGCAATAGCACATTATCATTTCAATAGCCCATCAACATGGCAATAGCACATTATCATTTCAATAGCCCATCAACATGGCAATAGTACATTATCACATTCACGCTCATATCTACGTCCCTGTCCGTGGCCTGACTGCCACGACTTTATGTGCCTCTACTGTCCTGCACCGCCAGCCTCACTCTTGGCCTATGTGTGGCCTCCGGCCCTATGCTGGCCTATCCCCTGTGCTCACCGAGGCGGCTCTTTGGCCCGTCCCCGACACCTACAAGAATAACATTACATTGGTATAATACCATACCATTTCTATCCACTCCACCTCTCCTTACAACCCATGAAGCGTACACACAATAGTTCACATTTCACTCACCAAACATCTTACGGTAACACACCTCCCTGGGAGTACACACTACTCACTCGCGCTACAAATCCATGAACTCAACTTTCATCTATCTCTCATGGCGCACATTGCTATATCCAATATCAAGGACTTCCACATTCCTCACATATACTTATTTACATCATGGTAATAGACGAATATAATATAATACATCAATCATAATTATCAATCAACGTTCTACCTACCAGTCATCACTGGAAAAAACACTCTCATCCGTCTTCCGACTGCTCCCCTTATGTTCGCCCGCTGGGCTCTTACTAGCGTCCGTTCAGTAGGACCTTCTAACTTGCAGTGATAGTAATACAGCGCTTTCGCCTCATTCAGACCCCCCACCACTCACAACATGCACGCTTTAACTTACTTGTCTACGTGCGTTAATTTTACTATCCTCCTTTCCCCCCGTAATTATTAACTATCGCTCACTCCACTCGTGACAATGATCACTAAGCCTAATCATGACCCTGAACCTTCACCTAAAATAATATAACCCTAAATGTAACCGATTGTCCATTTAGCCCTCTGCCTGGGTGTTGCGGTCCGTGCGCCAATAATTAAAATTATTATAAAGACATGTGCCGTCACGTACCCAGTAAAGAGCATCCAATGGTCACTAGGGGGCAGCTCAAACCTGTTGGCCTTGACCCAGTGACGGAAAGACTCCAGCGCTCCACTGGCATCCACATACAGAGACCCAGGACGTAATGTGTAGTTTTCTGTCCAGTAACTCACGTCCTGTGACTGGTGCCAAATTTGTCAGTTATAAACAGTGTAGAACACTCGGGTTTTTTTTTGTTAAACACAATATTCCAATACAAATACCCTTTTGTGAGGTTGGCTTAAGCTCAGTTGTCTGGAAGCTTACTAATTCTGACCTCCAAGTGGGAATACTACCGATGATTTAGGGTCTGTTCCCATGAAGCGTGTTTTCGTAGCTTTTTCTGTGCATCTTTTCAATCAGTGAGCACACCCAGGGTGTATTTTAAGCATATAAAAGTTGCTCTTTCTATTTCATTGTTAGTGCCAGTGTTCCCATTTAAGCATAGTTTTTAGATTAATAGTTTTCGACAAATCACGCTTGTCAAAAACACGCACAGGAAGTATAGACTTCGTGGGGACAGGCTTTTACACCGCACAGTCTATGCAGTAATCAGTAATCTTCGGTATGCAAACAGAACAAACACCATCGATACCGAATACGATTTTCCTACCTGCACATGTCAAATTATTTCTTACTCATGCAAATCAAAATCACCTGCAAACGCGGGGTATACTAGTGCCACATTAAATTGGATGGCAACCTTCCGGTAGTTCTGAATTTAGGAAAAATATTTTTTATTATGATTATTATTATCGGTATATCTAAATTTTTCTAGCTTACCTTTTGTCTTTTCTTGTATTTTTCTTTTCCTTCATCCCTCTTTTTTTAGCCATCAGGTTAAGTCTATCATCCACTGTTTGCACATTTACAACTTGCATTAAGGAGCTCTATTTTGCCAACACTCTCCACAAAGACTAAGGTAGACACAGTGACCAGTACTTACATTGACAATCAATAGTCCAGTGACAATAACATTTAGACTAAAGGAAAGATCAACCAGGGGAATGCTGCTGTAGCGAACACTGATCTGTCAAACAAACGAAAGAGCACACACCAAAACATATGAATGAAGTTCTTCTCCCATGAAATAATTTATAATTCTAAACATGATCTTATTTATAAATTAAAATAACAATTTTTCACACAATGTTGAGGTGTATTGCATGAAAAAGACCATGCAACATAGGATGAACTAGTGGGCAAAGCAAGAAAGTGACATCAATTTAAACCTTTCCTAAGGGGCAAGTTGTAAACTGCAGAACATTATGTCTCACGATATATTACAAGACACATGGCTATTCCCTGTGCAGTTGATAAAAAGAAATACTAATAATTGGAAAATCGAAAATTTACCAACAGACAAAGAAAAACAAAAACAATCCAAAAACAAGAAATACTGACATTTGAAATAAACTAATGCTGTTCTTAGGTACAAACAGAATAGCAAACTTGAGGAGAGAGAGAGATCACAGAGAGGAAGAGATAGAGAGAGAGAGAGAACGAGAGAGAGATAGTGAGAGAGATAATTATATTAGACACTCACCGAGTTTGCAATAAAGGCATAATATAGGTTCATCTCCAGCTCCGTCAATGTCGAGTTGTGGTTGTAATATTTCAACCATCTGTTCAATATATATATATATTCTGGTCATCAGCAATATCAACACCATCATTGTGAATGAAAGGGGGGCCAAAATTCAAAACTGACCATTTGTGGCCCAGCTGATCAAAGTTGTAATGGAGTCGGATTTTGTCTTTTTAAAAAAATTAAATAAAGGGTTTTTTTTTTGTTGTTTTTTCACGACAAACATACTAATCACACATGGAATAGAAACTGGGGAACCAACAATCAGCAAAAATTTAGGTTTCGGGTCAGCTAAGTCATTCTTGCCAGATAAACGTTTGGTTTTCCAGCCAGGCACCTGGGATGTTATCACCACTCTGAGAAAATGATTTACCGTACTCATGTCCTAAACGTTCACCAATTTCTTGACCCTAGCATTCCAATCTGAGTCGAAACTATATTGTTCTGTACAGTAGACGGTACACTTGCAATGAAATGGGCGATGGAAATCATGGTGAGGACAAATTTTAATTATTTTTATTGTTGATGTTCACTAAAATATGGATGATGCAGATGATGGCGATGTTTTTGAAACTGATCTTATCATAATATTAATGGTAATGGTAATATAATAGTAACAACTACCACCCAATGTTCCAATATTACTATTTGCTAACCCTATCGTGAAAGCGTGAAAGTGTACAGAGATGATGATGATAACTGATTTTTGCCAATCTATTCTATGAACACTTTAAGATAACTTCAGTGTTTGTATTAATATATTATTATTTTAAATGGGGAGTACAATAAGCCATTTAAGTGTTTAGAACATGTTCTTCTCCTGCTAAATTAGGTCCACAATATCTGTTGGGTTTTATCTTAGGGGCAGAGATACGACAGTCTCAACGATATCAACGAAAGCGTCACCACCAACATCAGCCCACTGTCATCATCTGCCATCATAAAGGTTACAACGATGACAACTTACATGCGATAGTCCCTATTATCTGCCACCATGAACAACTGAATCTCGTGTTCTGTACCACTCCCGATATGTCGCTTACCACGGGCCTGAATTTTGCGGACCCTTGATGACCGTGAGATCTCCCCTGTACTTTTCCTGGTTACTGTTTGAAAATTCAACAGAAAAATAATTTTAATAAAAAGAATAAAGGGTTTCTACAAATTCATTAGAAACAATTTAAGCGCTAGAGATTGAGAAGCTGGAAAATTTGTCAACGTATTCCAATTTGTCAGAGAGCAAAACCTGTTTAGGATCTTTTGTATTTTATGACCTAAAGGCCCAAACAAAATCAGGTACGCTAGAGATTTTTTCTTTTATAACTTTTTAGAAAACGCTACCACTGAAATATTAGGCCATTCTCTCCATAAAAAGTGTTACTGAACATCTTAAATGAGAACAGGGTTCCGAACGACATCACAAAGATGAAGACCAGCGCCAAACCTTCATTGTTCATGATCTCTATATAGTCATTTCTAAAGTCCACTTCCCGCGTCTGTTTGTGTATCTGGTGGAGTCCGCCACTGGGATCTCTGGTCAGCTGTAACTGGTCTAGACCGTCATAGAAGATTCCTTCCTGATGTTAAAAGATTGTCTTGTATTTTTCCAAATGCGTATACAAATCGTACGTAAAACAGCTATCATTCAATCTATATCAGTTAAAAGAAAGTTACACATAATACTCTTTTCCCACTGCCTGTAATGTTAGGTAAGCAAAGCCGAAATTCTGGATAGTAAACCGGTGACAAGGTTACGTTTCCACAAGGAGCCACGAAAGGCACTAATTAGTGCAAATTTAACAAATGTAGCCTATGATAATTCACAAGGTTACTTAAGATCCTAACCAAAGCTGAGACTCGACTTTGTTCCTATCTTCCTTCTGTTACTGGTTTGTTTGTATTTTATTCCCATCTAACCTTATCTTTCCACATCCTCTAAATTGTGTTTAGATATTTACCGGTCCCCTCCCACACACACACACACACACACTGTTTTAAATGTTGTGGTATATCTCCCAGTTCTCATCGACTAGACCTAACTCATTACTTTCACTGATAACGGTGGTTTATCAGAGGAGAAAGTGGATGGTATACATATTTGGTCAAGACCACCGTCTTCATGTATGAACCATTTCAAAGAACAGACACAGGTAAACTGACCAAGACTCACCAATATAAAGTCAGATCTATTGCTGGTTTTCCGCACCACAAAAGAACTGCCGGTTGTTTCATTAGTAAAGAGACCAACAGCCTAACATGAAACAGATAGAGAAATCAGTGAGATATCATACGAAGTAGTACTAGTGTCAGTACAACATGGCATAGGGATCAGATGCAGTGAATAGTACCCAAAAAAAAAAAAAAAACACTCATGGGTTCGACCCAAGGCTTTAAAGAAATAAACATACAGCGTTACTACAAAATGCGGCCCAACTGGCAATTTCAAAATTGCGTCAAATCAGAAATAATATCTCACTGCCACCATGAACGGTATTGTAAAAGAACTACTGAAGTGTACTGCAGCAGCTTACAGATGTTCCGATGTGTGAGCCCCAAGTCACGTGGCATCTTGCCTTACTCATTCAATCAGGGTGACTGCACTCTGACAACTGAACAAACAATGCGAACAACCGCCTTTTTAAACATGTTGTCAAGAACCCCGAGCTACTTATACGAGCATTAGCATGGCTAAAAATTCAATAGTTTCTTTACTGTCTACTACCATACAAGGTGAGTGTCAATGTCTTATACAGGTTTGGTGTAATAACTGTTTATGAAAAAGAAAAAGGACTTCAAAAGAAAGATCAGGCGCCGCACCTCTACCATCTCACGACCTTAGTTCTTGTTTGTTCCATTTTCTAAAACATTGGAGATCGTCTAGTATGTGACACTTGTTTAAACTACTGTTGGAAGAAACAAGTACTTAGGTCGCGATCTGGTCAACATTGGTCAACGCATCTATGTACTCACTGGATCATGAAGTAACTGTTTGCGTTTAATTCTCCCGTTTTCAATGACAAAAACTGGGAAATGCGGTAAATCTTTCTTGCCATCTTTGTTCACGCCCAATGCACTTCGTCTCATTCTCAGATGTACATCCCTTGACCCAAACGTGACTCGAAAGTGCATGTTACTGGGCATGTCTCCAACTGACCGTGTGTGCCTTGAACCTGTGTGTAACTGAGGAGGTAATTCGTAACTCTGGTCCACTAAAGTTATCTCTACTGCGTCTGAGGAATGGCAACAACATAAGAAGCTTCAATATTCGTTTGTGCATGAACTATGAAGGGCTTTGAGTGCAGCAGGTCTAGAGAGAGAGAGGGGGGGAGAGAGAGAGAGAGAGAGAGAGAGAGAGAAAGACTCCAGAGAGAGAGAGAGAGAGAGAGACAGAGAGAGAGAGAAAGAAAGAGACAGCGAGGGACGGAGAGAGAGGGTGCGACATACAGACAGACATGCAGAGACACACAAACACGTAGAGACAGAGAGAGAAGAAATTATTAAGCTGACCATCATAGCACACCATGTACATTCACACACGACAATATCGAATCAATATTAACGTGATTTAAGTTCCATGCTTCTGCAGCTTTAAAGTATAAGGGAGTAGAATAATTCTTGTCATTAAACCATTTATCAAAATAATTCATCTGTTCTTTTCTCACATCTGGCTTTAATTTATGGATCCGTTTATTTACATTGAAACTAATTTCATAGGCCTACTATCTGAAATATAACACAAAAATTAAGGCGCTCAAATAGACTTTGGCTGGTGTTACGCATGCGTTACTAGGGATGTCAGATTTGCAATTTTGTGCTTCCGGAGAACCTTTTTCACATTTCGATTGACAACCGACTTACCATGTAGTAGCTGACGTCGGGTAGGATTGTGTAACCATGGGAACGCATGTGACACCAGAGGGAAAATAAAAGACACCATGAAAACACCTCCAAATTGGCAGTTCATAATGAAGTACTCAGGGACCTGTTGAAGAATGGAGTCAGTTTCAAACGAAGATGAGAAATAACTATAAATTGACGGAAAAAGTAAGTAGTAACACTGTTTGTAATCAAGTGCGACCCTTCAGAGTCCAAGGTTCCCGCTAAGCTGCGGGGGTGTACAGTTGAGCAATCGCTGTATTGGTGCCGCGCACATCAGAATGTTGCCTGCACATGAAAATGTTGCCTCCCATTTTAATTTAATAAATACAATTGTTTTAAATAGTTTTCCTCCAAAGATCAAAAGTTCCTCTCAGTGGTTTGCAAAAATTTGAGGGAACCTTGCTCCAGGCTACACATTAAGGAGTTACGCCAATTGGCATCAATTGGACTTGATTATCACCAGAAGGAAAGATCTGAACACGGTTAAATCAACAAGGAGCTTCCACAGCGCTGACTGCGATACAGACCACGCCCTTGTGATCAGCAAAATGCATACAAAGCCAATGAGAATATTTAGGAGCATCACGAAACGACAACCCAAAGTAAACATTACAAAAGCAAAACAAGAAGACTGTAAGAACGCTTTCACAAGAGAATTTAGTAACATCCCGGTAAATGATATGGAATCACCAAGCGTGGATGAAACATGGAACACAATTAAGACCAACATATATAACAGTGCCTCAACAGCTTATGGTACAAAGCCATCTTTCAGACATGATTGGGTTGGAGAAAACTCCACCACACTTCTTCCCCTGTTAGAAGAAAAGAGGAAAATGATGCTTGAATACAAGAAAGATCGCTCGCAAAGCAACAAAGACAAATTCAAACACATCAAGGCAAGGGTTCAAAGTGAAACAAGAAAATGCGCCAATGAGTACTGGACCAACTTATGCTCTGAAATTAAATCGGCCTCTGATGCAGGAGACTCCAGAAACATGTATGAAAAGATTAAAGTTGCACTAGGACCAACCATTTCAAAAAGTGACCCCATCAAGACAGAAAACGGCCAAGAACTTACCGACAAGAAGGAACAACTGGAGAGATGGGTCGAACATTATTCCAAACTATATGCAAAAGAAAAGCCAGCAAATCAAGGCTTAGAAGAAGCAGTCCCAAAGCTACCTGAAATGACGGATCTGGATGTGGAACCAACAATGAAAGAACTCTCTGAAGCCATCCAGGATATGAAAAATGGAAAAGCTTGTGGAGAGGATAACATTCCAGCTGAAGTCCTCAAAGAAAACCTTGAAACACTATTACCACACCTATACCACCTACTAATCGTGTGCTGGAAAACTGGAACAATTCCATCCGACATGAAAAATGCAAAAATTGTAACTCTTTACAAGAATAAAGGAGACAAAGGGGATTGTAACAATTACCGCGGCATATCATTGATGAGTATTACAGGGAAAGCGTTCGCCAAAATCATACTCAAACGATTACACAGGCTCGCTGAAAGAATCTTACCAGAATCCCAATGCGGATTCAGAGCAGAACGATCAACTGCAGATATGATATTTACAGTCCGTCAACTACAGGAAAAATGCAGAGAACAAGGAAAACCACTGTACATGGCTTTCATAGATCTGACAAAAGCCTTCGGCACCGTAAGCAGACCATCGCTTTACATTGTACTGAAGTCCATTGGATGTCCACCACAGCTATTGAAGCTGATCATCTCCTTTCATGACGACATGAGTGCATGCGTCCAGTTTGACGAAAACATCTCAGGTAAATTTGCAGTGAAGACCGGAGTAAAACAAGGATGTGTACTGGCACCAACTCTATTTGGAATTTACTTTGCAGCACTCCTACAGTTCGCTTTTCAAGACTCCACAGATGGTATTTTCATCCGAACAAAATCAGATGGGTCTCTGTTCAACTTGGCCAGGTTAAAAGCAAAAACAAAGACTCGAGAAATCATGCTGCGTGAACTCCTCTTTGCAGACGATGCTGCAGTAGTAGCCCAAAACAACGAACAACTGCAAAATATGATGGACTTATTGTCAAATGCATGCGACCTCTTTTCCTTGACAATTAGTGTTAAAAAGACAGAGGTAATCGGACAAGGTACACTATCTCCTCCCGACATTTCATTGAACGGCAACAAGATCAACTCAGTTGAAAAGTTTACCTATCTTGGCTCCACAGTAACAGCATCACTATCCCTGGATGAAGAACTAAACGCCAGAATTGGGAAAGCAGCTACAACTTTTGGCAGGTTATCTCAGAGAGCTTGGAACAACAAAAAGCTGACACTCAAGACCAAAATTCTTATTTATCAAGCTTGTGTCATCAGTACCTTGTTGTATAGCTGCGAAACGTGGACCACCTATACAAGACACGAAAAAAGATTAAACAGCTTCCATCTTCGCTGCCTGCGGAAAATCATGGACATCAGATGGCAGGACAAAATCACCAACAGCGAAGTTCTCAAACGAGCAAAGCTCACCTCAATTCAAGCAACACTGAGAACAAGACTACTCAGGTGGATAGGACATGTCAAAAGAATGGATGATAGTAGAATCCCAAAGCAGATACTGTATGGTGAGCTAAAAGAGGGAAAACGTCAAAGAGGTAGACCAAAACTACATTTCAAAGATATCTGCAGGACCACACTGAAAGATTTTGGGATCGATGAAAAATCATGGGAAAATGTGGCAGAAGATCGAACGACCTGGAAGGGAGCCGTCAGGAAAGGTGCTGCCAAATTTGAAAAAAATCAAACAGAAATTAGGGAAGAAAAAAGACAGAAAAGGAAGGAAAAGACAAATGAAGTCACAAACGAAGGCGAGTATATGTGCTCACTCTGTGACCGAAGATGTAAATCGAATATCGGACGGATTAGTCATGAGAGGAGCTGCTCTCGGCATCTGTCTTGAAGTCAGAAAATGCTGCAAAGACCGTCTGCAAAGACGAAAAGCGTCGTATATATAGGGTTCACGTGGTTTAATTTCATCTTCACCCTGCGCAAACGTGGGCATCAGACACACGAGCCTTCTCCCAAACTACCTCCATGTGATAGGAACTAAACAGCTGTTTACCTCTCATCATGATGTCATAACAAAATGAATAACAAAAATATGTTCCAAACCAACGTATGAAATGAATCATCACCCCGCACATCCCGACACAATACATCACAGCTGTCAAGACTTAGTTATTAGTAAATATGAAGGCAAATCAATCACTCAGATATTGTGTGTAGGATCGATTAGTTCTTGGAAATTGGATTTTTCTCATATTTTCAAGTCCCTGGTCCTATTGGGGGGTAGGATCGAGTACCTAGTCTTCTCGGATAAGGACGAACAAATTCGGAGGGCCCGTGTGCACGTTGCGCACGTTAAAGATACCTTGGCAGTTGGAAATCGTAAAGAGCAGGCCGAAAGGCCGCTGCCCGGGCAAAATTGAAATTAATAGATTAAAATTTATCCATATCATCTCCCCCCCCCCCCGCCAGAACAAGAAATAATAAAACAAGTAAAGTGAGGTGTAAATGCCAAGGGCAGCGAACCTCCTAAAATAAAGACCTCAAAAAAAAAAAAAAAAAAAGATATTGTGTGTATTCAGTTCCCGCAGGAGCAAAATGCTCTCAACAGTGGCTGTAGTAGTTTGTCATTTTAACTGATAAATATCAGTGGCCGAAGGCAATCTGCTGAATAGCATGAAATAACAGACATGCCAATAAAGAGTGATAAAATATAGGCCACTTGTTATTATACGTAAAATGACTATGTTCGACAATGCCAATACAAAAAGCATGGCTTTGGTAAGAGTCCGTTTCTGTTGTTGTTGCTATTAATGTTGTTGTCAGGAAGGTGGCGGAGACTCGAGAAAAGAGGTCAGTAGGTAAACTGATTAAGATAAATGACGAGCATACATGATATTATTAATTACATTGTTAAACAAATTTTGGCACTGGCGTGAAATTCTGACATTGCTGCAATTTAAAATAACTAATGTAGACAAGACAACAAAGCCAGCAAGTGGTTGGTGGGGGCTCCTGGTAGTATCTCCTCTTGTCCTATCGACCTGTTATATTCTCTCTGTCGTCTTGCTCTTTCCTGACACAGTGTGGCCGTTGTCGTGTCGACATGCTTTCTTCAAACTCAACCCTCGAAGTCAACAAAACCAAAGTTTTAATGATTTTAAACAGATTTCTTCTCATCAACAACCACAGAAAACCTCAATTTCAAAACGATAACAACTCCCTCTTCCGTGACAAAAGCACTGATAACATGGTATGAAATATAGTACACAGGGCCACCAATTTGTCACGGTTTACACAATGTCAACGATATCGACAGAGCGACTTTGTATGATTTGGAAGGAAGACATACGGACAATTTGATAAAATAAAACGAGTTTCTTTCCAGTGCACACGGATATTGTGCTTTGGTGCTGTCCTCCGGCTACTTTGTTTTCCGCTGTTTCTTCAAACAGACAAGTGCTGGCAACCGTGAACATGGCTGAGATATCATTTTCAGAGAGAACTTGTTTACAAAATGACGTCCTATCTCTGATCTCAATAGAAACCAACAATATCTCTGAAATCTGCAGCCTTTTTATCTTTATGGTTCAAATACAAATTCGTCGATTTCAGAATTCCTGTAGATTGATATTCAAATCAATTAATTGCATGCGATACCACAGATCTTTGAGTTCACGTGCATTATTGCCCTTCGATTAAAGAACCTATGGAAGTTTCCATCTTCTTTACAATAATCTTTGAAATATCATATTGAGTTTATGCCCTCTTTAGAGAGTTTCAGTGCCGCCATGAAAAAAAAAGTAAAACAAAGACAATTAATTTAATTGCAAAATGGAGGAGCTTTCAAATTTACATGCAAAGAGATTAATTGCTTGAGAACAATTTCCGTTATTTCTTCTTCTTATCGTGTAATGAGTACAGAAAGTAACCACAGCGAAGATTCTTGTGCTTCCCGTCTAAGCGGTCATTGTCAAAGTATTACCGTGTATGAGAAAACCAAAATGTATGACGAAGCCAAAGGAATTTTCATCCTAATTATTTATGTCTTGTCAGAAGACACAGGCATGGCGCCGATAGTGAAAAGCATGGTGACCATTGTCTAAGTAGAATCTGGCTTTATATCCTGGATACTTAATCTGACTGGTGTCCATCCATGACGGTGTAGGGGCGGATATAACAACTTGGAAGTTCACTCCACGGCTTTGGACACGACTTCATGATTGGGGCCGCGTGCTGTTTCTAAATTTAGATGTAGTGACCGGTAAAGGGGTTCAACTAGTTCTTCCTAATGACGTACGGGACACTGATCTGTCATTGTCATTTAGCAGCCACCGGTGGACGTTTGTGTTTGGGCGGTTTTGGGAAGGAGGGAGGGTGGGGTCGTGATTGGGAGCACGAAATGTTATGTCTTGTTGGAACTGCAGGCGAGAAAAAAGTGTTTGAATTCTCAAGTTCTCACTGTCCACTTTAACTGAAGAATAATTTCCTGCTGTCTCATACTTAAGGGTAACTTAGACTAGCAGACAGACAGACACACGTACGGACTAACGAATGGATGGACTGATGTGTGAATGGATGGTAGGTAGCTAGGTGGACAGACAGACAGACAGACAGACAGACAGACAGACAGACAGACAGACAGACAGACAGACAGACAGACAGACAGACAGACAGACAGACAGACAGACAGACAGACAGACAGACAGACAGACAGACAGACAGACAGACAGACAGACAGACAGACAGACAGACAGATAGATAGATAGATAGATAGATAGATAGATAGATAGATAGATAGATAGATAGATAGATAGATAGATAGATAGATAGATAGATAGATAGATAGGTTTTATGATTCTTTCCCACCGAATTGGCTAAATTATTATTGTATAATTAGATTTCATCTCAATATCACTGAGATAAATTACTGCCCTGGAATAGCAATCAGCACTCTGAGAATTGTCAGCATCCCTGCTAAACCATAATTATAACTAGCGACCGTGTATTCGCGGTGACATGATAAAATTAAATGTATTTTAGTTTCAGTGACTCTGAGGTCTACAAACATCCCATCCAAGCATTAAAGTTTTCATCCGCAAAAACACTGGCCACGACTTTTGAAACAAAGCCTTTCTGAATCTATTTTCTGAATGTTCTGTGTTGTACAAAATACCTTAAACTGTGAAGTGTTTTGGAAAGAGAGTTCAAATTCGTGGATGAATTACGGCCAAAAAAAGAGAAGAACATTTGGTAATAAAATGTTTATTTAATTTGGTGTGGTTATGGCTGTGATTTGTACTCAGTTAGGTGACCTCGCATTTCTCCTGCACACACAATTAGAGTCCTACTTCACATACCTTTTCTTTTCGCCTCATTAGAGTAGTTTACTCTGCTGTCTATTCCAGTACTAAATATATTTATTTACCTGTTGACGAATGGTTTCCTCAGTACTGACAAATTGTAACGGAAATAACTTTGTCCGGTGACGTCGGTGGTGTGACCAATTTAGGTCACAGTAGGTCTGAATAGTAACATAGGGTGTGTGGTCATAACAAGGTAGCTTTGTTTTTGGTTCCTCTTTACTCCCCCCCCCCACTCTCTCTCTTTCTTTCTTTCTCTCTCTCTCTCTCTCTCTCTCTCTCTTTCTCTCTTTCCTCCTCCTCCCTCCTCCTCTCTCCCCCCTCTCTTTCCCTTCCACACTCTCAGCTCATGGGATAATAACAAATAGACTAACCTTCAAATAGCACAAACGTCCGAAAGTTAAATAACCATCAACTTCAACACAAAAGTCGGATTGCGGATGCAAAAGAAAGAAATATAAGTGAAAACACAGATAATGATTTAAAAAACTATACAAACAAAAAACTGATACGGAATCTTGCATAAAGTACGTAAGCTCAATCTGGCAATTTCTGGACTTTCTCTTGGCCCTTTTTTACACTTTTCATTTGGTTGTCTGAACATCTCTCCCTCAGTTGCTACTAAGGTGCGGCCATTAGAACTTACTGTGAATGTCAAGATCTTGATGTCCTAAATCTTCAAATGGCATTTTGGCATGGACTATTTTGATTTTATTTTAACGATATGTAGCCTGTGTTCAATAATTACGTAACCGTACACGTTATTCTGTTGAAAAAAAAAACATGAATAAAACCAAATGTTTTAATCTGATACTATAACAAAAAAAAATAAAAATGGTGTACCCACTCTACCCCCATTCCACGCCTTCCATATATTCTCTTCGCACTTTGGGATCAGTCCCTTTCCCTTTCAACCTCCGAGGGTAAGTGTTTTACGAATCGTCCTTGAAAGCATTACATAGGCTGATCATGGCTTCCAGCTTAATCCTTTGATTACTGAGACCGTGAAAACTGGATTTTCTGAGGTCCTGGTCATATCTAAATTCAGTTATTCCACGTACTTCAAAACATTTAAATCATGATAGTGAACTGTAATGATTCAAAGTTACTCACGGAGAACCGACATTTTGAAACTGATGACAGATATGAAAGAGCTTACGACAACAACACGTTGTCAATACGGTACCAAAAGAGTTAACCGATCTGACAAAGAACTATTTCAAACAAAGGTCTCAGTTCTCTCTCCCCGCAGCCCCACCCCCTATTTTTTGCGGACATAATTTGTATTGTTATTGTATAAAGGGCCATATCATTAACTGGGGTGACCTCAGTTTGGTTGTTTCTTTAAACATAAAAACCATTCATCCTGGTTATTTATGGTTACCAAGTCTGATACTGGGAAGGAAGGACCTTACAAAACAACAACAAGAACACTATAAAAAAAAACTGGACGAATAAACAAATGACAGGGAAGTGAATGATAATGATGTCCAGTCCAGCTGTAGCCAGGCATGATAGGCCATGTTCTAGGGCTTAATGTGGTTCCTGTAGGATTAGTAGAAGGGGAATATTTTTTCCTGATCACTCTCGGGAAGTTTCCGATGTCGTCACACACAAAACTTAACCCCATCCCTGCTAGCAATTCAACGAGTAGTACTGATGTCAAGTTTGCAAATAGGAATGACATCGTTTCCAAGTAGATCTGCTGGTAACGGTATTGAGACGATGTCGATATAAGGAACTCACCCCTGAGGCTAATCCTGCCAAACCTACGTACATTTACGTCGGATTGAAGTAGGGATTTTGGCTGGGATGCTATCCTCAGAACTGAAAACAATAACTGTTCTAAAGAGAGAGCAACATTTCATACCTTTTTATCTTCATAGTTATCATCCTAAAGTATAGGCTATTATGGGAGAGTTTTTTTTCGGGGGGGGGGGGGGGGTCGTACATGAGCTCTTCAGATAAGCTTAGGAAATAAAAATTTTGGTTTCATTTAGTTTTTTTCAACAGCAACCAAAAACCACACAAAAAAACCACTAGAATTCCATAAAAAGCGATTAAACAGTCAAACAGCCCATGCAAAATGCAATTTAAAATATTACAACATCAGGATTTTATCATGAACATTCACAATTATTCTAATGGTCATACACTCGTTTTTGGGATAGTGGAGGTGGGTGGGGAGAAGGGGTTAAAGCCAACAGTATGAAAACTGTACATGGATTGGGATGGGGCAGGGAGTATGTTTTTAAAAAATGGCCAAAAATTGGGTATAAGGTACTTTCTGAATTAGCAAAGAAAGGATAACCCATCTTCGAACAACACGAACGTTAGCTATTGAAAACCTCCGAATACCCGCCCTAATCAATCTGTTCTTAAACCATTCTGTCAGCTGTTTCTGTAGTTCAAAGTTTTGAAGAAACAGGTGATGCCATTTTTGTACATTTTTTTTTTTAGTTTAATATAATATTATTATATCTAAAGTCTTAGTAGATTAATATCTTGTCTCTGGACAAAGACTACGAATATGTCAAAAGGATGGAAAAATTTCTTATGTCGTGAAATCTGTGGTTTATGATATGAGATACTCTTGTATTATTACTAATACAAGGCTGGGAATATAAAGCTAATATTTCCTTGACGTATTTATTAATAAAAAGAGAACACAACAATGTAGATGGGGAAATTTGTCGCAATTATTTTCTCCATGGATCATCTCGTATTTTAAAGTTTTAAAATCCCTTCCGTCCTGATGAAATTATTAGACTGACACAGATAGCCTAATGGCCAGATGCAGACAGTCATTAAAGAAATAATGAAAATAAAACGTCACCATTATTATAAGATTAATGTTTATTGAGATGTGCAAATTTCTATCTCTCCTGTATTTATACTGCGTGGGAAATGTGGTTCTACTAGATAATATTTACACGGTTGTAAATCATTGAACTTCTTTAAACCATCGCGATGTCCCTCATTTTCTTTGTGCGAGCGTTTTTAAAAAAATTTTCTTCATCTTTTTTGGAGTGGATTCTTTGGGGGGGGGGGGGGGGGGAGAGAAATCGTCACTTTTTTTTTTTTTATGAAATGCCCCTGACAAGCCCCGAATCCCACAATGTATTATGAAGCATCGTTGTAGCGAACGTTTTTTTGTTTGGGTTTACAACTAGGATGACCCCCTTGATGGCGTCTCCACAGTCCGTAACAGGTACCGTGTAATCCTCAGCCTCAGAAAAATGATAAATTCACACAAGCAAAAAATTAAGACCAGGAATAATCATAGGATTGTACTTGCTTTGAGACAACGTTTTTATCACAGAAAAGACAAAAATGATATCCCCCCTGCAAAAACCTGAGAAAACCCCTTACAAGCATGGTCAAATCCACAAAAGAAGTAGCGAATGCTCTGGGCCCACTGCCGTAAATCAGAGGACATGTACATTACAGGCCATAGCCTTCTTCAGACCTTCTTTTTTTTTTTTTTTCTTGGTTTCGGCAATGAAAGGCAGATTCGATGGTTCTAAAGTAATTAAGCTGGGGTTTTTTTTGTGTACGGAAACGGAAAAAGGCAAAGGAAACGTCAAAAACCCCTCAAGAAGTGGAATCGAAAGAACCTTTTCCTGTGTACGAAAACGCCATATATTTGGAAACTTTCTTTTCTTCCATTGTCATTTCCGTTTCTATACACAAGAAAAACTTAGCTTTAGGGTTCTGAGTTAACATTACGAGGAAGGTAGACGGAGTCTATTCACATTTCCCAGCCCCATCCTTTTTTATTTAGCCTAACAGCTTATCCTGGCTGGTTGTCCATTTACTACAATATTTTTTTTCACCCTTGGAGCTGGTTCTATCAAGCCCAGGTATATTAAGGTAGAGACTACTTTGGGCCATGTAACCAAAATATTCATAACAGGATTTTTGTTACCAACATGAGGTCAGTTTCCTAAAAACCACTGGAGCCAGGTTGCCAATGAAAGGATTGTTGTCTCTAGTTGGTTACAACTAATCCTAAATCTTAAAAAAAAAAAACAAAGTCTTGGTGCAAGGAAGCCAGATTTGGCGTCATTAAACTTCGACCGCGATAAAAGCTTTTTATAAATAATGCTAAGATCAGACTTGTAAATCAAGAGAAAGATAAATAATAATAAATAAATAAATAATGACGGAATTTAGGTGATGTATTCCGATTCTTTTGCAAAGCATTTTCAATCATGCGTTCTTAATTATACATGCTATAGGATTGAAGTACAGCATGACTTGTTATGAAGACAGACAGACAGACAAACCAATTAAACAAAGAAAAGCCGAGCTCATTCTGTAATAAAAGATGTTTTGTTTTTACTTAACTTTTCTTGGCGACGGAATATGCTCAATTCCTTGTTAGGAAGAGCTATATGTGCCAGTGTGAGAATCCCTGTTTAATCATTATCCCTGCCCTCACTTGGCAACAGGACATACTCCATGTGTAAGGAAGAGACAAGTCGTAGTATGACAAGGGGCAGGTAATAAATGTCTCACAACAATAACGATAACCCTCTGGGCTTACATGTCATTATTACCCCTTGCTCAGTTGATGAGTAGTTTTTTTTTAATGAGTGGTCGTAGATTTTTGGTAGCATCTACTACTGTGCTTTGTACATGTAGGCCTACAGGTTGGAGGGGGAGTTCAGCCAGTGCGACAGCTGTGTAGAGACAGATGGGAGAAGGTGGTCATAGGTGGCAGATAAGCTTATAGGTGTTGTTGTTGTTGTTGTTGTTGTTGTTGTTGTTGTTGTTGTTGTTTTTGGGGGCGGGGGAGTAATGTGTGAGTGACTAACAAAGTATAGTGAGGCATGGGCAGTTGAAACTAACTAATGAAATTGGGGTTGATTTTGAAGGACAATAAATATTTTGCAAGGCAATAGAACTTTCCCAGCGAGCGTGCTTATGTCAATCAGATGTAGATTTGTAAAAGATTTCCACTGGGTTGGCAGGATTACTGTAATGGCGAATTCCCTAGATCAGACTGACGTCAGCGCGATGCCGTAACCAGCCGATCTGCCGAGGTTCAGTGTCATTCCTATGAGAAAACATGGCACTAATCCTATGCGTTGGATTTCCGTAAGGATTTGGTCTGGGTTACTTAACGATGAGACATTTCACATTTACAAAAAAAACAACAAGAAAATGTTATGACAATGTACACAAAAACATTCCATTGTAGTACTCCGCCGTCAAGCCTGCAAATAGCGATCAAAGCTTCGACGTGATTGCTTTCAAATTTTAAAGACATTCTCAAATCGAGTTCCGTTCGTACACTAAGTAAGTAGCGGTTTGAAAATCCGCAGATAGGATGGATTTGATGAATGCATAGCCATAATAAAGGATGCAAAAGAAATGACAGACAGTACCACAACAGAAAGAATTGCTTTATTTTTGTGCCTAAATAATCTTGTATACACAACCCTAGAAGGGTCTAGAAGCTTGAGTTAAAGAAAATGTCAGTCAATGATTAAGCCATCATGTTTGCTCCACCAATGTCTTTTTTTAAAAAATAATTTATATTATTTTTATTTTTTTTTGGTTTCTTTTTGTTTAACTCAGTCATATCAATCGGTTGTTGTTTTTTCTCTTATTTTTTTCTCATCATATCAGTTACATGCTCTCCCATCCCCCTTTCTTTTTTAATCAATCATTTAATGTTATTAAGATGAAGAAAACATACCAACTACCATTCTAAGGCCAATGCTCATCATTCCTAATAGGTCTGCTAATTATTATTTCGTTTAGTCTAATCGAGCCATGTGGTCAGATTAATATGTGCTCTAGATGGGATTTTTGTTACCTAATTGTGGCCACTTTCCGGAAAGTTGCTGTGGCCAGGTCGCCGACCAAAACGTTGCTGTGACCACTTTGCTAAATCTAATCCTAACCCTAATCCTAACTTTCAAACCTTCTCCCAAGATTTATTGTGCATTGAAAAGCCAATCCGGTCACACGGTACAAAAAGTCAGCACTACCCAAAGTTCGTAAAAGATTACATGGGTTTTCCTACCACATCCTTGTGCACATGTTTTTCCGTTATTTTACTCTCATATCCTTGTATGTACGTTTTTCGTTTTTCGAGACAGGCCAATTGTTTCCCTGTTTTGTGTTTTCCCTGTCATTTATACTTCCCACGGGCATGTAAACTTGTTCTGTTCTGTGTACAGGAACACTGTGACAAGAACCTATAATTTACATGGTCCTGTGGGTTTACTTTTCAGTGGCAGGGCTGACGGACAAAGTTTGTTTCCGTGGACACTTGGATACCATAGCGGGACTTCTGTTTCTGTTTGGTTGGGATCTCGAGCCCTATTTCAACACAATGAGGCCCTTAAAAGGGCATTTGTCCTCATCAGGTCCCGGAAGAGTGAATGCCTTAGAAATAGAACTTGACAATACCAAGCCAGCAATCTTACGGAAATCCGATTGAAGTTAAGTTCGCCCATTGCTTTGACATCGTTCCTATGTAGATTCGCTGATTAAGACATCGCGCCAACGTCAGTTTGGTGTGGGGAATTCGCCCCAAGAATAATCTTACCAATTTTACTCAAATCTACGTCGGATTGGCGTCAAGTTGCTGGCTTGAGGTACTATGCATAAATCACGAACACTCCATTTTGGGCAATTTTGACTCCCTCCTCCTCCCAAGTTTTCATATTATGCTTGCCCCTTTTTACCCTCCCCCACCCCTTCAATTTCTCCGAACGTAAGTACTTTATGAATCACCCCCCCCAACCACACACACACACAACCCCCCCCCCCGCCCCCGCGGTGTAGATTTCACACTGAGTAGGGTTCAAATAAAGAAGCCATCACCTCTTTTCATCCAAACTCTTCTTCTATGTTTGATTCTACCTTTGTGTTTGAAATTTCATTTCAGCTGCACTCCCTGCCTCTCAAAGCAGAAGAAATGCCGTGAATCATTTATGGCAAATACCACAACAGCCGCAATAAAAAGTTGTATGTTGCAAAGACAGGACTTAGGAGCAGTGAACAAACCATACAGTCAATCACAAAAGACTTAGCTGGGTTTCCCTGTGTGCGGAGATGGAAAGGGCAACGGAAACGTAAAAAAAAAACAACACTCCAAGCAGTGAAAATTAAAAGAATGTTTTCATGTGTAATGGAAACGTTCTTTCTTTTCACTATTTGATGGATTTTTGCCGTTTCCGTTTCCATACATGAAAACCCACCTTTATAGAGAACATTCTAGTTTTAATTGATCAGCTAAAAGTTGCTTTACAAATAAATACCGGAAAAAGCAAAGAAAAAAGCTATGTTTCGAAATCGGTTTGCTGTCTGTTATAGAAAATTATAAGTGTGCTCCATTGACAGGAATTTATCTTCAGCATTCTGCTTGATGTCACAAAGGGACAGCTGGCGTCACCATTTTAGCATTTTGTCACTGTCACTTGTCACCATCAGTTTCTGATGTCATTTTTGTAAGATTACGTTTTGTTCATTCAGGCAGGTGATGACAGTTGGTGGGAGGTCAGGCCATTGCTAGGTTTTGTTTGTTACGAATCTGGGCTGGGTGATAGTGCCCTCCAGTGTTAGGGTTCTGGACTAAAGTCCCCTCTAGGTGTTATGAAGAGGGTCTTCTCAATGATGGTATTATGACTGCATTTAAATCGAGAGGTATTTAGTATTCAATCTTTCGTACCATGCCACACACTAAGAACAATCTGAATAAGTTTCATAAACAGACCTGCAGGGCCACAAATTTAATTACATTAATTACCCTAACAATTTTGTCTAGATCTATTACATAGTGAATACAACATCAGCAGCATCAAATCTAAATTCAATAATATGTCACTCGAAGTCTTCTCTAGATTCCTGTAATATTATGATAATTCTGACTCACTAACAATTTAAGTACTAATTATATATCTCTCAGATCTGGTCTGCCTACTATATATCAATCAATATACTAATATGGGCTCTGGCGACGATGTCACCTCAGCTATTTGTGCCTACCGCTTATAATGGATCGAGCTCGTCAATATAAACTGACGTAACTAAGTCTAGATATCTATTCTAGGATGGGCTGGCAATTCCCAGCCTCATCCAGACAAATCAATCCCAATTCACAGAGGCGTATGCCATACATTCATACTAATTGCAAGTCAATATAAATCTTTGTCTTGCAGTCTTGGATAGCATTCCTAATATATGCGGCAATCCTGTCCTAGTGGATAACTTATGTTCAGCTCCTCGTTCATTGTTGAGTCATCAATGGACAAACACTTACGCTTGGTCCCTGGTGTTAGAAACAACCAGGGAACAGTGGACAATAGCAGTGGGCATATCTCATTCAAGCATATTCTTCAGGCAGAATCGTGCCGACGCCTGCACAGATTGGAGTTTTCTGTATGGAGTAATGGACATAGGTATGGCTACACTTTTATACTGTGCAGCCACCTGAAAATTACCGTCCAAATCCCTAGATTTGATTGGTGCATCCATGCGAGCTCATCTCGCAGTATTAATATATTCTACGTGGGAGTTGGTCACGGCCTTGTACTAAAAACAGACAAGGTCAATTTAAAATGTCAAAACAATTACTGAAATCTTTAAACCCTCGTGCTTTCTACATTTTATGTACGAATTTCTGAACGCGACTAAGCGTCTTAAACTATCTATCCTTATTCACCCCTTCTCTTCCCTTCTAAGTGTTCATCAAAATCACGGGGTCGAGAATTGCACTGTCACTCCTAACTTATCCATTTATTCTATCTCGCCCCACTTTCTTTTCATCTCTAAGAAAAAGTGTTTCAAAACACAAACTGTTCACGAGAACAGTTCAAGGACAAATTACGCTGGTTATAATCAACGAGACCGTGAAAAATCAACTCCTTGCAAGTCGTGACCCAGCACGGCATTTATAGCACTTAAACCCTGACATTGTTCTTACTCTTAGTTATCTATCTATCTATCTATCTATCTATCTATCTATCTATCTATCTATCTATCTATCTATCTATCTATCTATCTATCTATCTATCTATCTATCTATCTATCTATCTATCTATCTATCTATCTATCTATCTATCTACCTATCTATCTATCTATCTATCTATCTATCTATCTATCTATCTATCTATCTATTTATCTATCTATCTAACTCTGTCTTTCTGTCTGTCTATCTATCCATCCATCCATCGATCCATCTACCTACCTACCTACCTACTTACCTACTTACCTATCTATCTATCTATCTATCTATCTATCTATCTATCTATCTATCTATCTATCTATCTATCTACATTTGTCCTCATATCATTTGAATCAGAGCCCAGTCTTCAAAATATCGAAATATTTGCTCGTCATTAGATTTCCTGCAGTTGGAACCCATACAATCCATTCATTTCTCCTTATATTCTACAACAATAATCCACTTTTCTCACCGCTCAGGTAAGACTAGGTGTTAAACGCAATTAATCATTACACTGAACCTCACCTTGGGATAATATACATAATAGGTAGCTTCCAGCTTTGCTCTGAACGGTAAAACGCCATCATCAAATAACGCTAAAATAGTAATTCTAACTTCAAAACATTTTGAAATGGAGCCAATGATGAGAATTAATGTTGGTCATATCTACGAGGTTCTTCGGTGTCAGGGGGTTGATGAAATAGGAATGAATGAATGAAGGAAGGAAGGAATAATATTGCTAAAATGGAAATTATGTGGTGCACCTTCTAGGCAGAGACATAAACAGAGATATTTATTTAACAAAAAAGAAATATTTACAGTTAAGCCGTTGATATTTTACTAAGCTGATTTGAAAAAATATATCGTTCGGAGACAACATTGAAAATACTATCCGCTGCCTATCGTTGCTGCACCTGTTGTATGCCAATAATTTATGACGTTTTCTAACTCCTGGAGAACTAACGTGATTCAGAGTCAACAAATTAATCTGTGTCACATATGGTTCCAATGTTCCGCTTCACATTTTTATTTTGTCGCAGAGCCAGGTATGAATAGCCGAAATTACGCCATACCTGTGACAAAAATAGGCCAGATAATAATGTCATGATTTTGAAATGACAATATATTTTTTCTTCACTTTTTGGCTGAACTGAGTTACACACTACACACTATATCTACAGGCCTTCTCCATTGTGTATCAAAGTATCAAGCGGACCCGGCGTTTAATTTGTGCGTGCCACAAAAAAATCAAAATGTCGTATCATCAAAAGCTGTAAGCACATGTGTCAATCATCAATTTCTCAAAAGTTAAAGGAAGGGAGTTAGAACCTTATCCTTCTAAGGGACTATTCATGTAGAAAATATGAATAGAATCTAAAAAATTGCATCCCTACCAAATCTGCTACAGTAGTGACTTCTCCTTCAGCAACACACACGTGGATAAATCCAATGTAAAACACTTTTCGAACGGTTTTTGCTCTGAGCCAGGGCTTACTGCAGGTCCCTGTCCCTTCCCACCATATCCCTACCTTCAAAATACACATCTGTCTTTCTTATATATCCAGCCATTTTTAATCGCCAGGTCTCGTGGCAGCGAGGAAAGGGAGGGGAACGAGAAGAAATAAAATATATATTTGTACATAAAAAGGGGCGTCGGTTGATAGAGACAAGAACGAGATAGAAGGAGGGAGTGGTCGGTGGTGGACGGGGTGGGTGTGGGGCCCAGGACTCAGGGCGTTACCTGGCGGGTGGGGGGAAATTCTGACTACGGACAGTTTAAGAGGTCATTATGGTAGGCCTATCAACGGGAACACGCCGCCCCTCTTTGTGAAGTCATTTCGGCCATTCGTTTCATGAACATGATACTTTCATCGTGTAGAAAAAGTGTCATTGCCAGTGCTCGATTAAGGCATGGGCTTTGTGGGCTCCGCCCGCTGAAGGCCTCGAGAGATTCAGTGAAATATCAAAATTTTAATTTTATTTAGTCTTAACATATAAATTGAATCTTTCAAAAACTTCATATTTGAAAATATCACAATATCTCTTCTCTTGTTGTTGTGTTACACTAGTGCTCATCTATGCGGGCCTAATGTTGACATTATGTTATAGAAGTTGAAAAAACGGATTCCGAAGTTCTTGCTTACTGGGGGCCTCACAGTGATTGTAGCCCAGGGGCCTACAAAATGGTAATCCGGCCTTGGTCACTGCTGTATGACGGAGTATCTGGTGTGAAATAAGCCAGGAGTATCATCTACACAGATATGTTGTATTATTGTGGGTTACCTGGATTTGTATATTATTTATGAGACTTAAGGAGGCTCGTGGTCGCCAGCGTGATTTCGGACAAAGTGTTTCCCACTCTAACATAATATGAAATAACACAAGAAATCAGCGCTTCAAAGCAGGTTTAGAACTTATGATTGGGAGATAAAATAGACGTGACTGTTCCCTAAAATGTAGTAATCGGTTTTGCTACTTTTCAGATGAAGAAAAACATTTTTTTGTTGTTGTTTTTTTTAGGAGTCTATGACCAAGATTATCCGACACGGCTTAGGAAAGTGGATTTCTCGAATTCTTGAGTTACTGCAGGCTTATGGAATGGTGACGGTATATTCCGGGAAAATTCACATTATGAACCCCACCCTGTAAATGGAATAAATGACATGCTGGACAAAATTGTGCCTTAAAGATTTTGTTTCGCCACAGCCTCCTATAAGTTTTGTTTTGGATCAGAGAACAGGACAGCCATCAAACCAACAAACAATTCTTTTTTTGCCTTGGTTATTTGTTTTCATTTTTCATTGATGATTTTATATTCTTCCCTGAGAGAAGTCGAAGGGTTACTACCTGGGGTGTTCAGAGAGTCTGTTAGATCCAAGCTACGATTTTGCGTACCGGTCTGCATAACAGCTGGTTCAGGATGAAGCATTATCTGATTTGTCTGGTCATTCACATTTAAGTCATTATTTGTCGGCGAAGGAGTCACTTCATTCGGAACAGTACGCGATGTAGTCATGTCTCCAGGTGGTGCCAGATGGCGCAGAGCCACTGTTGTCTCCCTCCCATCACGAAGTCTGACTGGAGCATACAGAGGATTGCAATCCAACAGTTCAACCTCATCCACCAAGGGGTCATACTTCGAAGTCCTCACGTTTCTTCTCATGAGCGCAGTATCAGGAGTAGTTAACCAACTTGGAAGAGTTATACCAGTTGTGGATTTCCTGTTATAGCGAAATATTCTCTCGTGCGGAGTTTCGTTTGTACATAGAAGAGATCTTAGGGAATGAAGTGAATCTGTGAGAACGAGCTCCCACTGATGGGTCTCTAGGCCACGAGACCTCAGCGCAAGCGTTATTGTCTTCCAGAGCGTGCCGTTCAATCTTTCCACTTGCCCATTAGCTCTAGGGTTGTACGGAGTAGTCCGACTGGTAGCTATAACTTTGTTGTGAAGGAAGTCCTTGAGCTCACTAGACATGAAGTTAGCGCCCCTATCAGAGTGCACATAGGATGGCACTCCAAACAGAGAGAAGAGTTGACAAAAGCATTTGATTATGGTTGAGGCGCTCATATCAGCACATGGAAAAGCAAAGGGGAAGCGGGAGTACTCATCAATCATTGTCAGAAGGTACTTGTTCCTCGAGGAAGAAGGCAAAGGCCCTTTAAAATCCACGCTAAGGCGTTCAAAAGGCTGAGTCGATTTGTAAAAGGAAGGCTTTAGTTCACAGCAGATTCTACAGTGTGCACACACTCTCTTCACTTCATCTAGTGAATAAGGGAGGTTCCTGCATTTGACGAAATGCATCATCCTCGTAACCCCAGGATGGGATAGTGTGCTGTGGAGATCTTGCAGTGTTTCGGCGTTCGAGTTAGCAGTAGAACAGTACCCTCTCGAGAGAGCGTCTGCTGCATGGTTTTCTTTGCCAGGTCTGTATACTACGTCATAGCTGTAGCACGACAGTTCAATTCTTCATCTCTGGATTTTGTCATTTTTCACCTTTCCTTTCTGAGCGTTATTGTATATAAAAGCGCCGCTTTTCTGGTCAGTCACGAGTTTGAAATGTTGTCCAAGCAAATAATGTTTCCACTTCCGGAGAGCCTCCACAATGGCATATGCCTCTTTCTCGACAGATGAATGTTTCCTTTCACTATGATTTAGTGTTCTTGAAAAGAAAGCAACAGGTCTCCCATTCTGATTCAGGGTAGCTGCTATCGCTATGTCAGAAGCATCCGTTTCGACCACAAGAGGGATATTCTGGTCAATGGTTGTAACAGCAGCATTCTCTATCTCTCTCTTCAACAGTTCAAAAGCACATTTCACTTTCTTTGGTAATGGGAAAGTACGGTTGTTGACAAGAGGGTGTATTTTGTCAGAAAAGTTTAGGATCCAAGAAGAGTAGTGGGCAAACATGCCTACAACCCGTCGTTGTGATTTCGCGTCATGAGGATCAGCCAGATCTCGCAGCGGTTGTAGTCTGTCAGGGTCAGGTTTGATACTGCCCTTGGAAACCAGGAACTCAAGCAGCTTGATTTCTCTGTCGGAAAGGATGCTCTTGTCTTCATTGAAAGTTATGCAGTACTCAGCGGCACACTTCATAAAGTGAGAGAAGTTTTCATCATGCTCCTTCTGATTTCTACCGCAAATAGTGACATTGTCTAAATATGCGAAAGTGTCTTTAATTTTCTCATTTCTGACGAGGCCGTCAATGATGCGTTGAAAGCAAGCGACTCCATTAGTGACGCCGAATGGAATACGTTTGAACTGGTAGAGGTTTCCACTGGCCTCAAAGGCAGTGTAGAATTTCTCTTCCTCCTTTATGGGAATTTGGTGGTAGGCACTGCGAAGGTCTACTGTACTGTACACCTCATATTTCGAGATCTCCTCAATCATCTCATCTATTCGAGGAAGAGGATATGCATCAAGCTGGGTGAAACGATTGATAGTCTGACTATAATCCACTACCATTCTTTTCTTGTGCCGGTCATTTGTTGTCACCAGCACTTGAGCTCTCCACGGAGAATCAGAAGGTTCAATCACATCTTCGGCAAGCAGTTTTTGGACTTCAGAATCTATGAATTGTCTATCTGGTGTAGAGAACCGTCTTGACTTTGTAGCTATGGGTCTGCAATCGGGAAGCAAGTTCTTGAACAGAGAGGCAGGTTCCACATTTGCAGCAGTTATGCCACAGACAGAGAATGTAGGCTTGGGGCCTTTGAAAGTCATTTCAAGTCCTTTGTGTTGATCTAGAAAGTCGTGACCCAGTATTAGGTCAGCGCACAATCCTGGTAGAACGGAGAGCTTTATTCCTTGATAAGTTTCGCCATTATATTCCAGAGTAGCAAAACAATGGCCTTTGGTTGTACTTGAGAGATTCGTGGAAGCCATGGAGATCTCTTTTCTAGACTTGAAGGTCTTGAACTTCATAAATTGAGCTTTGTCTGCTGAGATAAAACTTTCAGAGCTTCCTGTGTCTATCAGTGCCTTCAGAGGAGTGTCAAAGACCTTGACTTTTATAATGGCTTTCTGAAGACTTAAGGGGGCCGCAGCAGTGAAGGCCGAATTAAGGATGGGATCAGCAGCAGAGGCGAAGTCATTCCGTTTTCCTTTTGATAGACACACCTTTTGATAATGTCCTTTCTTCCCACAGCCTTTGCAAGTTGCCTCTCGAGCAGGGCATTTTGATCGGGGATGCCGTTGAAAACCACAGAAGCATTTGGAACTGGTTGCAGCTGATAAAGAGGGACAGCAAAGAATACATCTGACGTGATACTGCGTGTCGTAAGAGGCGACTAAAGGTGCAAAGGTCCTGGTCTCCCGAGAAGAGCCAGTTGGCGGTGGGCCAACTACCCACCCTGTAAAAATAAACCAGTTACAGAAACACAAGCAAATACTTTAAATCAGTCTTTTATTTTGGGAGAAGGGGGAGCATCTGCACCTGTAGATTCAATGAAGGACAATGGACAAAGCCGAAAGGACTCCACTGGCCCGACTGCTCCTTCATCAAACAAGTCACTCCGGATTGCGTCGTGGAATGTCCGCTCCATGTATGAAGCAGGAAAGAGTGCCCAGGTTACAATGGAGATGAGGCGATACAGACTGCACATACTTGGAGTTAGCGAGACCCGCTGGATACAGTCCGGACTGAAACAACTTAATTCTGGGGAAAAGATTTTGTATTCTGGAAGGGAGGACAAAAAGCATACAGAAGGGGTAGCGATCATCTTGAGCAAGCACGCCCAGAGGTCACTGAGGGGATGGGAACCCTACGGAAGGAGAATTATATTGGCATCATTTACTACAAAGAACAAGAACATCAACATGAACATTGTGCAGATATACGCCCCAACAAATGAAGCAACCGATGAGGACAAGGACGATTTCTACAACCAGCTTCAGGAAATAGTTGACACATTGCCAAGAAAAGATGTGAACATTATAATGGGAGACGCCAATGCCAAGATAGGACAGGACAATACAGGGTATGAGGACATTATGGGGCGCAATGGTTTGGGACAAATGAATGAGAATGGAGAGCGGTTTGCAAGTTTCTGCGCATTTAACAGCTATGTGATTGGAGGTTCAGTATTCCCACACAAGAGGATCCATAAGGCCACTTGGATTTCACCGGATGGAGTAACTGAAAACCAGATTGACCACTTTTGCATCACCCGACGATTCAGACGCTCACTGGAGGATGTCATAGTACAGAGAGGAGCTGATGTTGGATCTGACCATCACATGCTGCTGGCCAGACTCAAACTCCGCCTCAAGAAACAAGGTACCAGAGCAGGAACAAAGAGGAGAAAGTTTCAAGTGAGCCTTCTGGATGGAGACAAGAAGGAAGAGTTCCAGCTGACACTGAGGAATAGATTCAAACCCCTTGTTGACCTCGAAGAGACAGTAGATTTGGAGACTCACTGGGCTAAGGTAAAAGGAGTATTTACATCGACATGTCAGGATGTTCTTGGGGAAAAGAAAGTGGAACACAAGGAATGGATCAGTCAAAAATCACTGGACTTGATAAGGATAAGAAGAGACCTAAAAGAACAGGTAAATGCAAGTCGTACAAGAAGCTCAAGAGTTGGTAACCAGGAAGACTACCGAGCATCAGCTAAAGAGGTCAAAAAATCAATTTAAAAAGACAAAGAGGAGTTCATAGGAATGTTAGCAGAGAAAGCAGAGAAGGCAGCAACAGGAGGACACACGAGGATCCTCTACCAGACTACAAAGACTCTTGCTGGAAAATATGGAAAACCGGAAGTTCCTGTTAAGGATTGCAACAGGAAGGCTATTTTTGGAAAGGAAGCTCAGGCAAAAAGATGGATAGAACATTTTAGTAGCCTCTTGAACAGACCTCCACCAAGCAACCCACCCGACATTCTACCCGCAAGAAATGATTTACCGATCAGTTGCGACCCTCCGACTAAAGCAGAGATTAATGATGCCATAAAGCAGTTAAATCGAGGCAAGGCAGCTGGACCAGACCAGATCCCACCAGAGGCGCTGAAGGCAGATGCTGCTGGGGCTGCAGAGGATCTGCACTCACTATTCTCGAGGATTTGGATCGGAGGCAAGTTTCCAAAGGACTGGAAGGAAGGACACCTCGTGAAGCTTCCAAAAAAAGGGGACCTCAGCAATTGTAGTAACTACAGAGGAATCACACTTCTCTCCATCCCAGGAAAGGTTTTCAATCGGATTATTCTCAAGCGAATACAGAATGCAACAGACCCAAAACTTCGTGAGGAGCAAGCTGGTTTCAGGAGTAATCGATCAACCACCGACCAGATCGCCACGCTGAGAATTATAGTAGAGCAGTCGCTAGAGTGGAACTCCCAACTGATAGTGAACTTCCTTGACTACGAGAAGGCCTTTGATAGCATCGATAGAGAAACGCTGTGGAGAATATTGAGACATTATGGAATCCCAGAGAAGATGGTGAATCTTATCAAGAGCATGTATGAGGGGACAAGTTGCAGAGTCGTACACGATGGTGAGCTTACTGACAGCTTTGATATCAAGACTGGTGTTAGGCAGGGTTGTTTGCTGTCCCCATTTCTGTTTATTCTGGTGATTGATTGGCTTATGAAAGAAACCACCAATGGAGGAAGAAATGGCATACAATGGACCCCATGGACACAGCTGGACGATCTAGATTTTGCAGATGACTTGGCACTATTGTCGCACACACACGACCAGATGCAAGCAAAGACTACAGCTCTAAACAAAATTTCAGAATCTATTGGATTGAGGATACATCCTGCGAAGTCGAAGGTCCTAAAAATTGTTGCACCCCCAAGCGAACAAGTCAAAGTAGGAGATCAACCACTGGAAGATGTAGAGTCCTTCTGCTATCTTGGTAATATCATTGACAATAAGGGAGGAACAGAGGCAGAAGTCAAAGCACGAATTGGAAAGGCACAGGCAGCTTTCACGTCCTTAAGCAAGATTTGGAGAACCAAGGATATATCTCTAAAAACAAAGCTGAGGATATTCAACTCGAACGTGAAGTCAGTCCTGTTGTATGGATGTGAGACTTGGAATGCGTCCCAGGCCTGCATAAAGAGAATCCAAGTTTTCATCAACAGATGTTTGAGGAAGCTACTTAAGATCAGATGGACAGACAAGGTCAGCAATGAAATTGTTTGGAAAAGAACAAGACAGAGCCCAGTCAGAGAGGAAATTGGTAGGAGGCGATGGAGATGGATCGGCCACACTCTCAGGAGGCCAGGAAACAGCATTGCGAAGAAGGTATTGGATTGGAATCCCCAGGGCAAGAGATCAAGAGGAAGGCCGCGCGGAACGTGGAGAAGAGCCAGAGAAAATGATGTGCAACGAAGCGGAAAGACTTGGAATAATGTAAAGAGGCTGGCCCATGATAGAGAGGGATGGAAAGTGTTTGTTGGTGGCCTATACCCTGATCCAGGGTGAGAAAGGCAATGATGATGCAGCTGATAGTGTATCACTCTCGTCGGTGGCTAGAGTGGTGGTACTGCCGCAGGGCGCTGATGATGAAGCTGGTACATTGTTGTATGTCTGGGATTGTTTTTCGGCCATTTCTAGCGATCTAGCTTGATCAAAAGCAGTAGACAAGTCTAATGTCTTATTCTCAAGGAGTCTTTGTCTGATTTGACTTGAAGAGAGACCACAGATGAAAGCGTCTCGGATGAAATCATCCCTGTTTTTGTCGGCTGAAACAGCTTTGAACTCACACTCTTTTGCAACAATCTTCAGTCTCTGTAAGAATTGGTCAAGTGTCTGCCCTGGTTCTTGTTTGGTAGTTGTTAAGATGTGCCGAGCGAATATTTCATTTCCAGGTTTAACATAAATGTTTTTCAGGACTTCCACGGCAGAGGCAAAGGTGGGACAATCGATGATGTATTCATATACAAATGAGTCAACGAAGTTTATCAGCAAGTCAAGTTCATCAAGAGTATGAGTGGGAGATTGTTGTCGTAGAGACGACAGGAAATTGTTGAAAGTTCGCAGCCAGTGATTCCAGCGTTTGGATGCGTCTGGTGTGTTTGGGTCCGCGTTGAACCTCTCAGGTCGGAGAAAACGCTCCATGTTGAAATGTTGAATAAATTGATATGAATAAATTGAAAGCGGAGAGTCTGAAGTCTGTTTTAGCCAATTATCTTGGCTTTATTCAACATTCAACTGTAGTAGGATCAGAAGCATGATCCAGTTATAATCCTTCTACCGAGCAATGGCGCTAGGAAGGACGAAATAGTTTATTGCAACGTCTGTGACGTCATCCCCGCACAGTGGTATTCATTAGTGGTGCGTTATTGTTCAGCACAAGCAGATAGCAGATAGTTATACAAACAGATAAAACAAACAGTACATGACGAGCGATTATAGTAACACAAAGCACATAAACATAGCAACATCACGACAGACGGGAAAGGAAGTTATTATCTCATTCTCGAGAGTGAAGGAGGCCTGATACAAATGTCGACTGTGTGTGTGGAATTGGTAGAAACTAAAGCCAAATGGAGATAGATGAAATGAAAAGAAAAGGTTGAAAAAACTGCCGGAAAAATAGAATGATAAACCAATTTAATGATGGCTATGGTGTTGATGATGATGAGGAGGATAAGAATGCCGAGAGTTAAGATGAAAATGGTGATATACCGTAATTTGTGAAGGTTGATGTGCTCAAGCAGAGGATGAGATCGGCAGAAATACTGAACGATGGTGTTCAAATTGGTGAAAGAAAAACGAAAGACGAGAATGAAGAAACAAAAATAGGACACATGTGAACAAAACAAAAAAAAATTTAAATCTCAATTTTCATTCTCCCGACCCATAATGACATTTGCTAAATATTATTGCCATATCTGATATCATTGTTGACATCTTAAATAGCCTTAATTTAGTTTTAATCTCTCCACGCCTGAAACCTGACACAAGGCGTAACGCCTGTATCTTTATGATTCTAATCCCCTTGCGTAATTATTATATTTTAGTTTCACTCATTCTTCGGTTCAGAAAATCCTCCTGGTATGACAAACATTTGGTAAACACGCAAGTGTATGTTCTGTCACCGGTAACGTAATGAATGTTACATGCGTTTCATGTCACAAGTACACACTAGGCGTCTCGTACACACATGTTAGACTTCACATCAAACCCAAGGCCAAATCTTGAATAACCATTTTGCCTGTTTGTAAGCTTACAAGTCAGCAGTGGCTACAACTTGGACATAGATTTTGTACGTGTTGATTCAAGGTTGAATGTAATCCTCTGTCTGTTTACATTCAGTGACCAAGGTAATTGTAGAGCAACCCCCCCCCCCTCCTCCTCCCTCCAAACATAAAATACGTCAGCTTTCTATAGCGTTGACTGCATTCCTCTCATCAATTCACAGACACTTGTGGAAAAATAATGTTTCTAGGAGAGGCCCTCTCTTTCTGTCTTTCTTTTTTACTTTCTTACTTTCGTTTTTTCTTCTCTTCCCCAGCCCCTCCATTCCCCCCTCTTATTTCTCTCTCTCTCTCTCTCTCTCTCTCTCTTTTTCCCTCTTTCTCTTTCTCTCTTTCACTCTGTCTCTATCTCTCCTTTCTCTCTCTCTCTCTCCCTCTCTTCCTCTCTCTCAGACTTTCTCTCTCTCACCATCACCTCTTTCACCATCTCTCTCTCTTTCTCAGTCTTTCCCCTCTTTCTCTCTCTCTCTCCTCCATCGGTTTGTGTGGCGCTCTCTGTCTCTCCTCCTTCTCTGTGTGTGGTTCTCTCTCTCTCTCTCTCTCTCTCTCTCTCTCACACACACACACACACACACACACACACACACACAAAACACACAAAGAAATCCGATGGTTGAGGAATACATCAGAAGGTTTCCCCTGTTCACCTATCTCCAGCTGTCTTTCCGGATCCTCGTCATTAACGTGCCTGAAGATTGTAACTGCCAGTTGTAAGTAATGAATAATTCTATTGGGCTCGTCGCCACGTCGCATTCTATTGACACATGCCATGCCAACTGCAAGACAAATGTCTTCCCAAATACGACACAACTACATCTTCAATACAGAATAACATTTTAATATTCTTTGACACAAAAGTTTGACTATGATCTTCTGTGATAATTATGTCATCGCGCAAGCACATTGTTTTCCAATACAGAGCTGCTTTAAAAAATGAACTATTTCAGAAATGTGTTACTCAATAGTTAAGTTAAACAACATACAACCACTGTGCACAGAATAGTAGACTTCCAGCACCTGTTCATAATGTTACTCGGGTACTGAGTAATAACAAAGATACAAGATACACTGTGTTACTGAAATTTGTAACAAGGATTTAAAAGAGCTGCTAAAAAAAAGTGTTTAGTTCTTGTTTAATCAATTCGTTTATTATTTTGATTTAACTGAAACTGAGTGTTTGAAAGGCAACAACGCAGAGGATTTGTACACATTTCTTTAAAGCAATGGAATCTGACATTCCTAGGCCTTACTGAAAAGACGAAGGTAGTGATTGGCAGTGCAATAACCCTTTGGTTGAATGAACTCTGGGGAATTCACCTTTGTCTGTTGGCCTTGGCTGACATGCCATCATCTTTAATCACGGGACGGTTGTCTGTGTGAGTTTTCTTGTCCACGTGGATTAGGGTTAGGACCGGGGTTGGGATTTGGGTGGTGTTGACTAGAACAGTGTCCCGCAAGGTGGAGCGCCCGCCCCCACCCTGGCAATATTTTGTTGGAACGTGGGGCTTCAGACGGTGTGTGTGTGTGGGGGGGGGGGGTGGGGATTTTCATAGATATCTTAGAAATCTTAATTTCGTAGTATATTTTAACTTAACTGTATAGGTAAAGTCTTGTTTGTTTATGCCGTATTGGTGGTTTTCTTGATTAGCTCGAATTTTAATTAAAACAGTTTTTGAATGTAGGCCTGTGCATACTGAATAATATAATTACCGGTCCCCCCTTGTCCCTTAGACTTCCGTCCGTACGGGCAGCTCTGTGGCTCTGACAACCAGTTCTCTCCATTCATCCCGGCACTCCGCCCTCCTCAACGCGTCCCTCAACTCCGGGCCCGTCAACTCTGTGATGTCGTTTTCCCATCTCTATCTTTGTTGCCCTCTCCGCCTTCCTCCTTGTACCGATACCGGTACATAAATAATATTTTTCTAATCTTTTTCATATATGCTATGTACTAACTTTGTCCGACCATGGAAGGTACCAGTGGGCCAGTGGGACCATTGAGAAACACTGGTTTATTGAAAATCTTCACCAGCAGGTCTGCTTTCTGTGTACTTGTCGGCCCCTCGTCCCGGAGGTAGAATAGAATGTCTTGAATCTCCTACGTCAAGAAAGAGACCATCGATAGGACGCAACATTCGAGGCTCAGGCGAGACTGTATTGTCATTTAGTCAGAAGTGGCCAACTCGGGAAGTAATGTGAATGGCCGCATAGACATTATTAGTACACATTATCCTGCAATCCGTTCATTCATTCCTCAACCTGCACAATAAGAATTTTCATAATTATGTGCGCGTGTTTCCCTGTCTTGAATCTTTTCTGATGTGGTTCGTCATAGTCTTCAAATAACATCTATTTTTTTCCGTATTCGTTCACCTCACCCTCCCAAAATCCTTCGTCTGTTTGATTGTTTGTTTATTTTGTCTCTTCTCACCATAAAATTGGTTTATGGATCTAATGGAATTGTTTGTTTTCATTGTTTCTTCCCCTGGTTGTGTCAGAAGTCGAAGATGATAGGTGGTTTTTAATGTCACATCACTGCATTTTTTCATTTATTTTTTCTATTATTACCTACTACCTCAAAATATGTCAGGAAGTTTCTTTGATTCTTAATACAAAAAGAAATTAATAATAATAAAGTTGAAAATATTGACTAATGAAATTGACGAACCGGAAATCACCTTTACACTTGACAATGATGGCTATGTCGAAGTTTACAATGGCAACGCTAGCCAATCACCCATAACATGAAAACATGTCTGTGCCGATCAGTCAGCGTTATGTAATAGGCTTAGAATGGTCTGCAACACTATAGAGATAGCCTGGTGTGCAGTGGACTACGTGATAAGCAGGCTGGGGTCACTATTGCCCGGACATTCCTTCATTTTTGCTGGCCTGGTTCGTAGGTGTAATCTGTTCATGAAGCGGTGAGAACTAGACTCTAGGACCTAGATCTAGATCTAGATCTAATAGTAATAATTTAATAACGTGGTCGTGGATTGTTCAGCAGGTCCATTCACTGATATCTCAGTATACCTTCACCAGGTACATGATAACTGATCGTGAGAAAACTAAATAACTGAATTTCGGTCCAGATGATCTAGCCTAGATCTAATTACCCACAAGGGATGACTTATTATTTTCTTATAATAGTACTAGATCTAGATCAAGATGAAGTTCCCGGTATTATCCGGGATAAACCTGTGAACCCAACGTTCTCTTTCTCTTTTTGGTCTACAAAACTTCCCATATTTTCCAGTCTTCATACAGATTTCAGGCGCTCCAGAACACCACTCACTCATTTGTGGTAGGGAAATTGTGCGCACGGAAGTGAACACGTATTAATATCGTTTCCGGTGTAGTGAGCTTTCTACAGGGAGCCAAAAACAAAGATCATTGTATTTTACATTTTTACAAATTTTTATTTTAAAAAACCTGAAACTTGAACCAACACAATCGGTCGATACAAAAGCGATTGGACTGGATTAGTTGACACTTAAGAAAATTAATTTTATGATTGTTGAAACTGTCATTTAGGCTGTAGCATTGAGCAAAAAAAGGGTCAAAATGGCACCACAATGAATTACTCCCACCACTATTATATTTTATAATAAGATGAGAGTATTCTGTAAAGGTTGTGTTGCTTATTACTAGGAATATCAACAGGTCTTATTGGAATTCTTTTCAGTTGATCACTATGCAACTAACTGCTGCCGCCAATAAAAGATATTTATATTGTGAGTGATAGGCCTAAACCATCTTTGGACTAACTCATGAATTCCAACCAGAGGCGACCAGATGCGTCTTTGCTCACCGGAATGCGATGTGCCGAAATGCGCGTTGGAGTTAGCCATCGTTCACACTCTTACCCAAGCAACAAACTCTCCTGAATGGAAGTACAGTAAAAATAAAACACTGATTCTAGTTTTCAATACAAGCGAAGACCAGAACTGAACGCTTGGTTTTATTTCGGACAAGCGAAAACGAAAGCACAGGTCCCGTTGAAGCCATTGATAACTCTCAGTTGACTGAAACACTACTACTTAAGACAGAATGAATTTTTTGTATAACATTTTGTACATATCTTCTTAAACCCTGTCCATTTCTCTGTAATATTGTGGCCATTTCATTGAAATAAAATGATATTTAATACCCAAACAAATTTAAAAGAAACATGTAGTGAAGTAATTAGATTTAACCCCCCACCCACCCTCCTTTGCCCAGACACCAGACATGTACAGTTGGAGCTCGCTTTGAGTTCAATACCTTTGTGGACCATGTATAAATTCTGCATTAATTACTTTGCAGCAAAATGTATTCGTACAGTTTTACTTTGAATATCAGATACGATAATGCAACCCTCGGTCTTAATGTTCGAACTCTACTTTTTTGTGCAACTGGGAAATTCAGGGTTAAATGTTTTGCGGCTATAGCATTGTGATTAAGGACTTAAAATAGATGGGAGATAAGTGCCACAACCCATTTTAAACAAGTGTCAAAGTGTGCATTTCTTGTGTACCTCTGTATATATATATAATACTTAATGATCTCCAGCTTTTCAGAAAGTGGAGATAGAGTAAACAAGAGTTAAGGTTGTGATATAATTTCTCTCAGGAAAAATTACATTAGATGTTTTATTGTGGACGATGTGGTTCATTTAAAAAAAAATTTTTTGAGTCAGTTTGGTCAATTACTTCTACTTGATTTTAAGAAGTAGCTTACAATATGGACAAAAAATGGGTAGGATTTTGGAATCTGGTTATTTTGATGGCTGCTCAGAGATATGTCCTTAGGACTATCCATGTGGGGGGAGGGGGCAGCCATCCTGGCAAGTTGGTCCTGTAGTTGAATGTTTTCATAACTAATGCATAGCTTTGCGATTAATATTCAGAACATGAAATAAACCCTCTCTGGAATGGGGATAAACAGACTCAGTAATTCTTCTCATCACCAGGAATATCAGCAGGTTCACAGTATTATTGGCATTTTCTTTCTTTGATGACTATGCAATGAGCTGCTGCAATCATCAAAAGTAATTCTTCTTGTGGGTGGTAGGTCTGTAAACCACCTGTTCGAGTTAGCCTAGATGGAGCTATTGTAGACCTCTATAAATTCTTTTTTTACGTAGCAGTGCGATACTGGTTTACTTCGAATGTATGCCCTCAGATATCAGATTTGATATATTTTTTCGGTAAAAAATTTCATGAGATGTTTGGGTAGTGTTGTATAATTTTTTTTCTGCTATCAATTTGGCGAGGTTCTTCCACTTTGTGAAGTAGGCCAAAATTTAGATGATGAATACATTATAAAAACAATTTATGTTAACTTACCTGATGTTTCTTGTTGTTTTCAGACAAAGTCAGCATGGCCATTTCCTGGGAGACGAAACTGATCATCGTTAATGCAATTTGCCAGGGTTACTTTTGCATCTTTGGTGCCATAACTTTGTATGTGGGTTTCTGCACAACTCTACCTGAGTACAGTGCTGGAGATGAAGACTACTTGTTGCGTCTGAGGTTACTGGCATTTTTCTTATTTGTCAACATGATTGGCAATTACATCTGCATTCGTTACAAAGCCAGACTATCAGCCTGGAAATCTGCTAATGAGGGATCAAAATCAGCTACACTATATCCCCGTAAAAATGGCAGTACACATTCTTTGGTGAATTCTACCCATAATTCATTGTCGCAATCATCATCGTCATCAACTTATCACATTGACAAAGGAGTACATATCACTTGGAGCAGTGCGAACCAAGATGATGTGAAGAAAAGCACAAAACTGAGTGATGAGAGTGAAAGAAATATTTACCCATACGACCGGAGAGAACTGAATGTGGACAATGCCCAGGTGGATGCAAAAGATCACTCAGGGATTGGATATGATAATTTCAATGGCAGTACAAGTCCAGCACAGCAACGCATTGATTTTGAAGGAGCTATGCAAATACAAGACAATGAGGCAAGTGCTGAAAACGAGTCAGAAGAAATTATTGGAGGATGGAAATTTTGTAAAGACTGTCAAACTTTAGCCCCACCTAGATCAAAGCATTGTCCACTGTGTAATGCTTGTATCTTAAAGCATGACCATCATTGCTTTTTTGCAGGTTGCTGTGTGGGATTTCATAACCAAAGATACTTTGTATTGTTTTGTATGTATTCTGGTATGGGTGGCATCTACAGCTGCATTATTGCATCCCACTACCTGAACCAGCATTACGAAGCTTTGCAATCCTGGGGTGTCATTGCTTACACTTTACCAGTATTGTTAGTCCTGTGGATTGTTGGAAGCACAGAGGGATATGTAGTAGCTATGTGCATTTTCTTCTACTGGTCCATACTGAATGCATTTGTAAGTTGTTATTATTTTGCAGTGCAGGTATTTCTTGTGTGTCGTGGACAGACTAAGTATGAGTGCTTGAAAGATATCAAGACATACAGAAGTACAGTTTGTAGAAGTTTTATTTCAGTGTTTGGCAAGCAGTGGATGATTGGGTGCATCATTCCAGCTCCTTTCTTAACCTACTATGGGGATGGGGTAAATTGGGACAGCATTTTAAGTGAAAGTAAATTTCTCTGAGTTTAATCATTGTGATTAGCAGGTAGAAACCAGTTTAAAATTTATAAGGAGACAACTGTCATTGGATTCAGTGCAGTTTTAGTTATTTCAGGAGTCCAGGTGATTTCTAACACAGTTTATATCTCCACTCAGAAATCTTATAAGCTGCTACTAAATACATAATTGTTCATTCAAGATATTTAATTTGCAGGGATGCCATCATCAGTTTAAGACCATATTTTCAGACAAAATTTTAGTGAAATATATTTTCCACCTTTACTGGTACATCTAGCACTGACATGGCTATATATTAATTTTGCATCAGAACTTTCGCAACATACATAATTATATTTTGAATGTTCATTTACCTTGTAATCTAGTGTACATTGAATTATGAATGCATAGATATAATACGGAGATTTTAAACTGACTTTAAATGAAATTGTGGGGAAGCTGATGAATGCAATCCCAGCCAGCCACGCAATGTAAATCTGATGTGTAGGACTGGCAGTAAGTTTGCACATAGGAAGTACATTGTTCCTACGTGCATTATATACTGGTTGTGACATCATGCCAACATCGGACTGATTCCTACCAATCCTATAGAAATCAATATTGGACTGATGTAGGGTTGCCGGCTGGAATGGAAGCACATTTTCTGTAACTAGAGAACAAGGCAAAATTTATAACACTGTGGAGACAAATTACACTGTATCACACTAAAGGCTCATACTGAATAACAGACACAGTAATATAATTTTTGTGCATCACATCCCAACAATCTTATTTTTCATAGACATAAAAAAACCATTGTGTCTGGACAATGATTCTTTCATTCTGTCCCATACCCTTTTATAATACAAATATGCTGTTCTCCTTTGTAGTTTGTATTTTGTTCTTCATGTTTTAATTTCTTCCATCTTTTTACTCAGCTCAGACCGTCTTAAGAACATAGCAAGAAGAAAGATCTTTTTTTTTTCATTTTTTGTTGGTATTGTGTCTGTATGAATGCATCAGGTAAATGTTTTCAGTTTACAGCTGATCTGTTTTACTCCTGTAGGAAAATCAAGTGTTGATATCCAATAATGAAGATTATGGCTATGAATGATATAGTAAATTATAGTCAATGTACCAGTGTTTTATTTACTAAACAAATTGTCCAGGCTACCAATATTAAGAGATTTGAAAGATGACAAAGGGATGTCATGTTACCATTTTAAATCCATGGGTCTTTTCTTTTTGGTGACTCATCATGGGGGAAAAACAAACACAAACGACAAACATTCCAGCATTGTTATTTTTATTTTTATCCAGTGTGTCACATAATTTGTATCCATGATCTGAAATTGGTTGTGATAGGGTGAATGATTATGTAAACACCTTTTATTACCTCCCTACTCAGCATTTTGGCAGTATGACATAGAAATAGAGACATTCATGTTATGAAATTTTGTTATGTGTATTCCATCCATGTGTCACATGTGAAAATGTGTTTTGTCTTAAACATTTTTGAGGAAAGTGTGTTAGTATTTGTGACATTCACAGCTCTGACTCTGGGATTAAACATGCCTCCACTTTGCAGATATTACCGTGCGACACATCCAATTCCTAAAGTGTTCAAATGAAATATGGTCACGGGGTTTGATTAATCTATAATTAACCAGCCAGCGTGGCTATGATGACAATCCAACAAAGATGTGTGTAGTATTTTCAAAGGATTAAATGGATTAATGTAGGGGCATATTTCATACATCCAACTGACAGTCCTGTCCTGACCAGAGAAACTACACTGGAACAATGGCATTCCTAGGAAGAAAGTTAAGGTCATTTCTGTGCAGTCAGATTGAGGTATGTACAGGTTCTGGCTGGGAAGTTCTTATTGTGACTTTTGTAATTGCACCAGAAACATATTGATCTCTTATGTTTAAGTTAACAGAAAAAAGTATGACTGAGAAACCTGATATCACATTCAGATTTATGTTACAGGTTTAATATATTGTCTATTCAGGCACAACAAAAAACTGATAGTCGTGACTGTTACGAAAAGTTGTGATTGATTTATGTGCACCAACACTCTCAACAATATGAAATAAGGGACGCTGTGGGCAAACAACTTGTGAAGGTCATCAATTTACTTTTTGACAGATTAATTTACTTGATTATTACGCAGTAAATGAACAGATTTGCATTTGGTCATCAGGGTATTACAACACATTCGAGTTCTTCCTGAATTTTATGCAATATTTTATACATCAGTCTAAGATAGATATTTACAAAGTAGTGTATGGGCTATCTTGTTCCATGGAATTCTTAAAAGCATATTATATTGTAACTGATAGTGCAATTTTTTATAATGCATTTCTTTTGTTTTGTTATGGTGATATGGAGATTTGTGTTCAACTTTGTCATTAGTAACATTACCTGGCACTTCGTTTATTTAACGATTTTTAATAGCCTGCTAATGATAGCTGAACTGATCCTCAGGTATGTTATGTATTTTAATTTAGGGATGGAACCTCTTCTGACAGTATTTGAATTCTGATGTTTTGGTCAGAAGAAAATGCATCTTGTGTACTGAATAATTGGTTACAGTTGTATTCCTAAATGTAAGCTTAATGCCTCATGTTTTTCAAACTTTCAAATTTAGAATAAGGGTGTTAGAAATGGCCTGATTAACCTTTTACTATTTTTGGTGTCCCCCCCCCACCCCCCACCCCCCACCCCCAGGACTTTATTCTGATGATATTTTAAAAAATGTTAGACGTTTTTTTCTATCCTAGTTCAATCCCCATCTTTTTATTTTATTGCTTTGTTTTCTTTACTTTTGATCAAGAGATTATATTTTTACTGCTTACCTGTATTTTATTTTTATTGGTGAATATATCATTTTCCGTTATTTTGTTTTGACACTTGTTTTTCCATTAATAATCTCAAAACATTTTTGGTGATTTTGTATCATTGCTGTAATTCAGTGTTTGTCCTAATTTATTGTAAATAAATAATTATAAATACCAATAAAGTTTTCCATGGAATGTTTTAACTTCAGAGCTTTACTTGAGAGTGATGAACATAATGTACTTTGAAAACTGCTGAAAGTAAGATTTACATAGATGCAAACTTGTACATGAAAGACCTATGTAAATTTGTTCCCATGTTGGGAAAGTTTTTGTCAAAGATGACCGAAATGTGAAAACTATAACTTTCAGTGACAATTGATAATGAAACAAATATATATTTATAATTTTCTAATTTTCTACTGTAAAAGGATTATCTGCAAGTGAAGATTTTAGCTTTTTCATCCTCCCATTTTCAGGTGTTCTTGTTCTCTCCATATCACTTTCCAGTGACACATGCTTTGAAATGAAATAATTTATTTACATTTGATTTGCTGGGCGCATCCTTTATGGGCAAATCCAAGTGTGTTATTGTATTTCACCGTGGATGAACTGACTTTTGTTCCACATCATGTAATGGTTTTCCTTTGTGCATGTGCTATTTCTTTAAAAATGTCTTAAATATTTTAGTCAGCTTGACTATTGGGTGGGCGTAACATGAAGAAAGATCAGTTTGCTACTACAATGTTTAAAACTAAGATCTGTGGTGATCATTTTCTAGCACATATTTTGGACAGTTTAAGAAAATGTGAATCCTTAATCTCTAGAAATATAGTTCTCATTTAAGGAAATATGCTGGTTCTCTTTTTACTACCATGTGTTTTGCTGGTTTGGGACATCCCATGAAGAAGTACAACAAATGTTATGTCAGTTTTACTACATTTCAATTCCGTAGTACTTAGCATCCATAGCAAAGTCTATTCATTATGTCAGTTGTCTCCCTTCTTTGATCATAGGAAAATCAAGCAGAATTATTTAAAATCTGTTTTGATTTTCTGAGAGCATTCATATTTGTTTACAGCTGAATACATTAAGTAGAATGTTTTGAATATATTTATTGTAGGAAATGATCATAAATACTCTGAATTCACTGATGTGAATCATTGCTAACTTTTCCATTGAATTATTTAAAGTTTCATTTTGTGGAATATTTTATGAGCCACTTCTGAGTGTCTAGTTCTTTTATTTGTATTATGACAAGGAAGTTAAATCAGTAACACAAAATTAACTTTTTAATCATCAACAATTTGCAGGTGACATCTGCAAAATCATGGAATTTATTGTTCCTAAGTTTTTGTTTTCAGTATTTATAGATATGTTTTTACTCTTCAGTTGCATTGATAGATTGACAATCCTCAGTTGCTTTTATAGGTTGACAAAACTTAATTCCAGTTATGCACTGAAAGTCACCACGTCTTAGAAGCATATTAGTATTCAAGGAGCTTTTCTCTTTCCTCCTTGGGAGTTTATGAGAACAGAAGGCATGTTTCTGCAGGATTTACAGTGACAATTAAGATGTCTGGGTTTTGGCAAAACCTTCCAACTTTCATGAAATGTTAATAATTATTACAAATGTGTATAACTTTAGAAGAGATTGTGAAAGGTCTGAGTACCTCCAGTTCTAATAGTGGCTAGCAGGGTAATTCACATTCTAACTTTGCTTTACCTGCTGGTTTGACAGCACTTACTATGAATAAAATACCCAGAGGGGTTAAATAATGAGCCTATATTGCCAAGCTGATTTAAAAACCAATTTAACCAGATCAATCACAATTGCCAGTTATATATTTTGTAATAGCAATACAGTTAGCAAGTGTGGCTCTAGAAAATGCCACATGTTTTGATGAAATATGCAGTTGTCTCAATTTAGTGAGCAAAGTAAAGTATTCGTGCTTTGGATGCAAATGTTAGAGAAATTATTTTCATTTCCTGGAAAGTCTTCCCCAAAGGTGGAGTAAAGTGCTAAAATATTCCACCATCCCTCAGTGTATTAATCCTGCTGTGTATGTAGACAAGCAATAAATTCCCGATGCCTTTTGCATTATATCATTTGCAGTGTTCTTCCTTTTTTCTTCTTATTTTTTTATAGTATGTATACTAATCATTTTATTTCAGTTTACAATAGATTTACTATTAATGATAATATGTTTGCAGTGCATTTATTAATTCTACAAATATTTTAAGAGGAAGATTGAGCTTTCGACATACATCATACATGTATCATCAGATTTTGTGCTTCCTTGTCACATTGGTCTTTTATTTACTACAGTATCGTCCAGCACATTTTATTTTCTTATATATTTGACAGTGAACATTTTTTGATGTACTATAGTACACTAGAAAGCTGTTGTAGTCCTGAGGTTTGTCAGTTGTGTCTGTCATTGTGTGATTTTGTGAACCTGAATTAAAATTGAAACATATCCCTATATTATTTATTTCCCTATCGACAGACAACCAATTAGGGACAAATACAACCTCAGAGATTTTGGATTCAGTTTTTTCAGTGTCTTAGAGAAACAGTAGTGTGGTAAATTACGAATTAAGAATAATGTAACATTCCAATCTGTCATTATTCAGTGATGATGCTCTGAAACATGCTCGTGGATCTTCCAGAATTACTTACATAAATACATGTATGCTAATACTTTTTAGGAATTTTGTTTAGTTGTTCACAGCTGAGTTGTGCAGTGCATAAATGTGTATTGGAATATTTATTTGTTTCTTTTTTTATTTGCATATATCGTCGCTGCAGGATTCTAAACGGCTAACTCGGTTTTTTTGTAAATTTTACGAGAGTGGAAAAACTGAAAAACAAGGCTATTATACACATTATGGAGCTGGGAATCGGTGCTGATACTGAAAATATTTCCGATTACATATCCAGGGCTTATTTTATTTATAGGATGTGTCATGTGATGCCACTCTTAATTCCGGAAAAAACCCAGCACACTGCATTTTCAGAGTTAGCCGTTTAGAATCCTGCAGCGACGATATTACTGTTCCCAAAAATAAAACCATGAGAGACAATATTTCTATTGTTACTTTCCTTGCTGTTTGGTCTAAAATGTTACTTCAGCTTCCAAGAATTTATCATTTTCATTTTTTCTTCTTCTTCTTCTTCTTTTATAGTTGGTTCGTCTATAAGACGATTCCCCAACTGCACTATAGTATATGCGACTCAACGTCGCTCCTCTGGGGCTAAAAACAGGGTAAAATCTTACATAGATGTTAAGACCATTTAAAAATATATTAGTTGTATAAAGTCTTTTGTATATATAACTCTGGTATAAATATCTCTTGGTTTCCAGATTGTGCACAGAAATACAACCCGCACTTTAGTTACAATTTAACTTCAGCGGGACAATAACTTCACAATCTCAAAGATTAGGTATAACTAAAGGCTAACTTCTCTGGCTATATGCTGTTTGCAGTAACATAATGTGACAAATCTGAAAGCGGAACAGCGCCATTGTAGTAAACCAGATTATACCCCCGCCCGATTATACCTGGGGTTGAAATGGCCTTGCCTATTTTATACCCTGTGGTATAACAAAAAATACGATGCATGTTTTACTTATCGACAACCAATGATAAAAATATAATAAAAAAAAAGTAAATATAATATCAATGGCCACAAGTAAACTTAATGTTAAAGTCTAATCATATCAGTTTGAATGGCTTTTCAATCCTTTTCTATACATGTATCAATGCTTTTTAATGCATATTTAATTCTTCTAAAATGTATTATAATTTACAGATTTACAGGAATCAAGAATGTATGATGTATTAATGATATACCTGATGACAGTGATAAAGAACAATTTAAACTAAGGTTGAAATAAACTATGGTCTTGACTTGTTTAAAAAAAATAGGGGGTATAATCTGGCCGGGGGGGGGGGGGAGGGATAGTCTGGCCTACCCCAAAGTATACCCTGAGGTATAAGCTTACCTAGCCCAGAATATACCCGGGCTATAAAATAGGCTAGGCCACTTTAACCCCTGGTGTAGTCCGGCGGGAAGGGGGAGGGGGATATATTTTGGCATATTCGGGCTCCCGTTCACAGAGTAAGGAGCGGAACTTTTGTGTCGTTTTCCGATGAAAAAAATAGTGCAGCAGAAATCTCCTACTTATCGTCTGTATAACAGACATACGACAGCCCACAGACCCGTGGACCAGACAAGCACAACACACAACGGAACGGGATTTACATTGCATGTTCGAGTGTTTCCGACGTCCATCAGTAAGGGGAAATCAGTGATCAACGTTTGGAAATTTTTAATGGCGCATAGTCGAATTACAAAGCCAACTAGAGAAAATACTAACTTGTGTTTGTCACAAATCCCAGACTGGGAGATGTAATAAGTTATGACCGGACAACAATCACGAACAAACAAGTTAACACTTAACAGAACAATCCATCAGACTCACACATTTATTAAACATAATTATACATATAATAGCGCAATTACATATATTATATTATTGAAATGACTGCCGTACAACGGCCTTATTCTCACACACACGCTCCCTCGGATCCACAATCCGGTAGTTACTCCTAAAGGCACTTCGGCCTCAGCCTCTCCCCTCAGGGTCTTAATAGTACATTAATAAGTTACTGGCACCGCAGTCTCTCAATATCACCTTCCTATTGTCATACACCTTAACACTCCCCTAGCACCTCAGCAGGGCAATAACACATTAGTAATTCCATAGCCATCAACATGGCAACAACATAGTATCAGTTCACTAGCCTATCAACATGGCAACACTATAGTATCTCATTCACTCTCATATCTACGTCCCTGTCCGTGGCCTGACTGCCACGACTTTATGCGCCTCTACTGTCCTACACTGACAGCCTCACTTCTGGCCTATGTGTGGCCCCCGGCCCTATGCTGGCCTATCTCCTGTGCTCATCGAGGTGGCTCTGCGGCCCGTCCCCGACACCTACAAGAATAACATTACATTGGTATAATACCCTACCATTTCTATTCACTCCACCTCTCCTTACAATCCATGAAGCGTACCCACACTAGTTCACCTTTCACTCACCACACATCTTACGGTAACACACTTCCATCGGAGTACACACTACTCACTCGCGCTACAAATCCGTGAACTCACTTTCATCTATCGCTCGTGGCGCACATTGCTATATCCAATATCAAGGACTTCCACATTCCTCACATATACTTATTCACATCATGGTAATAGACGAATATAATATAATACATCAATCATAATAATCAATCAACGTTCTACATACCAGTCATAACTGGAAAGACTCTCACTAGTCTTCTCGACTGCTTCCCCTTTATGTCCGCCCGATGGGCTTTTATTCACAGGTCCGATCCCTAGGACCTTCTAACTTGCAGTGATAGTTATACAGCGCTTTCGCCTCATTCAGACCCCCCACTCATGACATGCACGACTTTTCCTCCCTGTCTCCGTGCGTTAATTTTACTCTCCACCCGCTCTGTAGCAATCCCCTTAATTGCACTCACTCCACTCGTGACATCATCCCCCACCCCAAAAAAATTAATGCAATTAATTTCAAATCGCATCAAGATGACTGTCAACGAGTGAGCGTGAGCAATACCTACACTAAAAAAACTGACCTAGCAGCTCCCCTAGTATATAAAATACCGAAATCAGGGGAAAATATGGGGATCAATATGGCCTGAAATATGCATATATGTGTCACATCATGAATAGCTAACTAACCACAATACTTAATACAGAATCAAAAACCATTCAACCTATCAACCATTCTTCATATCATATATTTTATAATGTCAATATTTTAAAGTCGACTCATTCACAGAGATCCTGTCAATGTTCCTGTCCTCTGATGTATAAGCTCCTGAAATCTTGCCCTAGGCTCGACTAAGGTAGTCGGCGATATGATTGCTGGTTCCTGGAATTGGTTGAATAACGAAGGTATACGGCTGCAAAGCCAATGCCCATCTAGACAAGCGTGGGCTGGACGAACGATTCTTCGACAAAAATGTCAGTGGTTTGTGGTCTGTCTGGATACAAAATTCTCGTCCCATGAGATAACGTCCTAGTTTCTGGACGGACCAGACAATGGCAAGACACTCACGCTCTATCACAGAATACTTTCTTTCTCTCTGCAATAACTTCCTACTGACATAACATACAGGATGGAGACATTCGTTCTTCTCCTGTAGAAGACAAGCGCCGACACCAGAGTCCGACGCATCCGTTCTGAGGATAAAATTAGATCGAAAATCGGGTAATATCAGAATGGGTGACGATGATAATGCTGTCACCAAATTATCAAATGATGTCTGACATTCAGACGTCCACTGGACCTTATCGGGTTGTCCCTTCTTAGTAAGGTCAGTAAGAGAAGATGACAAGGAGGAAAAATTTGGAATGAACTTTCTGTAATAATTTAAAATTCCCACTAAGCTTCTGACTTGTTTCTTTGTTTTAGGGATTTGCAACCCTACTAACTTGTCAATTTTTGTTACTTCAGGTCTCTGAACACCTCTACCCACGATATGTCCTAAGAATATTATCTCTGGACATGCCAAATCCATCTTTGCGGGTTTAGCAGTTAGCCCAAACTGGCGTAATCGTTGAAAAATTACTGTTAGTGTCTGAATATGATCAGACCATGTCGACGTATGGCATGCTATATCGTCAAAGAATGACACGACATTAGGTATGTCCTTCAACACTAGTCTCATTAATCGTGCAAACGTCGCTGGCGCGTTTACCAACCCAAATGGCATGACCTTAAATTGGAATAATCCCATGGGCGTTTGGAACGCCGTGTATTGTTTCGACTCCTCAGTAAGCGGGATTTCCCAATACCCTTTCGTCAAATCAATCTTGGAAAACCACGTGGACCCGGCCAATGAAGCTATTAATTCCTCCTGGAACGGGATAGGCTCCCTATCGCCTACCGTAATAGTGTTCAATCTTCGAAAATCAATACAGAACCGCACCGATCCATCAAGTTTTTTCACGAGGACGATGGGTGATGAATACGGCGATGTTGATGGTTCTATCACATCTAACTTCAACATTGACTCAACTTCCTTTATGACTCTATCTCTCGAAGAAAACGGCAACGGATACGGTCTAAGAAATACTGGCTTATCCGAAGTCAACTTTATTTGGTGCTCGATCGCCGTAGTGCGACCCGGCAAATCCGTAACAACATCCGGAAATGACGCTAACAGGGTCTCAAGTTCCCTACTCCTTGAACTCGTAAGGTCAGGGTTAATTTTTACGTCCCTGTAACCTTGTGTCGGAGTTAACTCCGGCAATTGAATTTGTAACTCCCCCTGCGCCTCGGTGTCGCTTACGTCACAGTCCAACTGGTCTACGACCCCCGTACAAGCAGTAGAGAAGACAGTCTCCTCTGGTCTTGTCTGTGCACACCGATACTGTGGTCTCTCATAAAATCTCTGTAGCATATTAACATGGAAAACCTTACTCGTTCCATCAATGTGGATAGCGTAATCTACCTTTGAAACAACTCGCTCAATAACATAAGGGCCTTTCCATGTCATCAATAACTTATTATGGTCCGTAGGTAACAACAACAGAACCTTGTCTCCTGGCTTAAAAATTCTCAGTTTGGACCCTCTATCTTTATAGTCTTTTGCTCTTTTCGAAGCGATACTAGACGCTTCTTCTGCTATAGTGCGCGCTGCAGATAGTCTTCCTCTTAAATCAACAAGGTACTGAAACACCGAAATCTGCTCATCGTCTCCCGATGATGGCGACGTCATCATGTCCCGAAGAACATCAGTTGGGCCCCTGGGACTACGACCGTACATCATTTCGAACGGCGAGAATCCCGTTGACTCCTGCCGTACCTCTCTGTACGCGAATAACACCGCAGGGATATATCTATCCCAATCTTTAGGGCGATCCGCAGCTACCTTACGCAGCATCGACTTTAACGTCGAGTTCAATCTCTCGCACATGCCATTAGCCTGCGGATGATAAGGGGTGGTAGTGATGGGTTGTATACTGAATAATCGGAACAATTCCTTCATCATCTGCGACGTAAATTGCGCGCCCCTATCAGACAGAATTTGCTCTGGTATTCCTACCCTAGCGAAAATTGCAAACAATGCTTCCGCGACTGCCTCAGACGTTATGGTCCGCAGAGGAACCGCCTCTGGCCATCTCGTAGCATTACATATGACCGTTAAGAAAAATCGATTCCCCCTATCGGTCGCTGGGTGAATGGGGCCAACAAGGTCTATCGAGACCTTTTTAAACGGTTCTGAGACCGTGGGGATCTTCTGAAGAGGGGCCTGGGGTGTACGACCCTTATGCGTCGTCTTTTGGCACGCACTGCACGTCTTACAATAGACCTGCACATCTCTGTGGATCGATGGCCAGTAAAAATTTTTAAGAACCCTTTCTTTGGTTCTAGCTATCCCCATATGACCCGCTAATGGGACATCATGTGCCAAATGCAATACTGTTGCGATCAGACTCACACATTTATTAAACATAATTATACATATAATAGCGCAATTACATATATTATATTATTGAAATGACTGCCGTACAACGGCCTTATTCTCACACACACGCTCCCTCGGATCCACAATCCGGTAGTTACTCCTAAAGGCACTTCGGCCTCAGCCTCTCCCCTCAGGGTCTTAATAGTACATTAATAAGTTACTGGCACCGCAGTCTCTCAATATCACCTTCCTATTGTCATACACCTTAACACTCCCCTAGCACCTCAGCAGGGCAATAACACATTAGTAATTCCATAGCCATCAACATGGCAACAACATAGTATCAGTTCACTAGCCTATCAACATGGCAACACTATAGTATCTCATTCACTCTCATATCTACGTCCCTGTCCGTGGCCTGACTGCCACGACTTTATGCGCCTCTACTGTCCTACACTGACAGCCTCACTTCTGGCCTATGTGTGGCCCCCGGCCCTATGCTGGCCTATCTCCTGTGCTCATCGAGGTGGCTCTGCGGCCCGTCCCCGACACCTACAAGAATAACATTACATTGGTATAATACCCTACCATTTCTATTCACTCCACCTCTCCTTACAATCCATGAAGCGTACCCACACTAGTTCACCTTTCACTCACCACACATCTTACGGTAACACACTTCCATCGGAGTACACACTACTCACTCGCGCTACAAATCCGTGAACTCACTTTCATCTATCGCTCGTGGCGCACATTGCTATATCCAATATCAAGGACTTCCACATTCCTCACATATACTTATTCACATCATGGTAATAGACGAATATAATATAATACATCAATCATAATAATCAATCAACGTTCTACATACCAGTCATAACTGGAAAGACTCTCACTAGTCTTCTCGACTGCTTCCCCTTTATGTCCGCCCGATGGGCTTTTATTCACAGGTCCGATCCCTAGGACCTTCTAACTTGCAGTGATAGTTATACAGCGCTTTCGCCTCATTCAGACCCCCCACTCATGACATGCACGACTTTTCCTCCCTGTCTCCGTGCGTTAATTTTACTCTCCACCCGCTCTGTAGCAATCCCCTTAATTGCACTCACTCCACTCGTGACATCATCCCCCACCCCAAAAAAATTAATGCAATTAATTTCAAATCGCATCAAGATGACTGTCAACGAGTGAGCGTGAGCAATACCTACACTAAAAAAACTGACCTAGCAGCTCCCCTAGTATATAAAATACCGAAATCAGGGGAAAATATGGGGATCAATATGGCCTGAAATATGCATATATGTGTCACATCATGAATAGCTAACTAACCACAATACTTAATACAGAATCAAAAACCATTCAACCTATCAACCATTCTTCATATCATATATTTTATAATGTCAATATTTTAAAGTCGACTCATTCACAGAGATCCTGTCAATGTTCCTGTCCTCTGATGTATAAGCTCCTGAAATCTTGCCCTAGGCTCGACTAAGGTAGTCGGCGATATGATTGCTGGTTCCTGGAATTGGTTGAATAACGAAGGTATACGGCTGCAAAGCCAATGCCCATCTAGACAAGCGTGGGCTGGACGAACGATTCTTCGACAAAAATGTCAGTGGTTTGTGGTCTGTCTGGATACAAAATTCTCGTCCCATGAGATAACGTCCTAGTTTCTGGACGGACCAGACAATGGCAAGACACTCACGCTCTATCACAGAATACTTTCTTTCTCTCTGCAATAACTTCCTACTGACATAACATACAGGATGGAGACATTCGTTCTTCTCCTGTAGAAGACAAGCGCCGACACCAGAGTCCGACGCATCCGTTCTGAGGATAAAATTAGATCGAAAATCGGGTAATATCAGAATGGGTGACGATGATAATGCTGTCACCAAATTATCAAATGATGTCTGACATTCAGACGTCCACTGGACCTTATCGGGTTGTCCCTTCTTAGTAAGGTCAGTAAGAGAAGATGACAAGGAGGAAAAATTTGGAATGAACTTTCTGTAATAATTTAAAATTCCCACTAAGCTTCTGACTTGTTTCTTTGTTTTAGGGATTTGCAACCCTACTAACTTGTCAATTTTTGTTACTTCAGGTCTCTGAACACCTCTACCCACGATATGTCCTAAGAATATTATCTCTGGACATGCCAAATCCATCTTTGCGGGTTTAGCAGTTAGCCCAAACTGGCGTAATCGTTGAAAAATTACTGTTAGTGTCTGAATATGATCAGACCATGTCGACGTATGGCATGCTATATCGTCAAAGAATGACACGACATTAGGTATGTCCTTCAACACTAGTCTCATTAATCGTGCAAACGTCGCTGGCGCGTTTACCAACCCAAATGGCATGACCTTAAATTGGAATAATCCCATGGGCGTTTGGAACGCCGTGTATTGTTTCGACTCCTCAGTAAGCGGGATTTCCCAATACCCTTTCGTCAAATCAATCTTGGAAAACCACGTGGACCCGGCCAATGAAGCTATTAATTCCTCCTGGAACGGGATAGGCTCCCTATCGCCTACCGTAATAGTGTTCAATCTTCGAAAATCAATACAGAACCGCACCGATCCATCAAGTTTTTTCACGAGGACGATGGGTGATGAATACGGCGATGTTGATGGTTCTATCACATCTAACTTCAACATTGACTCAACTTCCTTTATGACTCTATCTCTCGAAGAAAACGGCAACGGATACGGTCTAAGAAATACTGGCTTATCCGAAGTCAACTTTATTTGGTGCTCGATCGCCGTAGTGCGACCCGGCAAATCCGTAACAACATCCGGAAATGACGCTAACAGGGTCTCAAGTTCCCTACTCCTTGAACTCGTAAGGTCAGGGTTAATTTTTACGTCCCTGTAACCTTGTGTCGGAGTTAACTCCGGCAATTGAATTTGTAACTCCCCCTGCGCCTCGGTGTCGCTTACGTCACAGTCCAACTGGTCTACGACCCCCGTACAAGCAGTAGAGAAGACAGTCTCCTCTGGTCTTGTCTGTGCACACCGATACTGTGGTCTCTCATAAAATCTCTGTAGCATATTAACATGGAAAACCTTACTCGTTCCATCAATGTGGATAGCGTAATCTACCTTTGAAACAACTCGCTCAATAACATAAGGGCCTTTCCATGTCATCAATAACTTATTATGGTCCGTAGGTAACAACAACAGAACCTTGTCTCCTGGCTTAAAAATTCTCAGTTTGGACCCTCTATCTTTATAGTCTTTTGCTCTTTTCGAAGCGATACTAGACGCTTCTTCTGCTATAGTGCGCGCTGCAGATAGTCTTCCTCTTAAATCAACAAGGTACTGAAACACCGAAATCTGCTCATCGTCTCCCGATGATGGCGACGTCATCATGTCCCGAAGAACATCAGTTGGGCCCCTGGGACTACGACCGTACATCATTTCGAACGGCGAGAATCCCGTTGACTCCTGCCGTACCTCTCTGTACGCGAATAACACCGCAGGGATATATCTATCCCAATCTTTAGGGCGATCCGCAGCTACCTTACGCAGCATCGACTTTAACGTCGAGTTCAATCTCTCGCACATGCCATTAGCCTGCGGATGATAAGGGGTGGTAGTGATGGGTTGTATACTGAATAATCGGAACAATTCCTTCATCATCTGCGACGTAAATTGCGCGCCCCTATCAGACAGAATTTGCTCTGGTATTCCTACCCTAGCGAAAATTGCAAACAATGCTTCCGCGACTGCCTCAGACGTTATGGTCCGCAGAGGAACCGCCTCTGGCCATCTCGTAGCATTACATATGACCGTTAAGAAAAATCGATTCCCCCTATCGGTCGCTGGGTGAATGGGGCCAACAAGGTCTATCGAGACCTTTTTAAACGGTTCTGAGACCGTGGGGATCTTCTGAAGAGGGGCCTGGGGTGTACGACCCTTATGCGTCGTCTTTTGGCACGCACTGCACGTCTTACAATAGACCTGCACATCTCTGTGGATCGATGGCCAGTAAAAATTTTTAAGAACCCTTTCTTTGGTTCTAGCTATCCCCATATGACCCGCTAATGGGACATCATGTGCCAAATGCAATACTGTTGCGATCAGACTCACACATTTATTAAACATAATTATACATATAATAGCGCAATTACATATATTATATTATTGAAATGACTGCCGTACAACGGCCTTATTCTCACACACACGCTCCCTCGGATCCACAATCCGGTAGTTACTCCTAAAGGCACTTCGGCCTCAGCCTCTCCCCTCAGGGTCTTAATAGTACATTAATAAGTTACTGGCACCGCAGTCTCTCAATATCACCTTCCTATTGTCATACACCTTAACACTCCCCTAGCACCTCAGCAGGGCAATAACACATTAGTAATTCCATAGCCATCAACATGGCAACAACATAGTATCAGTTCACTAGCCTATCAACATGGCAACACTATAGTATCTCATTCACTCTCATATCTACGTCCCTGTCCGTGGCCTGACTGCCACGACTTTATGCGCCTCTACTGTCCTACACTGACAGCCTCACTTCTGGCCTATGTGTGGCCCCCGGCCCTATGCTGGCCTATCTCCTGTGCTCATCGAGGTGGCTCTGCGGCCCGTCCCCGACACCTACAAGAATAACATTACATTGGTATAATACCCTACCATTTCTATTCACTCCACCTCTCCTTACAATCCATGAAGCGTACCCACACTAGTTCACCTTTCACTCACCACACATCTTACGGTAACACACTTCCATCGGAGTACACACTACTCACTCGCGCTACAAATCCGTGAACTCACTTTCATCTATCGCTCGTGGCGCACATTGCTATATCCAATATCAAGGACTTCCACATTCCTCACATATACTTATTCACATCATGGTAATAGACGAATATAATATAATACATCAATCATAATAATCAATCAACGTTCTACATACCAGTCATAACTGGAAAGACTCTCACTAGTCTTCTCGACTGCTTCCCCTTTATGTCCGCCCGATGGGCTTTTATTCACAGGTCCGATCCCTAGGACCTTCTAACTTGCAGTGATAGTTATACAGCGCTTTCGCCTCATTCAGACCCCCCACTCATGACATGCACGACTTTTCCTCCCTGTCTCCGTGCGTTAATTTTACTCTCCACCCGCTCTGTAGCAATCCCCTTAATTGCACTCACTCCACTCGTGACATCATCCCCCACCCCAAAAAAATTAATGCAATTAATTTCAAATCGCATCAAGATGACTGTCAACGAGTGAGCGTGAGCAATACCTACACTAAAAAAACTGACCTAGCAGCTCCCCTAGTATATAAAATACCGAAATCAGGGGAAAATATGGGGATCAATATGGCCTGAAATATGCATATATGTGTCACATCATGAATAGCTAACTAACCACAATACTTAATACAGAATCAAAAACCATTCAACCTATCAACCATTCTTCATATCATATATTTTATAATGTCAATATTTTAAAGTCGACTCATTCACAGAGATCCTGTCAATGTTCCTGTCCTCTGATGTATAAGCTCCTGAAATCTTGCCCTAGGCTCGACTAAGGTAGTCGGCGATATGATTGCTGGTTCCTGGAATTGGTTGAATAACGAAGGTATACGGCTGCAAAGCCAATGCCCATCTAGACAAGCGTGGGCTGGACGAACGATTCTTCGACAAAAATGTCAGTGGTTTGTGGTCTGTCTGGATACAAAATTCTCGTCCCATGAGATAACGTCCTAGTTTCTGGACGGACCAGACAATGGCAAGACACTCACGCTCTATCACAGAATACTTTCTTTCTCTCTGCAATAACTTCCTACTGACATAACATACAGGATGGAGACATTCGTTCTTCTCCTGTAGAAGACAAGCGCCGACACCAGAGTCCGACGCATCCGTTCTGAGGATAAAATTAGATCGAAAATCGGGTAATATCAGAATGGGTGACGATGATAATGCTGTCACCAAATTATCAAATGATGTCTGACATTCAGACGTCCACTGGACCTTATCGGGTTGTCCCTTCTTAGTAAGGTCAGTAAGAGAAGATGACAAGGAGGAAAAATTTGGAATGAACTTTCTGTAATAATTTAAAATTCCCACTAAGCTTCTGACTTGTTTCTTTGTTTTAGGGATTTGCAACCCTACTAACTTGTCAATTTTTGTTACTTCAGGTCTCTGAACACCTCTACCCACGATATGTCCTAAGAATATTATCTCTGGACATGCCAAATCCATCTTTGCGGGTTTAGCAGTTAGCCCAAACTGGCGTAATCGTTGAAAAATTACTGTTAGTGTCTGAATATGATCAGACCATGTCGACGTATGGCATGCTATATCGTCAAAGAATGACACGACATTAGGTATGTCCTTCAACACTAGTCTCATTAATCGTGCAAACGTCGCTGGCGCGTTTACCAACCCAAATGGCATGACCTTAAATTGGAATAATCCCATGGGCGTTTGGAACGCCGTGTATTGTTTCGACTCCTCAGTAAGCGGGATTTCCCAATACCCTTTCGTCAAATCAATCTTGGAAAACCACGTGGACCCGGCCAATGAAGCTATTAATTCCTCCTGGAACGGGATAGGCTCCCTATCGCCTACCGTAATAGTGTTCAATCTTCGAAAATCAATACAGAACCGCACCGATCCATCAAGTTTTTTCACGAGGACGATGGGTGATGAATACGGCGATGTTGATGGTTCTATCACATCTAACTTCAACATTGACTCAACTTCCTTTATGACTCTATCTCTCGAAGAAAACGGCAACGGATACGGTCTAAGAAATACTGGCTTATCCGAAGTCAACTTTATTTGGTGCTCGATCGCCGTAGTGCGACCCGGCAAATCCGTAACAACATCCGGAAATGACGCTAACAGGGTCTCAAGTTCCCTACTCCTTGAACTCGTAAGGTCAGGGTTAATTTTTACGTCCCTGTAACCTTGTGTCGGAGTTAACTCCGGCAATTGAATTTGTAACTCCCCCTGCGCCTCGGTGTCGCTTACGTCACAGTCCAACTGGTCTACGACCCCCGTACAAGCAGTAGAGAAGACAGTCTCCTCTGGTCTTGTCTGTGCACACCGATACTGTGGTCTCTCATAAAATCTCTGTAGCATATTAACATGGAAAACCTTACTCGTTCCATCAATGTGGATAGCGTAATCTACCTTTGAAACAACTCGCTCAATAACATAAGGGCCTTTCCATGTCATCAATAACTTATTATGGTCCGTAGGTAACAACAACAGAACCTTGTCTCCTGGCTTAAAAATTCTCAGTTTGGACCCTCTATCTTTATAGTCTTTTGCTCTTTTCGAAGCGATACTAGACGCTTCTTCTGCTATAGTGCGCGCTGCAGATAGTCTTCCTCTTAAATCAACAAGGTACTGAAACACCGAAATCTGCTCATCGTCTCCCGATGATGGCGACGTCATCATGTCCCGAAGAACATCAGTTGGGCCCCTGGGACTACGACCGTACATCATTTCGAACGGCGAGAATCCCGTTGACTCCTGCCGTACCTCTCTGTACGCGAATAACACCGCAGGGATATATCTATCCCAATCTTTAGGGCGATCCGCAGCTACCTTACGCAGCATCGACTTTAACGTCGAGTTCAATCTCTCGCACATGCCATTAGCCTGCGGATGATAAGGGGTGGTAGTGATGGGTTGTATACTGAATAATCGGAACAATTCCTTCATCATCTGCGACGTAAATTGCGCGCCCCTATCAGACAGAATTTGCTCTGGTATTCCTACCCTAGCGAAAATTGCAAACAATGCTTCCGCGACTGCCTCAGACGTTATGGTCCGCAGAGGAACCGCCTCTGGCCATCTCGTAGCATTACATATGACCGTTAAGAAAAATCGATTCCCCCTATCGGTCGCTGGGTGAATGGGGCCAACAAGGTCTATCGAGACCTTTTTAAACGGTTCTGAGACCGTGGGGATCTTCTGAAGAGGGGCCTGGGGTGTACGACCCTTATGCGTCGTCTTTTGGCACGCACTGCACGTCTTACAATAGACCTGCACATCTCTGTGGATCGATGGCCAGTAAAAATTTTTAAGAACCCTTTCTTTGGTTCTAGCTATCCCCATATGACCCGCTAATGGGACATCATGTGCCAAATGCAATACTGTTGCGATCAGCAACGCTGGCACAACGACCTGCTTTAAAATGGAGGACACCGTTACATACTTACGGAACAGAATGCCCGCCTGAACAATAAAGGAGGACGACCCGTTCTTATATCTCCTCGTTTTCTCGGTTCGCGCTTCCCCAAAACATGGGTTTAATGATGGGTCCTCCCTTTGTAATCTCGCCAAGCGCTCTGGCGTGATATCTAGGTTGACCGCTGGCGTCGCCAAAGGTCTAATCTTATCTTTATCCGCTACCCGTCGACGTGTTTCGACCGCGGCGCAAAAGTCAATACCTTTTGATTGCGACCATGCTTGCACGTTCTCATCGGAAGGGGAACCTACCCGTGATACATTCCCAATGATGAGCTGGGCGCCTGGAAAACAACCAACGACTGCTTCGACTTCCCCGCTAAGGAAAGGTGTATCTATCATTATTCTTGCCATGGGTAATTTCTCAATGGCCCCCGAAAATTGGATGCACGGGACAGTCTCACCTGTAAGCTGTGAATCCCGAATGCAATCCCTATGCACTCCCACAACGGTAGATCCTGTATCTCGTAAAACCGAGACCGGTTCGTCCCCAACAAACCCCGGATAAACCCTAAGACCACCTCCTGTATGACATGAATTTATGACGGGGATCTTTCTCCCACAAGGTAAAACACCGGAAGATAATAACTTCTCACAACTGGGACACTTAGAATACTGTCCGCCTCCGTTGTCCGATGTAACACACGCAGCCGCATGATGAAATTTATTTGGGGAACATGGACTGGAGCTACTGTCCACGTTCGCCGCTATCCTACCTGCAGGGCAGTTCACGCTGATGTGATCTGCTCTTCCGCAGTTCCAACACTTCGCGGCCCTACACTCGCGTGAAAAGTGACCCACGCGTCCGCAAGTCCAACACTCCGCTCCCTGTGCTGCTCTAGGCCTGGGTCCCCGTGACCCATCGCCACCGGAACTAGAGTCCCTATGCCGTCGGTTATCGGCAAAGGTTACAATTCGCCCCCGGCCATTACCGCGACCTAGCCCTCCTGCTCGGTCAAACTTACCGGATCCATATGCCGGTGATTGGTGATAGCCCCTACGCTGCCCCTGGGCTTGCCCGCTATAGGCACCACGCTGACGCGACCTGTCCCCAAGTCCTGCCGGCGACCCCTCGACAACGGCGACGTATCCAGCATCTTGGACGTACGCCCTGGCGACTGGTTTGGACGGATGCGCCGTACGGTATGCCTCCGCCAACTTAGACGCCTCCTGCACCGTCGCGGGTTCGTTCTCTTTCAGGAAAGCCACCAGATCTTTGTGGCACGACGCGTACAGCTGGTCACGGATCATTAAGTCTTTCAGTTTAGCAAAATCCGTGACAACATGCGCCAAGTCTACCCAGTTCGCGAAATACTCCGTCAGTCTCGCGACGAAGGCAGCAAAGTCCTCCCTGGTATCTGCACGTGCTCGCCTAAACTGCTCCCGGAAATATTCCTCGGTACGCGCAAATCGGCGAAGCAGCAAAGCCTTCAGCTTATCGTAGTCTTGCACGTCTTCGCGCTGTAGCTCTTTAAAGTAGGTTAACGCTCGCCCCTGCAATAGCGATGCCAGGTACGTGGCCCATAATTCCTTATTTTCCCCCCATTGCAATTGTGCGTTCAGCTCGAACCTGTAAAGGAAGGCGTCTATGTCGTCCTTCCGGTCGTCGAACGTAGGGAGCTTAATCCTAACGCCACCTTTATTGGGTACCTGCCGCTCAACTGTTTCTGTTGGCGCACTCTTTTTGATTTCCAACTCGGCGATCTTTACTTGCGCCTCTATCTCCTTTAACTTTAATTCCCTCTCCTGAGCCTGTTTCTCCTGTTGCTGATGCAACTCCTTTAACTTAAACTCCCTTTCCTGTTGCTGAGCCTCTAACTCCTTCAACTTAAACTCTCTTTCCTCTTCCTTATCCTTAGCCTCTCTCTCCTGTTGCTTAAACTCCCTTTCCTGTTGCTGAGCCTTAGCCTCTCTTTCCTCTTCTCTCTGTCGCTCTTGAGCCTCTTTTTCTCGCTCTCTATCCTTAGCACGCTCATCGCGCAAATCCGCCTGCTGTTCTTTAATCCAGCCGCGTAGCTCCTCTCCCTCCAGGCCAAGTTCCTTACCCAACTTCATTAGTTGTTGGAGTTCCGCCATTTCACAGATTTATGGTTATGGTATGTATTTAAAAAAAACGGCTAACCTGTCGGTATGATAACTAACGACACGACCAGAGACCTGAGATCACACTAGATATAACAATACCCAGTTCAGAATACAATTCAGAAATTTACCTTTACAGCAAAACTACTTCTATATCTACAAAATGTATAGCACTATTAATTATAAAAAGAATAGAAAAGACAAGAATAAGGAAATTTAGTAGAAAGACCACAAGGACGTCAAAGACAACGAACCAGACTAGGACAAAGCTTCTACAAAAAAAAACTATAATGAAAAAAAGAATGCAACCTAACTACGCCGATTACACTACACGGTACAACAAGAACAGAGTCTGAAAAAAAAGAACGTATCTACAGATAGGGAAGAAAGAGGGACAAGAGAATACGTCTTCCTGCCGAACAGAGAAGATATCGACGCTACAACTAAACAATATTACAGGTCCCTACAGGACTGTTCACTGTGATGAACGAAGTTCCAAAGTTTACCACACCTTTTTAAAAGGATAAACTAAGTTCAACACAGCAAACCCGCGCCACCGCCCGTATAATCAATTACAACGAAAACAGCAAAAACAGGGAAACAGACAGATGAAAAGACAGCCCTTAATCCAGGGTACAAAAATTTTGACTTTCACTTAACTTTTGAAATTTTGAGTAAAACTCCTCCCTTTAATCGGAGCTCTGGCTGCTCGTCTCCTCAGGCTGCACGCACACACTCTGGAAAGTTTAAATACAAATTAATACCTATTCATAGCAATACATGCATCCATATACATTCATTATTATACATAAATCATATCATGAAATGTCCATTCATCCAACGAACAAGACAGCACAATTACCTACTAACTAACTACAACTAAATATTACGAAAATGGACGAGTCACAATGGACGAGCCCCCAATGTCACAAATCCCAGACTGGGAGATGTAATAAGTTATGACCGGACAACAATCACGAACAAACAAGTTAACACTTAACAGAACAATCCATCAGACTCACACATTTATTAAACATAATTATACATATAATAGCGCAATTACATATATTATATTATTGAAATGACTGCCGTACAACGGCCTTATTCTCACACACACGCTCCCTCGGATCCACAATCCGGTAGTTACTCCTAAAGGCACTTCGGCCTCAGCCTCTCCCCTCAGGGTCTTAATAGTACATTAATAAGTTACTGGCACCGCAGTCTCTCAATATCACCTTCCTATTGTCATACACCTTAACACTCCCCTAGCACCTCAGCAGGGCAATAACACATTAGTAATTCCATAGCCATCAACATGGCAACAACATAGTATCAGTTCACTAGCCTATCAACATGGCAACACTATAGTATCTCATTCACTCTCATATCTACGTCCCTGTCCGTGGCCTGACTGCCACGACTTTATGCGCCTCTACTGTCCTACACTGACAGCCTCACTTCTGGCCTATGTGTGGCCCCCGGCCCTATGCTGGCCTATCTCCTGTGCTCATCGAGGTGGCTCTGCGGCCCGTCCCCGACACCTACAAGAATAACATTACATTGGTATAATACCCTACCATTTCTATTCACTCCACCTCTCCTTACAATCCATGAAGCGTACCCACACTAGTTCACCTTTCACTCACCACACATCTTACGGTAACACACTTCCATCGGAGTACACACTACTCACTCGCGCTACAAATCCGTGAACTCACTTTCATCTATCGCTCGTGGCGCACATTGCTATATCCAATATCAAGGACTTCCACATTCCTCACATATACTTATTCACATCATGGTAATAGACGAATATAATATAATACATCAATCATAATAATCAATCAACGTTCTACATACCAGTCATAACTGGAAAGACTCTCACTAGTCTTCTCGACTGCTTCCCCTTTATGTCCGCCCGATGGGCTTTTATTCACAGGTCCGATCCCTAGGACCTTCTAACTTGCAGTGATAGTTATACAGCGCTTTCGCCTCATTCAGACCCCCCACTCATGACATGCACGACTTTTCCTCCCTGTCTCCGTGCGTTAATTTTACTCTCCACCCGCTCTGTAGCAATCCCCTTAATTGCACTCACTCCACTCGTGACAGTGTTCACTGTTCACCGATTGCTATATAATAATATGCAATACCACACGCCCCAAACAACAGCCCAAATTACTGTTGTTGCCAGTCTCATACTGCTATTTATTAGTGGACAAATACAAAACAGCGTACAGCACAGTGAGGTGAGAAGGAATGACGACGAGCTGATTGCAATGGTTCAAAGCATGTCGCTTTTACTTGATAAAACACACCGAAATATGTCAGAAAAAGTATGGAAAGACGTTGTTGCAGAAATTGAAAGAAGAAGCTCAAAAAGTGACAGTCAGCTTAAGTGCGTTTTCTAATTGCGGTAATAAGTTAGAGTTTGAATTTAATCATACATGGTTTGTTTTTTTTTCGACAAAATGAATTGCAGGATTACATTGAAATGGAGTGTAATTATGCATGTAGTGAAAACAGCAAATGTGAGTGTTCATGAGAAAACCCACAATATATCGAAAGAGCTGATTTTGAGAAAAACGGCTTTGAAGTGAAAATATGGGTCCGACACAAACTTCCAACTTGGCTGTTGCTTAGGGGACCGTGGCATGTTACAAGGTAAACTGTAGACGAGCAGTGAACACTACTCAGTATGATCTCTATAAAGGCTTTGCAATTAGACTACAGTCTCCTAACAAGGTCCAAAAACTTCCGACTTGGCTGTTGTTTAGGGTGCCGTGGCATCATCATCATCATCATTGCCTTTCTCACCCTGGATCAGGGTATAGGCCACCAATAAACACTTTCCATCCCTCTCTATCATGGGCCAGTCTCTTTACATTATTCCAAGTCTTTCCGCTTCGTTGCACATCATTTTCTCTGGCTCTTCTCCACGTTCCGCGCGGCCTTCCTCTTGATCTCTTGCCCTGGGGATTCCAATCCAATACCTTCTTCGTGATGCTGTTTCCTGGCCTCCTGAGAGTGTGGCCGATCCATCTCCATCGCCTCCTACCAATTTCCTCTCTGACTGGGCTCTGTCTTGTTCTTTTCCATACAATTTCATTGCTGACCTTGTCTGTCCATCTGATCTTAAGTAGCTTCCTCAAACATCTGTTGATGAAAACTTGGATTCTCTTTATGCAGGCCTGGGATGCATTCCAAGTCTCACATCCATACAACAGGACTGACTTCACGTTCGAGTTGAATATCCTCAGCATATATATGTTACAGGGTAAACTGTAGATGAGCAGTGAACACTACTCACTGTGATCTTTATAACGGATTAGTTATTAGACTACAGTCTCCTAACAACAATCACTCCAAAATTAATGGGTCAATTAGCTATTTGCTACTTTTAGGATTAAATGCCGTTTTATCAAAATCTTGTTTTAGGGGGGTCACTGACTTCAATTTATCAGAAATGTCTTATCTTTTATTATGTGTACAGAACTCAAAATGTCATGTTGCCGACTTATTGTGGGTTTTCTCATGCACACTCACAAATAGTTCTTGCAAAATGTCACTCAAAGTTTTAAAACATCAAAATCTAATCATGGACATTCAATATTCAATTGGTAATAGGCTAGTAGAGGGGGAGGGGAGGCGGAGGTGAAAAAAAAATGGCCAAAATCGAGCGCACTTACTCCAATAATAATGACTTCTAATCATTATTCGCCGGTGTTGGGACGAAAAGGGTTAAAGACCGGACTGTCAGTTATTGTTTTTTTCTTGTATCTAGTTTTGTATTGGTATCATGTCAGTGGTGAACAGTTTTTGGAGTAGGTCACGGGACGCACGGAAAGTTTGGTCTAAGCCAAGGCCAGCAGATGACACGGGGGCAAGTATTCAGTCAGTCCACCATTTTACCTCACAACGACAACATCCATGCAAGAAAGTGAAAGATTTTCACAGTTGATTCAGTCTTGAACGTCTTCTTGGTATGACTGAGAATCTGATGCATGGCGAAGTGTGAAGTTCTACAACGTAAGTTCATATTGGTGTTGTGTTTTTTTGGGTCTTCATTTCATAATTATTGTTTCCTGCTTTTGGATAGATATCCGTTTCTGAGATCAGAGGGAAGGAGATATCCCAGTTCCTTTGTTTTTCAGTAGTCAGTGTGTAGGCAAAAATCTTTCGTTGAGCAATTTTGTTTCCCGTGAAAAGGTATGACGTGTACAGAGGGTGCTTGTGCAAAATGTAAACTATTTCGGGCAAACTGTTTAAATGCAGAAAAAAAGCAAATCTTTCATTTTATAAGCAAATCTCAATTTCCATAGAACAAATTTGCCCCTTTGGAGGGATTTTCTCAGGAATTAGGAATTTCACCTTAAGCCTGATTTCCCCAGATCCACTCACATTTGTCTTAACTTTTGTGCTAATGAAATTTTGTAAGTCAAAAATTAATATTAGCAAAACGAATGGAAGGACTTCCGAATGCGTTCCATAGCCCGAGTGAAAACAATACATAGCTACCCCGGCGGCTTTCCCTGATATGTCAGTCTGACTACTGCCCAGTCGAACATCGGCCTACGGCCTCGATGATACAAACTGACCAGACCCTCACGTCGTTACACATCAATCTGACAATGCCTATGCACTTGTCGAGCTATGGAACGCATTCGGAAGTCCTCCCAAATCGTATTTTTGAAATGTCTTACAAAGAAAATATTCACCCAGAGTAAAAAATAGAAAAATGTGCCCTTTAGTCCGCAGGACCATTTTCTAGATCATTTGTTAACCTTCGAATGGAAATCAGAAACTGAAAAGACTTTTTTTTTCTTTAATTTTTTTTTATTTGTTGAAGATAATAGGATTTCTGGGATTTTGTTTCCTATGGTAGATCAATTGTTTGGCAATTACTTTTTCGTTCATGATTGGAAAGAAAAGTTGCTGTGTTTTCTCTTCTCCTCCTCCCCCCCCCCCAGCCCCCTTCTCTCTCTCTGTCTCTCTCTCTCTGTCTTTCTCTCTCTCTTTCTCTCACCTTCTCTCTCTCTCACCTCCCTTACTCCCTCCACCCGTCACTCTCTCCCACACCCATCTGTCCCTCCTATCTCTCTCCCCTTCCTTTCTCTCTCTCTCTTTCTCTCTCCCCTTCTCATGTCTATCCCTTTCATTCTCCTTCTCTCCCCTCCCCCGCTTCTCTGTCTCTCTGCCCAATCTCTTTCTCTTTCTCAATCCCAATCAAAATGGACAGGTCTTTCAGGCAAACATTGACAACTCCCTGCTTCCCACGACTCGTGATGGGTTGTCCAGCCTGTGCATGCTCAGAGACTCTCGCCGCACTCTCGACCACCTGAAACAAGGGAGCAAATTCAGACTGGAAATCAAAGTCACACTCACAGAGAATTGGGGTAGGGCAGGTGGCGGCCAGGGTGTCAGGCGGTGTTGGGTACTATGGTGGGGTGTGTGTAACATAATGTACATTGCATGAGATGTAGTGAGATGTCTCGGGTTTTCAGAACAAAACTTGGGCTTTGTCGAGTCTACTTTCAAGCCCTTGAATAATATTTTGTTTGTCTACCACTAATGTGGTTATGGTACCTGTAATATCGATCAGGGTTCGGCACCTAGCGGCTCGCGAGTCGCTTGTGTCACTTCTAGCTTTGATCTGTGGCTCTTGTCTTTTCAAAAAAAAAAACGTTAAATGATAAAAAAAAAATTCTAAATGATTAAAAAAAGAAAAAGACTTGGTTTATGGACGTCCATGCATGCTGCAGCTGTCTAAAATTGAATTCTATCGAAAACCTCAAATATGGCTCTTCCCTGAAAGGTTGCCGACCCCTGATTGACATGTAGTTATATTTTGTATGTAGGCCTACTAGCTAAAGTGGCCGTTTTACGAATGGTAATAATTTTGTGACATAAATCTGGCTGGCCGTGGAAGTAAATGCATGCAGAGAGAGATTTAAAGTGCACGGCTACCCCAGTGATCTTTTTCACGGTCGGAGGAGATTTAGGTGGGTGGGTGGGGTTTGAGTTTGGGTTTCGCATAGCGTCAGTCAGATAACCTCTGTATTGTGGTCTTGTACCGCTCACTTACGAGAAGTTGTAAAGACTTTAAAAGCACGAAATAGCACACAATAGGGAAGTTTCAATTAAAGTAAAACATTTTAGGAACATAAAAGTATTCCCTCAAAAGAGGGAAAATGCTCGTTCGCCTACGAGAAATATTATTGTCGGGACATGGACAGTAAACAGCGTGCGATCGGGGGGTTCTAGTAAAATGAAAAATGTATGAACACATAATTTTAAATGTTTGAAATGACTGGGCATGGTGTTAAGATCAATACTCAAATTTTGTTACAGAGAGTGGCAGGGCACGGAAAGATACCAAGTGGCACAGGATAGGCAGGTGTCTATTAAAATGAAAGTTTTAACCTATAATTGAAAATGCCCCTAAAGTTCAGATAGGGCATTGAGTTAAAATAAGATATTCAAATTTTGTTGTAGAGAGGGGGAGGAGGAGGGGTGGGCACGGAGTCACCTTTAGACTTTGGCATAATTTGTGACGTTAAGATTCAGTGACCACATCAAGACAAAATTGAGAAAAAGTGAAGCATTTAGAAGTGTATGCCAAATTGGTGCTGAGAAAAGCAGAAGTGAAAGAGAAGAAAACAAAAATGAAATGGCAAAGGATCGAACCCGCGACCTCTGTTACAGCACCAACCGCCTTGCCAGGAAGAAGAAACACAGATCACTTAGCAGTTCATTCACTGTCTTGCGGTGTTTTATCAGTGTGGTCCTGCAAATTAACCACCCGTAGTGGACCACGGTGCTGTGCTGGCTGTTTACCTGCACAATATAGTAAAATATCCGGACTTTGCGCTACTGAATACCAATTGGTCGCCGGAGTTTGAGAAAAGTTGTGCAGGCCAAATGGGAAATGGGCAATATCAGAAGCCGACATCAAATGTGCTTCCAAAATCTTAGTCCCTCGACATCTATTCATGATGTTGGTCCGGCTAAGGTGCAACACGCAGAGCGACCTTATTTTGTATATCTGGGCCTTGCTCGGTTGTCGGAATGAGGCAAACGCTGTGCAGTAATGGAACAGTTTACCAGTTGCACAGATCATGATATTCCCACTTACAGGCAGCTAAATCCAGAATGCACCCAGGTGCAAGATTCATATGGCTGGGCTCTCCAATCTGTGGCCGAAGTTTTAAAAAAGAAAAGAAAGGGTGTGTAATCTCGACACAAATTGATACACTTCTGTTGCCTAATCATGTACGCCTTGGGCGTGAATATTACCATTGACCTTAACAAACCATAGGATCTGAAGTTGACTCCGTACCCGGGTTCTCTATAGAGTTAAAATATAGCAAAAAATAAATAAATAAAATAAATAAAAATGTAAAAGCCCCCCCCCCCCTACCTTTAGAAAGAATGAAAAACTTACCTTAGGTCACGAAAGAGTTAGAAAAGGAAAAAAAATAAAGCAATCTGTTCTGATTGATCTTTGTCAAGCGAAAAGAACAAAATAAATAATTGTTTGAAGCAGAATATTAAAAGATATAATTGTTTCAAGAAATCTGTTACAGAATCATTGACGAGGACACTGTACTTCCAAGCCCTCCTGCGACTCTGAAGATATTCTGTGATTTTTAATTTAAACAAATTCGGTTTTTTCCATAATTTTAGATCTAGGTAGGCCTAATGTAACATTTTATGGTAGGCAAACCCATTTCAGGACGCGACAAATGTTCATTCCGAACCTGAAAAAATACTCGACAAAGTCTTAACGTGTTCTGAAAATCTGAGGCATCTCAATGAATTTCATGTAATGTACATTGTGTTACAGATATATTCCATTGTAATATCCAGCATCGTTTGGCTTTCTGGTCTCTCTCTGTCTTATCTCAATTGTTTGTGTGTGTGGTCTTGGTTTTCAGCTGAATTTGTTCTCATTGTTTCAGGTCGTTAACGGGAGGGGGAGGGTCTGTGAGTATGTACAGGTCCAACAACTCATCATGGTGAGAGGGGAGTAGAGTTATCTAGTTTCTGGGTAGGTGGGAAGAGGAATTCGAAAATTGTTTCTATTTTGATCGGAGTTGCTTTCTAATTTCTATCTGTTGCATTCCATCACCTGTTATACTTTCTCTACAGCAGTTTTCATAGCTCCTCTCGCACCACTATTTCTAGTCCCGTGTAGCTTTTTTTTTTTTTTTTGCTTCCAATCAGGAACCACAAGTTAAAAACAGTAACAAGTTAGATTCACTCCCTTAGCCAGTGATTCTCGAGGGGGACGCGACATTTCGCTTCCAGAGGAGGAATTTTCAAATCTAAATTTTAGCCAAAAGAGGAATGAGGGAGGGATTTCAGAGGTGGTGGGGAGACTCCAAACTGGAAGAGAATGCTTTCTGTATGGATCGAGTTTTATGATCTACTGAACTTTTGTTTTTTTCATGTGCTCTCAAGTAATGAATTTAGATTCATAAGTGTTTTGTTTCACTAATTACCCCTGTAGGCCTAAAGGTAAACTTGCCAAAAAACCATTGGATGATGATTGAGAATGGGGTAGGAATTTAGTAAACCTGGTCTGGCAATGGGAGAAATTTAGCCTGGGATGTACGTTTAGTTCTCTTGGGAAATTTTCAGTGCCTTTATGAAAAAAAAAAACTTTTGTAATATTGAATGGGGAAGAAAGACCTAGAATGTGGTCCTCAGTCCAATGTTCTAGTCCAAATGAACATTCAGGGTGTCTGTCTAAAAATATATATACCACCTGGTCCTACTGGGGGGTAGGATCGATTATCTAGTCATCTCGGATAAGGACGAAAAAATTCGGAGGGCCCGTGTGCACGTTGCGCACGTTAAAGATACCTTGGCAGTTGGAAATCGTAAAGGGCAGGCCGAAAGGCCGCTGCCCGGGCAAAATTGAAAATTGAAATTGATAGATTAAAATTTATCCATATCATCCACCCTCCGCCACCAGCAACAACAAAATGTATTATTATTCATTATTAAATATATATTGTTATTAATAAATATTCAAATATTATTTGAGTTGTGTGTTGTGAACTGCTGTGAGTTGTGAACTGCTGTGAGTTGTGAACTGCTGTGAGTTGTGAACTGTTGTGAGTTGTGAACTGCGCCTAACAGGCTGCGTTACAATTTGCTCTGAGATAGAGAGAGAGAGTCAGCGAGACGGGGAGAGAGAAAGAAGCAGTGCAGTGTGTTGAGCGCTTCGCAGGCAGCTCCATTCTGCTCTGTGGTTGACATGTTGTTTCTGTAAAGCGCATAGAGCATTTTAAATGGATATGCGCTATATAAATGCTATACATTATTATTAGTATTATTATTATATATACACAATGAATAACTTAATGTTACTGGCAACTTCATTGAGCTGTTCTCAGAGTCTGGTCCAGAATGGCCATCAGTTCCAATGCAAGCCGTAAATCAATCATAATCTGATCTCTTTAATTTGAATTACAAATTTTGGATGTATGTTAACGGACATTGTATTAAATAAAGGTTCAAAATGTGTATACATCTTTAAGGCGCGCTGTATTTCAATCATTTTCTCAATGTGAAGATAAATTTCACAATCCCAGTATGAAAGATACAGGCTGCAGATGTCGCGAGATTTGTAACCATCGTGGAAACCCAGGTATCGGTCCAAAGAGTGATTGATGAACAGTCAAAGAGCGCAAAAATCGTATTGGCAAGTTACTACACATAGTTACTCATTACAATAAGGCTAGGTATATGTGGGCCGAATACGGCCTAAATAGCCCAAAACCCTCGTTCCGGGTTATTTGGGCCGATAGTGCGAGTTTGCAGTTTGCACTGTTCTGGCGTGTTTGTTTGTTTGTTTTTTTATTTGTTGTTGAAAACCACAGACTAATAAAATACCCAGACTGGATGAGCCCATTGTGTGACGTCACAAAACAGCGAAAGGTCATGAACCATCCGCCACCATTACTCATTAGGTTTACGGTTGCGACCGGCGCTTCAGCATAGCTACAATGCAGCGGTCGCTAAAAGTCCATACGGTCATCATTTATAACAATACAAAAAAAGGCAGCTGTAGACAGTAAAATGAAAGGATAGGCAAGTTAATGCATTATTAATACATGTACAACCAATCTTGACAAATAAAAAGAAATTTCTACTGCAGACAGAACTAGAATCGGAATTTCCCGAGTGGCGGCCACGTTGGTTATACGGCCGCGTCTCATTAACTTCCGTAAAAAACGACACAGCCCGAAGCTTGTTTCCAGTCTGGTTGATTTATTAGTCTGTGTTGAAAACACAGAATTTGTGTCTGTACAATATTGCCTAAAGGTAGCGTCAATTACCACTGCATTTTGCGGTGGCCATTGACGGTACGCCGATCGCCAATGGCTACCCCAGCCCTCGCCTGATTAGTCAGTCTGACTACCGCCCATTGATACAAACTGACTAGTCCCTCAGGCCCCCAGGTCCATCTGACCATACCAATGCACACTTGAATCGACAATGGACACCGTATTCCGCGGTGGCAATTGACACTCTCATGCCTAAAAAGTAAAATACCTTCGGCCCAAATAGCACAGCACCGGGTTGTATAGGCCGTATTCGGCCTAAATATACACTTCCTTACAATAATGAAGACTTTAACCCTATTACTGCTATTAAGCGATTACAGTGGTTCATGTTTTTTTCATAATCCTCATCCAATTGTTCCTTTCCAAAATGGTATAGTTATTATGAGCTAAAACTTCATCCCAAAGAGTTACAGCCATTTTACCATACCACCATAATTCTTTGAAAGGCTCCTTAGCACTGGGGAAATGTCTATGTAGCAGTAATAGGGTTAAACCAGGGCAGGACATATAAAGTACATTTGTCAGGTTTCACAAGAATACATAATTATCATTTGTGTTCCTGGCGAGGAGTTTAAAGCAAGCACGAAGTTAACATCGGGTAAACAATTTGATTTTTTATATTTGTTCACATGTAACTCTCATGCGTCATCACTTGGAATATTTCTTTCCATGAGCATTGGCAGGATGGGCCTATTTTTTTCTTAATTTCAATTTTGTTTATACCCTCAATTGTCTTTGTTGTAATATATAACTGTTAATACAATTTAAAAATATGGTCGGGTAATTTGGCCCACTTTGTAATATATATATTGGACTGAAAATTAAATCACGGAAAACTTAGATTGAAAATGTAGAAAAAAATAAAATAAGCTTTACCCTTGGATCGACCATTTTTGTTGAAACCTATGGTCATGGCTAGCTCTTTTCTCACTTATTTTTTTTTTTTTCTTGGTGGCCAATGGCCCAAGCAATGCTGGATTTCCTGCAAATTATGACTTCAGATGACTCAAATTTTAACCCAGATGAAGATGTGAGTGTTGAATGATTTGGACAGTACAGGGATTCAGCGAGTCAACCCATAGACCAACATACACACAAACATCGTGGTCGGTGACACGTCAGGTATGTTGTCATTGCGTGGGGACACCAACAAAAGCTCGTAGGGGCGACGTCAAGTCTATTTTGCATCTGTCTTGTCTCAAACTTGAACATTTTTTGAATTAACTAGGGAGAAAGAATTGATTCTGCCCTGTTAATGCGAGAGGTGCCGATTAAATCCACAGCCTACAAAACTGAGGCATAACAGCCTTAACTCAGTGAGCTTTGCGCCAGATCTATTCTTTACAACAGATAAAACGAACTCAGATGATATCGTACCATATTTCGTAGGTTTAAATAGACTCAGATTATATTATAGTTAGCTGATAGAACTGTTTCTAAAATATACAGTTTATTCATAATTTATTTGTCCCTCGCCAGCAGCAGGTGCCATGATTGTATAGTCTGTCTCCTGCTCTGAAAGTAGAGGGCGTCTCACTAAAAATGTATACACAACTTTGAATATTAATTCAGTGTTAATTAAAATACAACTAAGATTTATAATTCAGATTAAAGAGGACAGATTTGGAATTGTTTTGAGTCATCACATGTGTTGAAACTGATGGCCGTTTTAAGTCAGACACCGATGACAAAGCAGTTCAGTAAAGTGGCAAACATTACACAGTTCAATGGTGTGTAATTTATTTTTTTTTGGAGACACCCTGTAATTTCTATGGGTGTGACTGTCGTAATTTAATGTTAGGTATATAATTAAACTATTACATTTGTTAATTATTATTATTTACTAATTAGCATGAACAAATCGTGATCTGAAAATTCAAATTATATCTAATTTTTTAGCAGAGTGTGCATTTAATATCCAAAAAAATATGCGAATGTTTGTACAAATGTAAAATTGAAATTGTGGACCGGGATAATTTTGACTCGGTCTATTTGTCATTGCGAAATAAAACTGCATTGGCCTGTTTTAATTTAATACATATATAGGATTGCAATCTACGGGGTAAAGTATTGAGTAAAGATTTTATTCTATACCATTGAACCATATTGGTTTTAATTATCTAGTACACTGTTTTAGGTAACTACTCTTTTGAGCACAAATTAATTTCCTGTGTGCCCGGGCAAACATCCACAGCTTAGAGAGGACACTGCTTAGAATGTTCTATGCGACATACGTTTTCAGAGCCAGATAGGACCCTTGGCATTCTGGGCTGAGAAAGGCCATAGTGGATGGACAACCCCAGTTCTACCCAACGGGATACCATGAACTCTTGGAATACTGGCAGATATTACAAGACCAGAGCCCTGGCTGTTCCTCAGTGCTGCGATATTTTCACTTAAAATTTTTGTTACTATAAATAATTCATACTAAGGGGCCATCCATAAAGTACACACAGTCGAGGAGGGAGATGGATTGCACCCAACATATGAAAAGCTGAAGCTAACCCAAAATAAGATAAGAAAAAAAAATGTGAAAGGCGCGAAGTGGTCATTGTGACAAAGCGCTGTTAAAATCAAACTCAAAATCAAACTCAAGACAGAGCGCATGAAAAGCATACTGGGAACAGTGGTTCTGTGAAGCGGACGCACGTTTTTCATTTACGATATTGAATAAAAATACTTGGTTTTAGGCTACCATAAATCAACTACAAAAAAAATAAAATACAGGCTGTTTCTCATGAACCAGGCAAAAACCCGTTGCAAACTCAGTAGCACTGAAAGCTTTAAAATATCAAGCCCCCCCCCCCCCAAAAAGGAAATCGAGCTTTACATACCTTACGGATGCCCCCTTTACTGCAATATTTTCACTTGAATTAAAAGTTGTTGCTATTTTCATCCTAACCTTAATCCAGAAATAATTGTGTAGGCCCAACATGAGCCTGTGTAATCATCATATTTCTGGATTCTGAGTACAAAAAGTTTTGGGTTTTTTTCTTTTTGTGCTTCGTGTACGTTTCTGTCTGTGTGGTTTCTGAATGTTTTTTGTGGAACATTTTATGTCCAGGAACGAAGTGTAGGCCTACGGGTTGAAAATCCATATTATATCTGACATAGTTGTGAAATGCGTGTCGGTGTCGGTGGTGGTTCTGTGTGTCGTTTCGTTGTCTTTCCATTCTTCCTTGGCGTTCGATGCTTCGTTGATGCTTCGTTGATGCTCGATGCCTCGCTGATGCTCGAGCCTTCGTTATTGGATCTTCGCTGTCGCTCGATGCTTCGCTGTCGCTTGATGCTTCGCTGTCGCTCGATGCTTCGCTGTCGCTTGATGCTTCGCTGTCGCTCGATGCTTCGCTGTCGCTTGATGCTTCGCTGTCGCTCGATGCTTCGCTGTCGCTTGATGCTTCGCTGTCGCTCGATGCTTCGCTGTCGCTCGATGCTTCGCTGTCGCTCGATGCTTCGCTGTCGCTTGATGCTTCGCTGTCGCTCGATGCTTCGCTGTCGCTTGATGCTTCGCTGTCGCTCGATGCTTCGCTGTCGCTTGATGCTTCGCTGTCTATCCATTCTTCGCTGTCGCTCGATGTTTCGTTATTTGCGCGATTCGTTTCATTTTGGTGTCGTTTCAGTTTCTCCTCGGTGTCTAAAATGGGTTTTCAGCCTAACCTCTTGCATCACATGGGCACACAAGTCACACAGATTCATTCACACTAGCTCATTCATCTTGAGATATCATCAATGTTCCCTCTGTTTAATTTGCCAGAGTTCGCGAAAAAAATGCAGGAAGGCGCGCAGTGAATGCTCTTCCTAGCAAATGAAAACCGTGGCAAATACAAGTAAAACTATAAAGGGCCACAGACACCTTGCGTCCTCGACCCAGGTTCGAACATACAATTTGCAAAAAGGACGAAATTCTCAGCGTGTGTGGGCAAAATTTGGCAAATCACCTGGCTGCTGGCCCGAGTCCGGGTTTTCTAGGTGCTCCTAATTTTTCCGCTTCCGATTGAGGGAGTGGCGGAGAAAAAAGTGGACAAAAAAATTTTTTTTTTTTGCTTTTTTGACTTCAGATTCTTAATCAGCGTCAAATTTTGATAACAAAAACCACGTCTACTTGGAAAATTGTTAGAATTTTTTTTTTTTTTTTTTTAATCAACTACCGCACGAGTTAGAGGTGGAATGTAATGCTGGCCTAAATTATGCCAAAACGGGATTTGGTCCCTTTAGAGGTCCAGTTTGGGGATATATACTTAATGATATGATATAGTGTACAAGTATGATTGCATTCTCTGAAGTAAGAGTCCAATTTTTTTTTATTCTGTCTAGTAACATTTCCTATGACGGTTTAGAATAGATGGAACATTGGTTGTCACTAGGTCGTCCCCCTAAAAATGGATTTAGTGTCTATTTGCACGCGTCTTCAATAGTCAATTTCTCACAAGTTGAAGGGAGATGAGAGCATTTATCATTCGAAGGGAACAAAATGTTTTTTAAACCATGAGCTGAACATCTTTAAAAATCGGATTTTGGAGCAAAACAAAAAAAACAAATTCATGCTCGATAAATAGATCAGCAACTAGGACACGGACGCATTCATAAATTGCGTTTCCTGAATTACAAAAACGAAACAAAAAAAAAACTGCCAGTGACGGTAAAACCGTGCACAAATTCATGATTAATGCCCTGTTCTCATACAGCTTGTTTAAAACACTCAACGGTTTCCTAAAACACTCAACGGTTTCCTAAAGTCGTGCAGACTTTCTGTTCTCATGTTGCGCGTTTTGAGAGCGGTATCGGCACTGCGTGGAAAAATAAATGTATCTTGCGTGTGTTGCATGGTTGTCTAGCAATGGCTGCACATAACTGCCCTTCTTATACTTATAGAAAACCTGATGTAAACAAAAAAATTTAAAAAATACATAAACAGTGGCGTCTTCATAATCCGAAGCCATCGAATGGATCTTAAGCGGGCCATACACTACACAGTTCGAAAGCCAGAGGCCGGAAATGTACACATCCTCCCGGTGGCCTGCGGATGGACGAGAGGCAGCCTCACGCTCGGCTTCTTTGCACGGTCTATACACAGTTCACAGCCCACAGGCCTGTGCACAAAATCAATTCCTACGGACTTAGACGGAATTTTTTCCAATCTAATCTGTGCGTGCTCTGTGAGCGGGAGCCCTTACTCATTCTTAAGCCCCTCATACACGTTCAAGCCCGGCTCACAGCCTCGCCTAAATCCGGGCTTCACGAACAGATTTTAATTCGAACTTTGCACACACACGTTGCGGCCAGGCTCTATGAATTTTTTCCCGCCACTACGAGAACTGATTGCACACAGAGGTGCGGAAACAGAATAGATGTTTCATTGACACTCAAAACACTTGAAAACAATGCCCTCGACTCCTGTGTACATAGTTTGATCACTTCATTTTGGACCATAGCCCCTTCACAATGTCTCACAACTAACAACAGGCTCTATGTGGAATCATAATATATTCAGTCATCAGGAAACGGAAATTGAGCATCAAAAAACGATACTGCGTCAAACAGTGGCTGTTGGATCGAACGACTCACACTCGCATCAATTTATTGAATGAGTCGATATTTTATCCAAGTCATTTTCGTAATTATTTGCGAGGACACGTATTTAAAACTCTTGAAACTTGTAACACCGTTGATCGAGAGGGAAAATAGTGATGACAGCAGTGTCCCCCCATGAACGGCTGACAGCAACCTCGAGGTTTTTGGGCACAGGAAGGTCATATGAAGACTTGAAATTTTCAACCTGCATCTCACTCAAGCTTTAGGTGGACTGACACCAGAGACATGCAAGGCAATTTATACTTGCCTTGCAAAGTACATTGGGTTTTGGGTTTAACCTCACTTTCAGTTGGTTATTTAAGTAAGGTTGCTGATTTGGACAATTTTACGAGCATGTGCCGCCACACAAAGGTACGAAGTATAGCAGAACTCACATATCTCTCCCAATCACAGTAAACTGGCACCGACACGACCAATCCCTGCACTTTGATTATGAGGCGAGACAAGCCACTGGATTACCAGTTTTTAAGTCTTAGGTAGCGTTTATAGAGACGGCGGGTTTCGGGAAATCGCACGCTTGATTCGACCCGAGAGAACTCGCGCGAGGAATGTTACTCAATATGCTTTGTAAGTGTACATAGACAACTCGTGTCTCTCGAGGCGGCAATTTTGCCGACCAGCGCGGGAAATTACCAGAACCAATTGTGTGTTCTTGTTCCGCGTGTGTCGCGCGGGAGTTGTGTTGGCTGTGTACTTTTCTTGGCTTCACGATGGATGTTGACCTCGTCTTTCCTTTTCCCGCCTTGCTATGAACACCAACCGCGCGAGTGATTAGGCGCGAGTTTTCTTGCGCGAGTAACCATCTCGCGGCAACCCGCCTACCCGCTTTCTCTATAAACACGGCCTTAGGTGTGACCCGACCGGGGTTCGAACCCGCCAATCTTCCGGTTCCCGTATGGCGGTTCTAACCGTTGGACCATCTAGCCCAGCGGTCCCAAACCTATTTTGTCCCAGGGACCGGTTTCATGCACGAAATTTTTCTGCGGATTGGGTAGACACTAATGATAAAAAAATAACGATTTTTAATCACAATTTTTTATCTTTGCACCCCGGTAGCCTACCAAATGATCCACTGACCGGTGGTACCGGTCAAAGGATTAGGAGTTGGGGACCCCTGATCTAGCCGGTGGTGTATATTGTATCTATCAACTATATTTCATTGGTGCCTTTGTTCATATATTTTTTTTTTAATGAGACAGGACTAGATTTTTAAAAATCACTTTATTGATCGGATTGAAGAATTCATTTAACAAAGCCACTGACTTATTAACACATAAAATTATCGAGACATGTCTTACGTATGTTATTAGAATTATATAGGAGTAGAATGAAAACGTAACAACAATACAATGAGTTGACTTTGGTTATCGGCACCCCTTCACGGTCGTTTTCCCGGATTCGCGCAGGTTGAGAGAGAGAACAAAATCTCTCTCTCTCTTTCCAACTCTCATTCTATCCCCACCAAATACATGTAAACGTGTGAACCGAGTGGGTCCGATTTAGATTCCTCTTCGTGCCGCAACCCTTAACTGAATGGGCGTAAAATGGCAGGAAAACGAATGCTGCACGTTTTTGATTCAGTTTGCTCTCCGCTCGTGAACATTGGGCTGGAGGTAAGTACTGACGGGACACACCAGTCTTTTAATCTCAGAACAATGGAGAGTTTGCAACTATTGTTTTTGTTTTGGGTGAAAGGTAGACGCCATACAAGACGTTACTGGACTCACAGTATATTTCATCGAAGAGAGGAATTCGGTTAATATCATCATCTTTTGTGATGTACACTCGATTTGAATAATTGTCATCACTTTTGTCATACAGAGGTTGTCTTTTTTTAACCGCAGCAATAAGAGCTTTGTTTTGTGAAACGGAATCCATTGTAACTGAAGGCGTAGCTAGCTAGGTCGTGTGTAGTAATGAAATTGCTGGAAGGAAACTGGAAGAAATTTTAATTGCGAGATAAAACCTTCGTGATCGGTTCAGCAACTGGGAGTGGAGTGGCAGGGAAGGGACACGAAAGGGAAACTGACGCACTCAGTCGGCGATGATGAAATATTGAGACGCTTACGGTGATTCGGCAACTGGGACTAAAGGTCAAGCTGAGGTCAAGCGGGAACGGAGAGGAAATCGGATCCACTCAGTTTACACTGTAACAAGGACGGGTTCCACGAGCGGTCTCCCTATAATAGCTATCTAAATAATACAGTCAAACATACAAACAAAACTATCAGGTTTTGAGAGGACAACAATTTTATTAAAAAGAAAAGGAAAAAAACAAATAATAAAAACATTACAATACACAGGACAATAAACACAAGACAATAAACCACAATACAATAAACAAGACAATAAACCACAATACAATAAACCCAACCGATAGGCGCGGTGAATTAACCAAATGAATTCACACTTGATCTACATCATCAGAGCTGGCACTTCACAAATCTTGAAATATCTACAACTTCTCACTTTTATCTTAGTCTGGACAGAATGACACGTCCTGCTGTCTTGAAGACTTGGGTGGAACTGACCACGCTATCATCTAAGCGTCACCCAAAAACGCGCAACCCATTTACTCCCTAAGAGTCCACTAAGTGCAAATTCTAATAAAACATTAAAACAAATAAAAACATTTTTAAAGAACTACCCTCTTGCTCGTGTATGTTGTAAATACACTATCTTAAAATATCTAACAAGATAAATACTAAACAAACTTACAATGTAGTGATCTGATACATAACAAGATTCTACTTCTGGCACCAGGGATGGTCACTTAAATTGACCAATCCTGGACAATACAGACAACGCCAAGATCATGGTTTAAAATTGGCGCATTGAGCAGATCAGTCGGGAATGTTACTCAACACTACATGACTCATGTCAAGTGCGCGATCAAACAATAAGGGGAGATTATCTATAGTTTGTGTGGTTACTTCCCCTTGACCACATCTGGTGGTCCAGTTAGTCAAAATAAACTGGTTTATCTCCCTTTCACCACAGCGAGCTATACAACTTAGCCCTGTAATGGTCCACCCCATTACACACACATATGCAGAGCGAGCGAGCGTGTGAGAGAGAGAGAGAGAGAGAGAGAGAGAGGTGCGAGAATTGATGAAAAGTCAGTAATTTATAAAAACCGTTCTATCCATCGTACGAGAATGGTGTTTGGTATCAAATCGATGGTAAATGTACTGCTTTTCCCGATTTTGTCATCAAAATGGCTAAAAGAAGATTTTCATGTTCGTTTAATTTTGAGTTTACCGTGTCAAGCCATTGGCTTTACATAATTTTTCAGGCACCTCCTGATATTTTGGCTTAAGTCCTGGCCCGGAGCCCGGCTGTATGAAATCGCCCACACACGTTCAGTTTTTTATAAGTTTTACAGGATCTGGGTGAGGCTGTAAGCCGGGCTTGAACGTGTGTGGGGAGCTTTAGGTATTGCATGGTTCCGTGTGATTTCGGTGTGAACTCTAAATTTTGTGGCACTGACTTCACTTGTTACTGTGAACAATTTGAAGCTTTAGTGTTACGATGAAAGTGAACTCTGCTGTCAATGGTAAGCTTAAATAAGTTTTACCTATCAATATAGAACTTCGATAGCCAAGAAACATTTTCTGAATTATCTTGATGCAAACCACAAATCATTAAAAGTATTTGTGAGTGTGCATGAGAAAACCCACAATAAGTCGCAAACATGACATTTTGAGTTCTGTACACATAATAAAAGACAAGAGATTTCTGATAAATTGAAGTCGGTGACCCCCCTAAAACAAGATTTTGAGAAAACGGCATTTAATCCTAAAAGTGGCAAAATAGCTAATTGACCCATTAATATTGGAGTGATTGCTGTTAGGAGACCGTAGACTAATAACTAAGCCGTTATAGAGATCATACTGAGTAGTGTTCACTGCTCATCTACAGTTTACCCTGTAACATGCCACGGTCCCCTAAACAACAGCCAATTCGGAAGTTTTTGGATCTTGTTAGGAGACCGTACTCTAATTACAAAGCCTTTATAGAGATCATACTGAGTAGTGTTCACTGCTCATCTACAGTTTACCCTGTAATATGCCACGGTCCCCTAAACAACAGCCAAGTTGGAAGTTTGTGTCGGACCCATATTTTCACTTCAAAGCCGTTTTTCTCATAATATTATTGTGGGGTTTCTCATCCACACTCACATTTACGCGTGTTTGTATTTTTTTGTACACCGATGCTCACACGTGAACAATGTGCAATTTGAAAATGCAACAGCTGTCACAAAATGTTAAACTCCAAGCAAATACTTCCACTCAAGAATAAAGATGCTGCTGTTGGAAGCAATTTATTCATTACTTTCCACAGAAACAATGTTAACAAAAAAACCGAAATCCTGTCAATGTGTACCAAATATGAACGTGCACAGCTCTCCTCAGACTGTCTAGAACAGCCTCAGAAATATGAAACATACTCTTTCCACTGTATGATAATCTTCATGTTCTCGCTCATTCATTCACTCACACATATGCACACACCACCTTCAAATTCACAAGCTCACACAGAGCCACAGTCTGGTTTTTCATCCAAACACAAACACTGAATTTTACAAAGAAAAACACTTTAGATTTAACATTGCAGAAAAGACTATTCAAATGAACTGTCAATGAAAAGTGAACTAGTTTGTCGGCGGTAGGAACCTCGTATAAACTGACCTTGAGTTTTATTTCCACTTCCAACTGCCGAAATGACATACATGTACATGTATTTTCCCTCTTTACAATAGCTGGTAAGTTTATCAGTGATTTCTCACTACACGCTTTGATACATTAGCACTGCAAAAGACTTTCACCATATATCCTAAAGTCACATTTATATAATTATGAAACCCATCCTCTTGTTTTATAATTAAGAACCCCCAAAGTTTCTATTTCTGACAATGAAGGAAAAGAAAAAATTCTAATATTTCACTGTACAGCCAGAGCAGAGATTTGGGTTTCACATTGGCAGGTCTGCAGATTTATAAATATAGTTTATCCTTTAAAACATGTGCTCCTCTATATCAAGTGTTATACAATGTACAGCAAAGTAAACATGTTCGAAGTATTTCACATGAACATTTGTATCAAGAAAACAAATCTTACAACACTAGCAGGAACCTAACAGATGCCCCCCGCCCATATATACCAGGTCAATATTCCATATAAAGCTACCTAAAGCACAGCAAACAAGCTATGACTCGATTTCGTTCTTTGGAGATCGTGGATTATAATCTTGTTAGACAAAAAAAAAAAATGTCAGTGCTGCCCTTTTTTCCACTATTCAAAGATCTTTGCTACTTTTTTTTTTTACTCTCTCCCTCGCTCGTACATGCATTCATATTCACGCCTCTCTCATGTAAATCCACCCATGCAGATATACACTATGTACTATGAATAGGAATCATTATTATACAAAGACATTTGCTTCCTTTTCATCCTCTCTCGCTCATTCATGTATTCATTCACATTCACACTCGCTCACTCATGTATTCATTCACATAACCTCTCACATGCACACACCCAAGTTTACATACTATACACACACCCACTGCCTGTTTTTGTTTATTCAAGCAATTCCTAATCTCAACACTGAACAACAAGGCTAAATTTTTGCAACGGAGAAAATGACCTGTTCACATGATCTCCAAGTACTGTTCCTGTTACTGAAAAGTCAAAAATGCTTTCCCCCTTCACATTTCATTTCACAGTGACAGAAAATATATTTGGTTTTCATATTCACAGGCCACTTCCAAACCAAATTTAATGTTCGATTAATTTTCATTTTAAAGAAGAGCAATAACGATAACTAACTAAAAAAAATTGTTCCTCAACAAATTCTTCCCCTACCCCCCCCCCCTCCCCAATGATTTCAAGTTCTAATATTTCACAGGAGCATTGGCATCAAAATATTTATATTACCTTAAAGAATGTGTTCTCTCCCCCCCCCCCCCCACACACACACCTACATACGCACACACCCAGTCAATACTCCTATCAACATGCAAATCAGAGTCACATTAAACCAATCCAACATTTATACATTAAAAATGCAGAACCACCACACCACCCACCCCCACCCCACACACACACACATCCAGTCAATACTCATTATCACATCCAGTCAATACTCATTATCAACATAGCCGTAGCAGTGACATCTTATAACGTGTTCCTTTCACCCACACACTTGCACTACACGAGCATTAGTTCACAAAGTCTAGGGCTGTGCAAAGGCAGGACGATCTAATTGATAACACGACCTTTTTCTACTTCATTGTCTCTGAACTTGTCTCAAAGGCAAACAGACGTATCTGCTGCTGAAATAATAGTTTCTAGTGTGGCAAACTCGTACATGAAAGTATTTACACATGTAGATTGGCAAAGCAATTATTTTTTTTGTATTTGTCGCGAAGTTATGAAATGGGCACATATATATCAACCTATTCAGAAGTCTTACATGAATAGAATTGCAAACCTCTCTCCCAATTTTTCTCCCGTTTAAATTGAACCCAAAATTGCTATTCCCCACAGTGAAGGAAATGAAAAAACTAAATTTCACTGCACAGCAAATGAGATTTGCATTTCATACTGACAGTTTAGTATAAATTTCCATATACATGGGTAGCTAGAAATAGTTTCATTTGAAAGACATTGTATAACACCTGATATATCTCGCATGTCGCGATGTGGGTTACATGGGGATATTTCGACTGACACTCTTTCGAGGTCCGCTCCCACAATCGACGAACACACAAAAATAAATACTAGCACTCTAAAAACTAAATAAATCAATTGCTTGAATTTTAGCAGAACTGTAGGGCAGTTTAATTACAGGAACTAATGTAACAAATATAATTATAAATATAAATATCAATTCAAAGGCAATTGAATCTAACTAATGAAACTACCGCTTTCTATAAAGACTAACGTATTCAATCTAATTACTTGCAGGTCATATGAGTTATATGCCAAATAGAATCCGCGCACGTGGCGACGGATATAACAGTTTAAATTCTATTAATTCAATGAGACATGTTATGATATGGACATTTCCTCTAGACACGCCATGGAGAATGCTTGTACAACCATGCGTTGTCTGGCGGTAGCTCTGAAACTGTCTTCAAAAGTAAGTAGAACGGTTCACTTTCATCATTACAAATTAGTATGGACTCTCACCATGCGGCCCTCACTGGGAGTGAGAGCGCTGGATGTAAACGCTGTGGGTTTATATCAAACCAAGTAGCTTAGGCTCTGGAGCTTTAAATCAGGCTCCTCACAATGGACTGCTCAACTGCGTCTCTATGTCTCTCATCTGGCTGAGGACTATCGCCGACCACCTCGTAAATGGATTGTCTACATGTGGCCCAGAACTAAGTTCTGTATGGCCTTAAATACTGGTCTGCATCTGCAGCTTACCGTCTAATTCCTGGATTGTGATTGGTGCAACCACTTCTAGCTCAGCTGCCGAACTGAGTTATTTTAAGTAACAGCCCTACGCAACGACCTTGGGTCGACATCAAAGGTCGAATCACCCAAGACAATAAAATGTAATTTTATTGCAATAAATTCTTAACATGTTCAAAACCCCGAGCTTTTACTCTGGATCACGGTATTTTCTGTACGTCAACAGACGTCTCAATAACATTTAATTCCTACTCACCCCTTCCCTCTTTACTAAACCTAGTTCAAAACACGAGATATAAAAAGTGCTCAGCCATGCACACCTACGCTGTCCGTCTATCCTTCCCCACACCTTCTGTCTATCTATTATAAAAAAAACTGTTCAAAACAAATTGTTTACGAGACCAAGTTATGCTGGCTCGCACAATAATTAAGTTTGTAAAAATTACTCACTGCTCTCTCACAAAAATTTAGTCAGTGGAAACATTTATGAATTAAATCTATTCTTGACATCGCACATAATTTCAAAGTATAGCAAAGTAAACACATTCAAGACATTTCACAGATCTGTTTTATATGAACCCCAAAGTTTCTATTCCTAACGGAAAAGGAAAGAAAACGTTTAATTCCACTGCTTCAGAAGAGATTTGGCTTTCATACTGACAGGTCTGCCTATAAAGATATCAATAGGACATTTTTATCAATTGAAGCACATTGTGAAACACTAAAACAATAAGCACGGCACATATTCCTAAATATAGCAAAGTAAATCAGCTCAAAACAGTTGTCTTCTGTCACAGGTTTCAGTAACCATAATGTAAACCGTTTCAATTGATACAACCCACATCATGTGAATTTGAATATACTGTATAAATTCGCGTTTAAAATGTACTCAGTGAACATGTTCATGCAGTCAGTTAAGACCGATAAAAAGGTATTACATCCTTGCATGTACACACTATACTATCCACATTATAGATATATGCACCAGCGAACCTAACCATGTTCCCCATATGAACAAAAAAAAATGTCATACATGAAAATTTGGAACCCTATTCCATGTTCACACGAAACAAAAGGCGAGGCAAAAATTCTCGAGCAAAATGTCTGAAACAGCCGTACTAGTGCATTTCTCTACTATCATACATGTTTCAATAACCGCAGTGTAAACCGTTTCAAATTAATGATTTTCAAATACCATTGCCACATCCCATAATCATGTTAACCCCAATCCGAATATACTGAATTGAATTCATTTTAGAAATGGAACAGTAAACATTGTCATAATATATTTGAGTTTAATATAGTTGAAGGATATTGCATAGACCAGTGAACATTTTGTCTTATCTGAGATTAATATAGTAAAAAAAATATTGTGGAATTCATACACTATACGTATAAAAATAGTTACATGTATACTTAACCTCTTGTCCTCAATGTTTAATCCATTAATCACACAGACTTCTCACTTTCTGAAATGCTGAAAATGACAATCCCTTGGGGACATGGAAATCATACTGGAATATATTGCAAAACTGCAAAGTCACAGTCTACTACAAAGTAACATGCACGCATAATAGAGAAAGATGGTCACTGTCATTTTAAATTCTGTACCAAATTTCCTCCTTGCGGGGAGAGTTAAATTTCTATGCCATTACATTGGCTTAAACTCATGAAAATTGTGATTTCCGTATTTTGCATGAAAATAAAGATGATTAAAAAATGAATGATGACAAGGAGCCCTATAAAACAGGAACTTAATCACAATGAATAAAGCCTCAACCTTTTCTGCGCGCGAACACGTTTCCGTCCATTGAGAGAGCAGAAAGAAGAGTCACTGGCAGTTGCATTAATGGATATTTCAGGACAATTTATTCTCCAACCAAAATTATCATTGCGGCTAAAAACAAATATAAAATTACTCACCGCACAGAAGCTCTGATGAATGGATGGTTCTGATCTTTATCCAGTTTGTAATGCAATATGAATGGATGGTGCTGATCTTTATCCAGTTTGTAATGCAACATGAATGGATGGTGCTGATCTTTGTCCAGTTTGTAATGCAATATGAATGGATGGTGCTGATCTTTATCCAGTTTGTAATGCAACATGAATGGATGGTGCTGATCTTTATCCAGTTTTTAATGCAATTATGAATTTATGGTGCTGATCTTTATCCAGTTTTTAATGCAATTATGAATTTATGGTGCTGATCTTTATCCAGTTTTTAATGCAATTATGAATTTATGGTGCTGATCTTTATCCAGTTTTTAATGCAATTATGAATTTATGGTGCTGATCTTTATCCTGTTTGTAATGCACCTCGACCATAAAAAAAAAAAAGAAATGGCCAGCATACACTAGTTGAACTTGACTCCAGACTTACCTTGTAGCAATTATGATGGCAATTCTTATTGTTCCGATGACAGTTTTAACCTTTTTATGGCAGATGGCACTAGTGTCAATATTAAATTTTTCTCACGTCAATTTTTTTTGAACTGGTTCACTCCCCTAAGCCGCTCTCAGCGGTTCATAAGAAAAAACACAAACCAAATGGTGCATGACTATCACACACAAAATATTTGCTCTTAAAATTTCCAGTAATTTGGGGTTTTTATACATCTCTCAATATTTTCTCATAGCTTTAGTACTGATCCTTGACTTTCAGAATGGGTATTATGAGAACTGTTGCCATCGTAGGAAAACACTAGGAGTCAGTCAGTCAACGGCATTCTTCCCGTGGAAATCTTAAAACTTTGCTCTTGCAATTTTAGCAACATTAATTTTCAATAACTTGACCACAAATTGTCCGCACTTATAATACTTACGATGGGCTGCAAAACCTCTGATGAATGACTCTCTTAGTCCATCCTCAATATAAATTCATAATTATCATCGATATTTTTACTCTTTAATGTTCAGTTTTCCTAAGACAAACCATTTACAGGTGTTTATATTCATTTTGTGAACATTTGCTACAGTAGTTACTGATTTACTAGTTATGAGAAAACTGGCCTAAATATAATTGAATTTGTACTCTACATGTATATACTTCAAGGACATATTATTATAAGCTGTAATAATTGTACCAATTTTTCTCTTTTTCTTTTTCTTCACTTACTGAAGTTGGTGCCCTGAATTTGGTCGGCCTTTTGAGAATGGCTCATGTATTTGTAATAATGCTGTATATTTATCTAAAGTTGCAGGTGTAAATGTCTAGCTGACCACAGTAACAAATTATCTTGGTAAATCCAAGCCCTTAGCCACAAATGTCATTAAGATACTTCTCTAAATGTTGATTATATACTATATCACACCAGAAACCTCTCATTTTCAAGCCCAGTTTTCACTTTGACTCGTACCTATTTTTCTATTCTGAGAGTCGCTCATTTAAGTTTGGTCAGAGTTTGTTTAAAGATGAATGAATCCTTAACATAAGACTCAACAACAAACATCCCTTTCCAGAAAGAAAGAAAGGTGATCTTTGATATCACAACGCTGTGCATTTCTTTACATTTTTTTAATCTTTGCCCTCCTAAATCTTCAACCTTCCCTTATACCAAGTTTTTCCTAAAATCTTTACACTCTGCCTATACTGTGCCCAGACTAAATACACAACCTCCAATTTTCCTGTGATAATTTTCATATTTTCCATAATTTTCTATATTTTAGTTCCCCCCTTTTTCTTTACTTTCACTTCTTTCAAACTGCAGTTGATTTTAGTTTCCCTTCAACAATTTGCTGTGGCCTAAAAGATCAAATGTTTAAATTATACAGATATTATTGTTTACCAGTTACCTAGAAAAGTGATGACCGCACAGGTGATACTTCTTCCAATCTTTACTGACAACTTTAGCTGAACTGAAATGACATGAAATTCAGCTCTAAATATCCTACTAAAAGTAGCCTCACCCTAAGCAACAAAACCATTTTACCACTAGCAGCAAAATAATTTTGCCATAAGCAGTTTGAAATTTATAAAAGAAACAGACAGAGCAAACCAAGGATTTTAAACACCACCACCAAATGAAGAAGTTCCAAAGTACACCAAAACTGAGTTCAAAGGAGTACTATATGCAGCAAAAGAGTTGCATCAAAGACAACGAAAGAATTTTACCGTACTTGCGAAAGAACTGTACCACATGCCGCAAAAGAATTGTATCATATGCCTCAAAAGAATTGTGCCAAGGATAGAGATAAAAATTATACTGTATGCAGCAAAAGAATTGTACCCTTTGCAGCAAGTGCAATGAAAGAACTGTACCATATGCACCAATGATGAGAGAGAGGGAAGGAAGGGAAAAAAAAAAGACAGTATGGTCAGTAGAGAGAAAAATGAAATAATGAAACGAGTATGAATGTGAGAACAGGGAGAGTGGGAAACAAATGAAAGACAGGTGAGAGTCTGAAGAAACAGGATAGACAATATAGCAGAATGATAGAACAGAAAAAGGCACTACCAGAAGCACCCGCCAACCACTCACAAAAGAAAAAGAACCAGAGAGGTTGGATGGAAAGAAAGAGAGAAAGAAAGAACGAAAGGCAGATTCTACACGTTTAAATAGTCCTTACAAATGCACTTCCTAACAAAAACAGTTTTCAAAGTAAAGCAATACCCAGAAATGATTACAGGGCACCATATTTGAAACAAGTCACCTAGAGTCCAGATGCTCTATGGTATGCTTACTCTTCCTATTTTATTAACAAATGATTTTTCCAAAAATATAAATTTGCAATAATCTGACTATTTACATGCAAAATCAGTACAGCATATTATTGAAATTGACAATTTTCGTCTGAGCACTAGAGGGTTAATCGGATCTGACTCCTGATGATCATTTTAAAACTGGTGAAAATAATGTCACCCAGTCCCAACCAAAAAAGCTTGTTTATTACTGTTGATTGCTTCTTCCCCTTTTTTTCCGATGACGTGAAGTGGTCATTTCAGTAACCAATTCATTAAGGGTTTCAGAGCTTGTGATGTAGGAAATCAAAATTAAGGAAATATTTTTTTGTTGGACATTAGAGATCTTTCATCTTAATTTTTAACAGTCCGATCATAATCACTACAGATATCGTGTCTTCAAAAAAAAGGAATTTGAAATTTCACCCCCCCCCCCCCCACTCCCATTCCTCCCAAAAGGAGTCCCAAATCTATGGGACTCGAAACAGTTTCTAAATTTACTCTCCCCTCCCAACACTTCCTCCCCCCCCCCCCACCCCCGTACCATGATAAAAAAAGGACTCCCAAATTTACAAACACACACACACCAAATTTCCAATATACCTAAAAAAAAAACAAAAAAACTTCCAAATCTGCCCAAAAATCAAGTCGTCTCATTTTCAACATTGGATTCAATCGAGCCTCGCTGTCATGTTCCAGTATTGTACAAGTCACAAAATTTAAAGTCCCATATTATTGATAACAAAATTGCCAGGAACATGTGAGTAACAACTGAGTGGGCTGCATGCATTCATGCAAGTGTTAGTGGTGTGGATAAAGGGCTTGGATTCTTCGTGCATTTCTTTCGTCTTTCAGCTGAAATAGTATCAGCCTCCCTGAATGCTCCCTGCATCATATAACTGTCCAAGCCCTTTACTGGAATATTCAAATCTTGTGACTGACCAATACTGAAACAGGGGTGAAGAACTACATACATGTAATTTCAGACACTGAACAAATACTGATTCTGTTTAAATTATAAAGTAATTCCCATAAGCCCATTTATCATCGGTCAGATTTCTATGAATAAAAACCATAAGACATGCCATCTCAAGTTTATCTTCATAACCAAAATAGCTTTTACATTTAACTATAGTGGGTTTTTTTGGTTTTTTTTGTCTTTTTTTGGGGGGGGTGGGGGGTGTAAAATGCCAACTTCACAGCAAAGTTTTAAGGCTGTAAGGCTGAAAATTTAGGAAATGTACAGTGCATTATTGTATGATTGTGTATGAATAAATTTTGTACTGACAAAATAGTCCGTGAGTTTATAACACAGTTACTTGTGTTGTGAAAAGTAAAACGAGAGAGACGAAGCAAGAAAGGAAAACAGAGTAAGAGAGTTAGATAGAGAAAACAGAAACAACTTGAAGTAACTGTTTCATAACACAGCTGTATTGAACCAGATCAACATACATCACACTGAAAAAAACAAAGACACTTGGAATACTAAGGTCACAAAAACAGAAAACCGATGAAAATCGGGAATGTAAGGAAGGAAGGAAGGAAATCTAGGATGGAAGAAAGAATGAAAGAGAATGAATTTGATTTGGAGCAAGCATGTTAGCATGATAACAGCCATAGTGTGACTAAGACGCAAACAGACAGAAAGATAGGAGGGAGAGAGACCTTGCCTGGAGAGTTCAGCAATCACCCGCCCAACAAAGAAAGACTGAAATAAATCAAAAGAAATTCAATTCACAGAAAAAAAAAATTTTTTTCAGGAAATTTCAAAAACTAACAGCCAAGTACCTGACACTAACCGGCGAGTACCAATTCAGAATCTTCTCTCTCCTTATAGTGGATTGATTTATTTACAATATATAGCAAAGACCTTTCCCAAGCCAAACTTATGTAGCCTAGGCGTAAAATCCGATCAATCAAACAAACTCCTCACAGTACAATGACAAACTTCGCCAATGAATTTAGTCATGTTTTTACGAGACAGCTGAATGTAGCTTAACAGTGAAAACTGAAAACCGACTTCTAAAAATGCCAAACATCAGGGAAGTGTTTTGCTCATGACAGATGTCAAAAGTGCCCAGTTTTACTGCCCTGAATGATCCGATGAATTAACACTTAGATAACAATTCTTCCCTTCATCCCAGCTTTCAAACCCGGCCAAACAATTGCCAAATATGGCAGCATGTGATAGTTCAGTAAAACCCCGCACGGTGAAAAGGTTACCGTAAGCAGAACAGTAACATGTCCATCTATTTCATTCCAGGTCCACTCGAGGTAGACACTGCTTTCAGAAGCAACTAAAGTACTTCCTTAAACAGATTCCACTACTGCTGCAGTGCTTTCCCTTTCACTGCATTGGAAGTTTTAAACCATTTCAGATCATATTTGACACCATAGAATTTTACAGACATCTCTTTCCCCACTTTTTTTCACCCACTTCAGCTTAAACAAAATCTTAAACTTTCTGAATGCCCCCACAGGATACTGCCCTCCATCTCAATCAACAAAAAGCTTAGGCGCTAAAACAGCTTTTTGACAAGAAGATAGTAGACCATTCCAACTTCAATATCTTTGAAGGTCCGGGTCTGGATCCCACTGATGGACACAAGATCAAGGTATCTCTGTCGACCTCCTTAATTCCTTTATAGCCGACCCCCCCCCTCCCCCCCCCCCAACCACCCAATCTTTGGCCAGTCGAGGTATCGTTTCCTATACTACATACAGACAAGGTGTAGCATAAGTAAGGTTTTAAAAAATCAACTTTTCCTAACCGCTACCATTAAAAAGTAACAAATATGCACGTTCTGTATACATCACTTGCGTTACACCATGTATTGCAGGTATTTGGCGGTCGCTTCTGGTAAGTTCTACTGTCCTATCATTCTGTTATATTATTTTGTCCATCGTCTTGGCTTCTTCCTAGCACATTGTCACCCTTATCGTGTCCACGTGCTTTCTCCTAACTCAAACTCAAACTCCCTGTATTTAGAACAGGACAAGACAACACTAGTGACCACAGCCACAAACAAGGATAGCTCCGCTGAAAAAAAAAATGGGTCACTACAGACAATCAGACCTCTTTGGCAATAATTTCAGAGAAAACACATAGAAATCTTGAATGCGAACCTCAAAAAGACCGAGCAAAAATAAAACACTCAACGGAAAATCTGAAGTCACAAGAGGAAGATTGTTATCAGGAACAACTTAATCTACATAGATGACCTAAATCAAGATTCAAACACCTATCCCGTAAATTTCACAATGCTGTACTGTCAAACTTTAACTGACAATAGCCCAGTCGTACATTTAAATTCAGGTTTGATACATTGTTATAAAATCTTATTAGAAGATTGAACTTTTTTTTGTACGTGCTTTTTCATTACCCAAGTACAATAAATGCATCATACTCCCAAATTGAAAGGATTTGAGGCTTTTACGGAATAGTTCGTTAGTCACATATGTATACATATCTTCGATATCCCTAAAAAAATATAGTTCAAGCGCTCAAATCTTCAAAGTAAAAGCTCAAACCTTGACGAAAACCGGCATATTTTATTTGACTTTTTTAAACTCATACGTTTTTAGACAAAAATCCGGTAGAGTAAGGAAAAATCCATGATGAATTTTTGTACGGATGAAAAAAAAAAAAAGTAAAAAGTGCAAACGTATCCTGCAGGGGACCCTCTGAGGCCAGAGCCCCGAAGTTCATAACATTGCTTTGCCTTTGAGACTTCAGTGGTGAGACAGATCCGTATAGACAAGAAACACCCCATTTGACCAATCTCCCTTCGAAATTGAAAATGGGAGAATGGCCTGAGGTGACCCCGTCCTTCTCTTCCCCTACTGTTCTGCCTCTGAGACTTCAGTGGTGAGACAGATCCGTATAGACAAGGAACGCTGTCATGGTTTAAGTACCATAATTGCCGTGCTGGGTCACGACTTGCAAGGAGTTGATTTTTCACGGTCTCGTTGATTATAACCAGCATAATTTTGTCCTTGAACTGTTCTCGTGAACAGTTTGTTTTTGAAACACTTTTTCTTAGAGATGGAAAGAAAGTGGGGCGAGATAGAATAAATGGATAAGTTAGGAGTGACAGTGCAATTCTCGACCCCGTGATTTTGATGAACACTTAGAAGGGAAGAGAAGGGGTGAATAAGGATAGATAGTTTAAGACGCTTAGTCGCGTTCAGAAATTCGTACATAAAATGTAGAAAGCACGAGGGTTTAAAACCCACCCGACATTCTACCCGCAAGAAATGATTTACCGATCAGTTGCGACCCTCCGAATAAAGCAGAGATTAATGATGCCATAAAGCAGTTAAATCGAGGCAAGGCAGCTGGACCAGACCAGATCCCACCAGAGGCGCTGAAGGCAGATGCTGCTGGGGCTGCAGAGGGTCTGCACTCACTATTCTCGAGGATTTGGATCGGAGGCAAGTTTCCAAAGGACTGGAAGGAAGGACACCTCGTGAAGCTCCCAAAAAAAGGGGACCTCAGCAATTGTAGTAACTACAGAGGAATCACACTTCTCTCCATCCCAGGAAAGGTTTTCAATCGGATTATTCTCAAGCGAATACAGAATGCAACAGACCAAAAACTTCGCGAGGAGCAAGCTGGTTTCAGGAGTAATCGATCAACCACCGACCAGATCGCCACGCTGAGAATCATAGTAGAGCAGTCGCTAGAGTGGAACTCCCAACTGATAGTGAACTTCCTTGACTACGAGAAGGCCTTTGATAGCATCGATAGAGAAACACTGTGGAGAATATTGAGACATTATGGAATCCCAGAGAAGATGGTGAATCTTATCAAGAGCATGTACGAGGGGACAAGTTGCAGAGTCGTACATGATGGTGAGCTTACTGACAGCTTTGATATCAAGACTGGTGTTAGGCAGGGTTGTTTGCTGTCCCCATTTCTGTTTATCCTGGTGATTGATTGGCTTATGAAAGAAACCACCAGTGGAGGAAGAAATGGCATACAATGGACCCCATGGACACAGCTGGACGATCTAGATTTTGCAGATGACTTGGCACTATTGTCGCACACACACGACCAGATGCAAGCAAAGACTACAGCTCTAAACAAAATTTCAGAATCTATTGGATTGAGGATACATCCCGCGAAGTCGAAGGTCCTAAAAATTGTTGCACCCCTAAGCGAACAAGTCACAGTAGGAGATCAACCACTGGAAGATGTAGAGTCCTTCTGCTATCTTGGTAGTATCATTGACAATAAGGGAGGAACAGAGGCAGAAGTCAAAGCACGAATTGGAAAGGCACAGGCAGCTTTCACATCCTTAAGCAAGATTTGGAGAACCAAGGATATATCTCTAAAAACAAAGCTGAGGATATTCAACTCGAACGTGAAGTCAGTCCTGTTGTATGGATGTGAGACTTGGAATGCGTCCCAGGCCTGCATAAAGAGAATCCAAGTTTTCATCAACAGATGTTTGAGGAAGCTACTTAAGATCAGATGGACAGACAAGGTCAGCAATGAAATTGTATGGAAAAGAACAAGACAGAACCCAGTCAGAGAGGAAATTGGTAGGAGGCGATGGAGATGGATCGGCCACACTCTCAGGAGGCCAGGAAACAGCATCACGAAGAAGGTATTGGACTGGAATCCCCAGGGCAAGAGATCAAGAGGAAGGCCGCGCGGAACGTGGAGAAGAGCCAGAGAAAATGATGCGCAACGAAGCGGAAAGACTTGGAATAATGTAAAGAGGCTGGCCCATGATAGAGAGGGATGGAAGGTGTTTGTTGGTGGCCTATACCCTGATCCAGGGTGAGAAAGGCAATGATGATGATGACGAGGGTTTAAAGATTTCAGTAATTGTTTTGACATTTTAAATTGACCTTGTCTGTTTTAGTACAAGGCCGTGACCAACTCCCACGTAGAATATATTAATACTGCGAGATGAGCTCGCATGGATGCACCAATCAAATCTAGGGATTTGGACGGTAATTTGCAGGTGGCTGCACAGTATAAAAGTGTAGCCATACCTATGTCCATTACTCCATACAGAAAACTCCAATCTGTGCAGGCGTCGGCACGATTCTGCCTGAAGAATCCTAAGTCTGTTCGATATCATGTCTAGTCCACTATAGACATTGAGATGAAGCCATATGCTTGAATGAGATATGCCCACTGCTATTGTCCACTGTTCCCTGGTTTTCTAACACCAGGGACCAAGCGTAAGTGTTTGTCCATTGATGACTCAACAATGAACGAGGAGCTGAACATAAGTTATCCACTAGGACAGGATTGCCGCATATACTAGGAGTGCTACCCAAGAATGCAAGACAAAGACTTATATTGACTTGCAACTAGTATGAATGTATAGCATACACATCTGTGAATTGGGATTGATTTGTCTGGATGAGGCTGGGAATTGCCAGCCCATCCTAGAGTAGATCTCTAGACTTAGCTACGTCAGTTTATATTGACGAGCTCGATCCATTATAAGCGGTAGGCACAAATAGCTGAGGTGACATCGTCGCCAGAGCCCATGTTAGTATATTGATTGATATATAGTAGGCAGACCAGATCTGAGAGATATATAATTAGTACTTAAATTGTTAGTGAGTCAGAATTATCATAATATTATAGGAATCTAGAGAAGACTTCGAGTGACATATTATTGAATTTAGATTTGATGCTGCTGATGTTGTATTCACTATGTAATAGATCTAGACAAAATTGTTAGGGTAATTAATGTAATTAAATTTGTGGCCCTGCAGGTCTGTTTATGAAACTTATTCAGATTGTTCTTAGTGTGTGGCATGGTACGAAAGATTAAATAGTAAATACCTCTCGATTTAAAATGCAGTCATAATACCATCATTGAGAAGACCCTCTTCATAACACCTAGAGGGGACTTTAGTCCAGAACCCTAACATTGGAGGGCACTATCACCCAGACCAGATTCGTAACACTACGGCACTTTTTTGGACTTGGAACGAGCTATGGATTGAGGACATCACCAACTGAATTCCTCTAGTAAAAGTTAAGTGAACCATCTGATTGTCAGTTTTGAGGAGGGCGAGGTGCTTTCCGCCCTCAGTGTTTACAGGCTTTTTTCCTTTACTATATGTTTAGTTTAAGAGCGGGAGGTTGGATGGGATCATAGTTTAGCATATCTTCTTTGCCATTTCGAAGGATATTAGAGTGCCTTGGTGGCTATTGATAACTCGGGGGGATTTGCTTCACTGTGAATAGTTCTATTAGGGATCCATTATTCGTATAGATTGTGGCGTTTCTCTTGCTTCCTCACATTTCTTTAGGAAGATGTCTCTCCTGTTTTTTTCTTAAACTTTCTGTAACATAAGTTAGGACTTGTAGGGTCTGTTATCGTTCGTCTTTCTTGTGAGTCTAGCGTCTTGTTTAGTGTATTTTTTTCCCCTTCCTTATAAACTTTATACTAGTATATTGACATTGCTATGTTTACAATATATGCCTGAGGTGTTTCACGTGCTAAAACCACGTTGAATTGTAATCTGGTATTGATATGTGAGAGAGAGAGATACAAAAATTTTGGTCACGTGCTAATTTCACGTCGAATATAGAGAGAATAATTTTGCAGTGGTAACAGAGGACACTGCGTGTTCGCGCTTTTGAGACTTTTTGCAGTGGTAACAGAGGACACTGCGTGTGCGCGTTTTGAGAAGAGAGAGATATTCCAAATTTATCGCGTTGAGAGAGAGATATATTTTCGATTCGTCGCATTGAGAGAGCGATACATTTTTGACAGTGATAACAGAGGACACTGGTTCGTCGCGTTGAGAGAGACATAAATTTTGAGAGTGATCACTTAAGACACTGATTTGTCGCATTGAAGGCGATACATATATATTTTATTGCAGTGGAATAGACGGCACTGCCTTACTAGTATTCATATTCAGAGAGAGAGAGAGATAAAATTTTTTGCAGTGCAAGTGACACTGCCTGCAATTTACAGAGAGAGATAGAACGTTCTTTTCGCGAAGCAGTGGTAACATAGGACACTGGATTAATATTGAGAGTAACTGTTAGAGATAATATAATTGATACCGCGGTATACCGTAACAGTAGGTAAATACTTACTAATTGTGCACACACTAGCGTGCCAGTGTTTTGATTCTATACGAATCAATACGAGTAACAGATTTTAATACACATTATGGCCGATTTTCTCAAATACATTGAATCTGCCAAGGCCCTGGGTATACCAGAAGAAGAACGCGCCTCGTGGTGCGAACGACAAATACAGCAGGACCGAGACCGGGAGGATCGGTTAGCAGCAAGAGAGAGAGAAAAGGAACGAAGAGAAAGAGAAAGAGAAAAAGAAGAAAGAGAGAGAGAAAAGGAACAAAGAGAAAGAGAAAGAGAAAAAGAAGAAAGAGAGAGAGAAAAGGAACAAAGAGAAAGAGAAAGAGAAAAAGAAGAAAGAGAGAGAGAAAAGGAACAAAGAGAAAGAGAAAGAGAAAAAGAAGAAAGAGAGAGAGAAAAGGAACAAAGAGAAAGAGAAAGAGAAAAAGAGGCTGTGGAGAGGGAAAAAAGGGAGCATGAACTCGCAATAAAGAAATTAGAGCGAGAATCGCTTATAGCCCCCACTGCTGCCAGCAATACATATGCTACAAAACCGAAGCTTCCGACGTTTAATGAAAAACTGGACCGGATCGACGCATATTTGCATCGGTTCGAGCTACACGCGAAATGCGTCGGATGGCAGCAGGCGATGTACAGTTCATGCCTTTCTAATTTACTAACAGGTAAGGCTCTAGAAGTATTTCATAGCCTCAAAGTAGAGGATGCCAACGACTATGACAAGCTTAAAACAGCACTGCTTAAGCGATTCCAACATACCGAAGATGGCTTTCATCAGAGATTTCGCGCATGTAAACCAGAGCCATCTGAAAATTTCTCAACTTATGTGAATCGGCTGAAACATTACTTAGATCGTTGGATCGAACTCGCGAAGGTGACTACCGGAAATTATTTTCAACTTTATGATTTGGTCTTAAAAGACCAAATCTACACGGCATGTCATTCCGATTTGGTTGCCCACCTTAAAGAGAGGGCACCGACATCCTCTGAAGAAATCACATCGTGTGCGGAACGTTATGCGTCCGCCCACCCAAATCGTCCTTTGGCAAAGCCTTCAACTACAGCACCGTGTTATGCCAACGTGGGCAAAGGAGCGCCAACCGGACAAGATCGTTCAAGGCCGACTCGGCGTCAGGCCCCAAATCCGCGCTCTCAATCAGAGCCGCCTTTTTTTAGACAGAGGGATTTTCCGAATCGCAGTAATTTATCCCCGCGTCGAGGATACCAGAGCTATTCTCTTTACGAGCCTCGTCCATATTATCGTGGCAACTATCCAGGCCAACAATATAACCGGCCTCAGGGACCGCCGCGACGAGTGCATTTTGATAATAATCATGATTATGATAGACCGCAGAGTCTGCCTTATCGTGGAAACGATCCTCATCGTATTATGTGTTTTAGGTGTAATAGGGTAGGCCACATACAAAAATTTTGTACCGTCAAAATGGAAGCGGCGAATGCCTGCTCTGTTAAATCTACACCTTATGAGTCTGACGGTCATTCTGAATCTTCATGACAATCAAAAGCTATTCCAGTCATGTCCGCCCTACATGAACTGGGTGAATTAACATTTTACCAGGGCCGCGTGAACGCGATTCGCGCTTCCGTTCTACGTGACTCCGGATGCACGACTATCGGCGTTCGGCAGTCACTAGTCCGTCCAACACAATTTTTGGATAAGGATGTAACTTGTATTACTTTTGGCGGATCTGTAGAGCGATTCCGTCTTGCAGAAGTTTATATTGATACACCTTTTCTCACGGGTATTGTTACCGCATGTGTACTGCCTAATCCGGTGGCTGATTTAATCATAGGGAATGTACCTCAAGTAATAAAGTTTCCTATCGGTAACTTGGAAATTTGGACTGAGGATGAGAGTGTTGCTTGTGCGACAACACGCCTACAATCGAGTCGACGAGCAGACAGTGCATTGAGTAACCCTACTATTGAATTGAACATAACGTCTAGTGCATTCCATGATGAGCAACAGTCAGACCCCACATTGAAACATTTGTTTACTAAAGTTGATCCTACAGGGCCGGATACCTCTAAGTTTCTTATTAAAGATGACTTATTATATCGTAATTTTCGGAATAAGCGAGAGACCGTTATGCAACTTGTAGTACCAAGATCTTTTCGTCGCGACATTATTCGTCTCGCGCATGACACTTCCTTGGCGGGTCACCAAGGAAAGGCCAGAACTAAGTCTCGAATACTATCGCAATTTTTTTGGCCCAGTATTTACGCAGATGTAAACCGGTTCGTATCAACATGTGACGTATGTCAGAGACGTACTCCTAAAGGGAGAGCATCGCGGGCTCCTCTGCAGGAGATGCCAATGGTCTCCAGACCATTTGAGCGCGTTGCCGTAGATATAGTTGGCCCTCTACACAAGTCAGACAGAGGACATCGCTTCATACTTTCTGTCATTGACTACGCAACCCGTTGGCCAGAGGCCATTCCACTAAAAGACATTTCAGCCGATCATGTGGCTGAAGCCCTTATTACTGTTTTTTCGCGTCTTGGATTTCCGGTTGAAATTTTATCGGACAGAGGTCCAGAGTTTACCTCTGAACTATTTAAGAAAGTCTTGGAATTGGTAGGGATTAAACAAAGATTGACATCTCCATACCACCCACAGTCTAATGGCTGCTGTGAACGATGGAATGCTACCATGAAAGCTATGCTTGCGCGGGTTTCGGCCGACAAGCCGACTGATTGGGATCGACAGCTCCCCGCTATTCTCTTTGCATACCGAGAACTACCGAACGCATCGACGGGTTTTTCCCCCTTCGAATTATTGTATGGTCGCAAGCCGCGTGGTCCAATGGCCATACTCCGTGATTTATTCGCCGGATCAGACACCGACGACAACGATACGCGGTCTGCATATCAATACGTTGTAGACTTGCGACATCGAATTCTTAATGCATGTCAGCTCGCACAAAAATCTTCGAGTGCGCATGCCAGTATTTATAAAGCATATCGTGATCAGGGTAGCCGATTGCGAACCTTGGCCGTCGGAGACCAAACTCTTGTTCTCCTTCCGGAGACGAAAAATAAACTCCTTCTTACATGGAAGGGACCTTTTAAAGTCCTAAAGAGACTTTCTCGAGTAAATTATCTTATAAAGATTCGGGGACAGGACAAAGTGTTCCATATAAATATGTTAAAGCAGTACCTGTCCGACGATGATAATCGTCAGAATAATCGCCGAAATGTGGTTGCTCAGGCCAATGCGGCCTTAGTTTCAGTTGACGATGATGATCCTATTAAGATAGAGCATTCAATCCCCGCACTGCAATCTTCTGAAATACTTCGGATGTACATATAAACCCAGATCTGTCTGAATCGCAAAGACAAGATATAAGAGATTTGCTTAACGAGTTTATTACGAACTTTACTGATCTACCAGGTAATACTTCCTTGGTACAGCATGTTATAAGATTAAAGACGGATATACCCGTCTTTGTTAAACCATACCCGCGTCCGCTGCACGCACAGGAGACTATAATAACCGAGGTACGTAACATGTTTCACCTGGGAGTGATAGAGCGATCGACGAGCCCATATAACTCACCCATCGTCTTAGTGAAAAAAAAAGATGATACAGTGCGTTTTTGTATTGACTATCGTAAACTTAATGAGGTTACGATATATGACGCTGAACCGATTCCCAACCAGGAGAATCTTTTTGCGCAGTTAGCGAGGGCAACGATTTTTTCTAAAATTGACCTGTCCAAAGGCTATTGGCAAATTCCGCTTGATGAGAATAGCAAGCAATATACCGCTTTTCAGACCCCGTTGGGTCTTATGCAGTGGCGCTATATGCCTTTTGGATTAGTTACAGCCCCTGCCACTTTCGCGCGTATGATGACAATATTGCTCCAGAATATGGATTCCGTGTTGTCGTATTTTGACGACATTTGTATTTATGAAACCGATTGGTCGGGCCACCTCGCAGCCCTACGTCAAGTTTTTATTGCTCTTCGTCGAGCTGGCCTTACGGCGAAACCCAGTAAAGTGTTTTTAGGATACAATGAAATTAATTTTCTGGGCCATACAATTGCCCACGGCGTTCAGACCCCTGATGACAAGAAGATAGCTACCATCTTAAAGCTCCAAGCCCCTCGAACTAAGAAAGAAGTTCGTAGTTTATTGGGCGTTCTTAATTATTATAGAAAGTTCATTCCAAATTTTTCTTCGCTTACAGCTCCGTTGTCGGACCTCACAAGAAAGAATTTTCCTAATAAAGTGAAATGGACAACCGAATGTGCTGATACACTTCGGACCGTTCAACGATTGTTTTCGACTTCCCCCATTCTCATACTGCCAGATATAAACCAAATATTTATTGTCCGCACTGATGCGTCGGACAAGGGATTAGGAGCTGTGTTGTTGCAGGAACGAGACGATACCTTGCGGCCGTGTCTATACGCCAGCCGCAAGTTGCTAGATAGGGAATGCCGCTATGCAATTATCGAGCGAGAGTGCCTCGCTATCATTTTTGCTGTAAACGCATTTTCGCGATATCTACTCATGTCCGAGTTTATAATTGAAACGGACCATCGTCCGTTGTTATTCTTGAAGTCTAACAGGGCTAAAAATGCTCGATTAACGAGGTGGAGTCTTGCACTCCAGGAATACCGGTTTGTTATCCGGGCTATCCCTGGCGGTGACAATTCCCAAGCTGATGTTTTGTCACGTCTAATTTAGTTTCCTATTAAAGAGTGTTGTGTCTTGTATTGGGGTTGGATAGTACTTTTCCCCCTCAATTCTGGACGGTGGATGCATTCACATTATCTTGTTCACTACTTTATGAACCAGTTTTACAATCCTTTTTTGTGAATATCCTCTTTCCACCAGCGTCATTCCGGACTGTGACCTGAACTTCTGACAAACCTGACGCCCTTGTCAGCGGGTCAATGAGATGGAGACATGGCAAACCAAGCTACCAGAGCTACTGCTGCCATTGGATACCACAGTATTTTAATTAACAATATATTGTTTGTGAATGTGTATATAAGCAGCAATTAGGTCTGTTGACTAGATAATTATGAGCCTATTCCTTCAGTAAGGCCTGATTGTTTGATTGTAGTTATACTTTAATCCAGCAGTATACAGTGATATACTCATTGTTATTATAAATGTTCGTGAGAAGTTTGATTGTGTGGAGTGAGAATGTTTCGATAGACTAGATTCTACAGAACGTGGCATCAATAATTGTATGCTTTTTGTCCATCCAATACGCACGTTCTTAGTTAAATTTTTTTTGTTCTCAAACTTAAGGCTGACTTTTCTACGGTAGTACTTAAGCCCCCACCACAATAACTTTGGGGTTTCTTGGATCCTATCGTGTAAATTTTTCTTAAAATTTCCACTGGGGTGGGGGATGTCATGGTTTAAGTACCATAATTGCCGTGCTGTATCACGACTTGCAAGGAGTTGATTTTTCACGGTCTCGTTGATTATAACCAGCATAATTTTGTCCTTGAACTGTTCTCGTGAACAGTTTGTTTTTGAAACACTTTTTCTTAGAGATGAAAAGAAAGTGGGGCGAGATAGAATAAATGGATAAGTTAGGAGTGACAGTGCAATTCTCTACCCCGTGATTTTGATGAACACTTAGAAGGGAAGAGAAGGGGTGAATAAGGATAGATAGTTTAAGACGCTTAGTCGCGTTCAGAAATTCGTACATAAAATGTAGAAAGCACGAGGGTTTAAAGATTTCAATAATTGTTTTGACATTTTAAATTGACCTTGTCTGTTTTAGTACAAGGCCGTGACCAACTCCCACGTAGAATATATTAATACTGCGAGATGAGCTCGCATGGATGCACCAATCAAATCTAGGGATTTGGACGGTAATTTGCAGGTGGCTGCACAGTATAAAAGTGTAGCCATACCTATGTCCATTACTCCATACAGAAAACTCCAATCTGTGCAGGCGTCGGCACGATTCTGCCTGAAGAATCCTAAGTCTGTTCGATATCATGTCTAGTCCACTATAGACATTGAGATGAAGCCATATGCTTGAATGAGATATGCCCACTGCTATTGTCCACTGTTCCCTGGTTTTCTAACACCAGGGACCAAGCGTAAGTGTTTGTCCATTGATGACTCAACAATGAACGAGGAGCTGAACATAAGTTATCCACTAGGACAGGATTGCCGCATATACTAGGAGTGCTACCCAAGAATGCAAGACAAAGACTTATATTGACTTGCAACTAGTATGAATGTATAGCATACACATCTGTGAATTGGGATTGATTTGTCTGGATGAGGCTGGGAATTGCCAGCCCATCCTAGAGTAGATCTCTAGACTTAGCTACGTCAGTTTATATTGACGAGCTCGATCCATTATAAGCGGTAGGCACAAATAGCTGAGGTGACATCGTCGCCAGAGCCCATGTTAGTATATTGATTGATATATAGTAGGCAGACCAGATCTGAGAGATATATAATTAGTACTTAAATTGTTAGTGAGTCAGAATTATCATAATATTATAGGAATCTAGAGAAGACTTCGAGTGACATATTATTGAATTTAGATTTGATGCTGCTGATGTTGTATTCACTATGTAATAGATCTAGACAAAATTGTTAGGGTAATTAATGTAATTAAATTTGTGGCCCTGCCGGTCTGTTTATGAAACTTATTCAGATTGTTCTTAGTGTGTGGCATGGTACGAAAGATTAAATAGTAAATACCTCTCGATTTAAAATGCAGTCATAATACCATCATTGAGAAGACCCTCTTCATAACACCTAGAGGGGACTTTAGTCCAGAACCCTAACACTGGAGGGCACTATCACCCAGACCAGATTCGTAACAAACGCCCCATTTGACCAATCTCTCTTCGAAATTGAAAATGGGAGAATGGCATGAGGTGACCCCGTCCTTCCCTTCCCCTATATTTTTACCTCTGAAATTTCAGTGGTGAGACAGATCCGTACAGACAAGGAACACCCCATTTGACCAATCTCCCTTCGAAATTGAAAATGGGAGAATGGCCTGAGGTGACCCTGTCCTTCCCTTCCCCTATATTTTTGCCTCTTGAAATTTCAGTGGTGAGACAGATCCGTACAGACAAGGAACACCCCATTTGACCAATCTCCCTCCGAAATCGAAAATGGGAGAATGGCCTGAAGTGACCCCGTCATTCCCTTCCCCTATTGCTCTGGCTCTGAGATTTCAGTGATGAGACAGACCCGTATAGACAAGGAACACCCATTTGACCAATCTCCCTTCGAAATCGAAAATGGGAGAATGGCCTGAGGTGACCCTGTCCTTCCCTCCACCCCTGATACAAACGAAGACCCAACACCCCCGGGTCAGTGCATAGCCTTCGAATGTATCAGATGGAGTAGGATCGGTTGAGCCCTCTACAACCGTCCGGCACCAACAAACGAACGACATTTTAAGTCTATAAACCTGCTGATGCTTTGGCATTTACAAAACCTTACGCGGGTTTTCACGAAATTGGCTGGTAAAGTTGCGGCTGCCCTACCAGTTATCATTGGCTCTAGTGTCCCCTGGTTATTGGAATTACTATCTAAAACAGTTAGCTGGTTAGGTGGAACTTACGGGCTCTTGTCATTGCTGTCGGTGGTCTGCTGCTCGTGGCAGCCCGTGAGTGGAAATAAAAGTTTAAAAAGTCAAATAAAATAATTATGCCGGTTTTCGGCAAGGTTTGAGCTATTATTTTCAAGAAATGAGCGCTTGAGCTATATTTTGTAGTCATATGGAAGATATAATTATATACATATGTGACTAACGAACTATTCCGTATAAGCCTCAAATCCTAAATCCTTTCAATTCGGGAGTATGATCCATTTCTTGTACTTGGATAGTGAAATCGCACATGAAAAATAAAGTCCAATCTCTTCCCCGCCTCCCCCACCCCCCGGCAGACGAGGGTTGTGGGTCGTCCCTAAGCTTCTTAGAACTTGTAATACGCATACTGCTAATGATATACATTTTATTCATATGGGTGAGATCAGCGATATACACCGTGTAAGCCTTCAATCTGTTAAATTCGGGGTGTATGGTGCAGTTCTTGTACTTGGGTAATGAAATCGCTCCTAAAAAAAAGTTCAATCGCCCCCCCCCCAAACCCCACCCTCCCCACCCCCACCCCCGCTGCTAACAATGCAAATCTATCAAGAGAATTTTGAGATCAGAACGTTTTAACTGTAGCTGACCAAAATATTTTTCTGACTGCCATACATAAAATTATGTAACTGTCGCGACGTACAATACACGAAAAAAAATGCTCAAAGAATCTTGTCACTATTGACACTGCAAACTTACCAGACAAGTTTGAAATCAGGAAGTTTACCCACAGTTAACCAAAACCTTTTATTGGCTGACATCTAAGTTACTATGTTACATACAATAATCAACAACAACAAAATGACGCAACTTCCTGACTGTTGTCTGCCATACTTCACTGAAGGGACCCAGACATAAATTACACTGAAACTCTGGCACATGATCGACAAGAAAATTGGGTGTTTATTGTTCATCAGCACAGCGAACACAAGGCTACGCCTGGTCAAGGGACCCGTAACCGCAACAGAAGAAATCTGTAGTTACTGCACCACTGAAGGTCCTTTACATTCAAAACGAAAACCGTTAAACCGTTGGCAGAAAATTAAACATTTCTAATTATTTTTCATCCCCATGCATGTCAAGAGTTGTAATTCTGTCCTGATACTTCAAAAAGTGCTCTATCGAATCAGATTCTACTGATACTGGTTCACTCTTCAAACTCTGACCAAACTTAAGAGAACAAATAACTTCCAAGAGACGATGTCTTGTACTATATTCCATGAAAAGGCTGTACAAAAATCAGAGGTGCTGATGTTTACTATTTTGAACCTTCACATTTTATTATTGGTTTGACTTATTAATCTAAAGGTGGCCCTGGGGCAAGTTTTCGATTGATTTTCGGAGAAGTCTATGATCATATAAGGTGTTCTTGTATGGTGTTTCTTGCCCCAAGCGTCCTGGGTATAGGGTCCTGCAAAAATTTAGTTACTTTCTGTTCCAATTTCTAACAGTCACTTGTGTTCTGCACGTGGTTGCAATCACACGAAGCAGGAAGGACAACTTAAGAATGCCCCACTCGGACTGTATAATACATTTAATTACAATTAAATGACCAATTAGAACTGAAACATCGGAAATTCAATTTTTGCAGGACCCTAAGATGTGGCCGCCCAGTTCGGCCGGCAGATGCAGGTCGTAGTATCACTGCCATTTACTAGCTATGCAAGCATCGAGACTTGTCAGATTATGTCATAATTAGTATCAGAAAACATTTTGAATTAACCATTATCTGGAAACCAGGAAAGATAGTCTACATTCATTGTTCAGATCTTCTGTAATCTAAATTTCAACATTTTAATTTGAAAATTTAAATAATTAACCACCAACTGCATTTCTTCAATTTTGATTCTTAAGTCTATTATGAATGTCATATTAAGGGCCCAAAGTTTCATTTTTCGAAAATGTGACAAGTCTGAAGCTTGCATCGACCTGACACAAAGAAACTGGACAGATTCCTGTTGCTCCTACATTTGTCAGAAAATGTGACAACTCTACTCTTTCAGTTTGCGAATTCTGCATTACAGTGATAAATCCAACAAGAAAGGCTTTATTCGTCATTTACCTCTTGTCCGCATATCAACATTTTGAACATACAAAGGGCGAAAGTTGTGGACCAAACTCTGAGAAATGTTACTGTGGTCATACTGCATAATTTTGAGTGCATCCGTTTGCTGGCGAAACGGAGAATTAAAAAAAGAAAAAAGGGGGGGCAAAAAAAAAAGATAAATCTATTCACCTCCTAAATGAATCAACTTTAACGTGAAGTTTTTTGGTGCCTTTTGTTTTTTGGTACTCAGTTTGCGCTCTCCCAAGTTCAAAAAAAATCAAGGTGAAAAGGACTTACTGCCTTTAAGAAACAAATTTTACACTTTGAAGTTAATGTTTCCTACCTTACTTTCTGAATTTTTGGTCAAATACTGAATAACTGATTAAGAGCTCATTCTTATATATGCACATTAAGCCTGGACTGTGTTTCCTTTCTACTTTGCGTATTAGAAGCTGCCAATGACATTACTAACGCGTCTTTGTCTCCGAGAATAATGCTCTATTCAGACGAAACTTAACTTACGTTTACTCCATCAGTCAGTCCTAAATGTTTACACCACTTCTGTGGATATTCATAATTTTTACTCTATCCTGGGTCTCTTACGTTTTGTGCAGTGATTCTCTTAGGAAAATCCACCCCACTGCATGCTTAACTTCGATCTTATTCTATTCTACAGACGATCGTTTTTGCCATCCGCAATTCGTGGCAGTAGTGTTTCCTGATATGGTATGCTGTTCTTAGTTTTCCTAATGGATTGTTCTGGCAGTGTGTTTGTGTGTATGTATGCGAATAATGTTCTTATTTGCTGGTAATGTTGTGTAAGCAATGTGCATAATATGTACGGTATGTGTTAAAAACCTTTTTGTGTCTTAGATAGCCTATTCTATTTACTGCTGTACTGTTACTGAATCTATGATAACAAATTGTCTGGTAACAGGATAAAGTTATATCGTATCTTATTCTGCTTTCTGCTAAGTTTAAATGCCATCAATTCAAAGTAAACTTTCAAAATTAAAAATAAAGAAATTATGTATAAAAAATCCCTTGCATGGCCATTGTACCGGTAAAGTCTTCTTTCTCAGTCTGATCTACAAACCACTTTACATTTTAAACCCGTATTTTTCCCCAAAATTCCATGAAATTTAAGACCATATAATGCGACTGACAAAATGATCTGTCCCTGTCTTTGTAATATTCACTAGTTTTAAAATTAAATTGTTCCACTTCAGTCATTCTGCAAGATGAATCTACTTCTTAACTTTCCTTTCATTTAAAAGTGAAATAATTTAATCATCCTGGTACATAGATAAACTGAGGTGAGAACAACGACCAAGCCATGAATTATGGGCGGTCTTAGAAATTCAGCATACTTTGACTCGTGACTAAGTGCTTTGAAAATTGTCACAGCTAAATTGTAGTAAACAAAAGATGCTGAATGTTGAAAATTTTCATTACACTCTGCAGTAAATGATATATAGCCGAAGAATGACAACATAATATAAAGGTGTTGTGACCTCTAATATAAGCTAAGGTTCAATCGTCATATCGTCACTGCTTTAGGCTAATGGCATAGGTCATTAACTTTTGACACTTTTGGTATATTAAGAAAAAACTGTCTTTTCCTGTCATTTTGTCACTTTGCCAGTATGATTCTCCTGCAATATTACATTTTGCTTTTTGGCACATTTCTTTTTCTATAACATGCGATAGCCCTCATGCCCAGGAATGCAATGAACTGTGTTTTGGCACAAGTCTGACAAATGTCATTATCATAGACCAGTGACGACATGAACTGGCATTAAATTTTATACAGGTTGTTTCACTAGTGGCTTTTGAAACATTTTCCATCCGCAATTTTAAGTTCTAATCCATATGCAGTAAATATTCGCACAATAAACAATACAAGTAAAATATCTAGATCTTGAAAGTCCGTTGTACTCACTGCTGGTCATCTCTGGTCATCTTCGCTGGTGATTCTAGAGATGTGAAATTGTTCATGTGTGAAGAAATGTTTCAGCAATACACATGACATCCCAGCCAGCTGTCTGATAAATTGCAAAATGTAGGATCAGCTTAGGCTGTCTATGATGGAGATCAGAATTTCAACAAGTTCATGGAGGCCAAAGTTTCTACATGTTATAGATCAGTATGCCATGATACCTGCAACAAAACAAAGCAAATCAACTTTATTTCCTGCTGAACACGTATTTAAATTGTCATTTTCATCTAAATTCCTTGCAATCCTCTTAAAAACGAATGACTTGTGAAAAATGTCTGGCAGAGAGGGGTATTAGATACAGATCTATGGTATATTTTGACTCATGTGTACTTTGAATATTGTCACAGCTAAATCCTAGTCTGCAATTTTATGAATGTTGAAAATTTTCATTATTCAGCAATAAATGATGAGTAGCTGAAGAATGACAAAACAGTAACCTTACGAAGTGTTGTGACCTAAAATAGGAGTTCAGTCTTAAATTTTACAGTACGCATGTAGAACTGCCATTAAAGTTTATACAGGTTGTTTTAGTAATGGTTTTGATACACTTTCCATTCACAAGTTTAAGTTCCAATCCATGCTGAACACATATCCACACAATAAACAATACAAGTGAAAGATCTAGGCCTCGAAAGTGCGTTGTACTCACTGCTGGCGAGCTTGGCCGGTGATTCTGGAGATATGAAATTGTTCATGTGCGAAGAGGTGTTTCAGCATACACATGACATCCCAACCAGCTGTCTGATGAATTGCAAAACGTAAGATCAGCTTAGGCTGTCACATGATGGAGATCAGAATTTCAACAATTTCAAGGACGCCAAAGTTTCAACATGTTATAGATCAGTATGCCATGATACCTGCAACAAAACAAAGCACATCAACTTTATCTCCTGCTGAACAAGTACCTAAATTGTTCTCATGTAGTCTATATACACTGCAATTCACATAAAAATGAATAACGTGTTAAAAGTGCACGACAGAGAGAGATGCTAGATACAGTATATTTTGACCTCTGTATAGTTGGAAAATTGTCACAGCTAAATTCTAGTCTACAAGAGATGTTAAATTTTGAAATGTTTCATTACTCTGTAATAATGATGTAAAGCTGAAGAATGACAAAACACTATACCTTATATGGTGTTGTGACCAAAAATGTGAGCTAAGATTCATAGATTTTATTGTACATATATGTAGAACTGCCATTAAATTGTATACACGCTGTTTACATTCACAAGTTAAAGTTCTAATCCTTGTTGAGCAAATATTCACACAATAAACAAAAATGAAAGATCCAGATCTTGAAAGGGCGCTGTACTCACTGCTGGTTATCTTGGCCGGTGATTCTGGAGATGTGAAATTATTCGTGCGTGAAGAAATTTTAATGTTTCAGCATACGCATGACATCACAGCCAGCTGTCTGATGGATGGTAAACGGTAAGATCAGCTTGGGCTGGCACATGTTGGGAATCAGAATTATAATTTCACGGAGGCCAAAGTTTCCACATGCTCTAGATCAGTATGCCATGATACCTGCAGAAAACAAAGTAAATCAAGTTTATTTTCCAGTTGAGCTAAATGGTCATTCTTATCCACATTCACTGATTTTCGCATAAAAAATGTAATGAATAATTTGTGGAAAATCCATGCCATCATGACATCACAATTTGATCAGTTTTACCATACTGTACTGATCAGGTGACTTTTTTTTTTAGGCTATTTTTTAACACCCATCACATCAAATGGTGATCGTAAACATTTTTAAACAAGACTATTTACTTTCATACAACAGATTCATGTACCATAGTCTTATTTCAAATATCAAATTGAAAGTGACACTTTAAGAACGATAAGAGATAATAACCTGCAATACAATTCTACCAAAATCTACCTTGTTGATAAGTTATGAATGAAGAATGCTTAGACAAAGTTCAGGAAGGAGATTCATTTGAGCCACGTAAGAGGAATACAAAAAGGACGTAACTTTATAAAGTATCCGTGAGGGGTGGAGGGAGGAGGGGGGGGGGTTATAAGGTGGCAGCCAGTTAAGGCGCAGCTCAGTAGTTAACATTCAGAACATGAAATATATGCCCGACTACAGTTGTGTAACTCAAAGACAAATGGTACTCTCCTTCCGAGTTCAGTACATCACAACAACCCTATCCTTCATCCTTAACCTATCCCTAATCCTGTCCTTTTTCCTAACCCTAAACAATCTTACACCTAACCTTTTCAACCAGAAAACAATAGCTACAAAGAGTTGATTGTAGGAGTTTGAATTGCATACTAAAGAAGCATCAAAAGAAGGTGTTCACCTTTCAACATTTGGCCAACTCGCCGTCTCTTGAGGCCAGACGTTGGCACTCATGCACCGTAAAAATACTGTTTGTTGCTAGGTGAGTCTGTCTTATATGATGAAGACAATGTGGTCATAAATCATCTCTTCTGTGGGACTTTTGACTCTTTTTGAATGCACACAGTCTCTAACAATACGTGGCTGAATGTGAGGATGCTGTTTCAGCTTGGTATTGTCTGTCATTGACATCTGGCAGACATTTGCATTGACGCTTAATTATGGGCATGACATTTTTTTTCCCCACGAGTGCTTGCTATTGACTTCTGTCACCCACAGTCTTCTAAAGGTCTTGGGTGGATGCAGTTCTGCTATAGGTTCGTATTATAGCTGATTTTGTGTTGACTGGAAATTGTACTTCTGGTCTCTCGTCGACATAAAGCTTACAGTACAGACGCTGATGGTGAATCAGATCCATGGGGATGACAATGCCTGTCTGTCAAACACAAGTTTGTGACTTCATCTGTTTCCTTCCTCGGGAGCTTGCAACTTGATGTATCTTATTTTCTCCAGAGCTTGTGACTTTGTGTAGGTATTTTCTCTTGGGCTTGTGATTTGGTGTATCTGTTTTCTTCAGAGCTGATGTACCAGTTTTCTTCCGAACTTTACATTTGATGTATTAGTTTTCCCCACAGCTTGTGACCTGAGCTACCAGTATTCTTCAGTATCTGACATTTGGTGTATCAGTTTTCTTCAGAGCTTGTGAATTGGTGTATCAGTTTTCTTCAGAGCTTGTGAATTGGTGTATCAGTTTTCTTCAGAGCTTGTGGATTGGTGTATCAGTTTTCTTCAGAGCTTGTGAATTGGTGTATCAGTTTTCTTCAGAGCTTGTGGATTGGTGTATCAGTTTTCTTCAGAACTTGTGAATTGGTGTATCAGTTTTCTTCAGAGCTTGTGAATTGGTGTATCAGTTTTCTTCAAATCTTGTGAATTGGTGTATCAGTTTTCTTCAAATCTTGTGAATTGGTGTATCAGTTTTCTTCAAATCATGTGAATTGGTGTATCGGTTTTCTTCAAATCGTGTGAATTGGTGTATCAGTTTTCTTCAGAGCTTGTGGATTGGTGTATCAGTTTTCTTCTGAGTTTGTGAGTTGATGTATCAGTTTTCTTCTGAGCTTGTGAGTTGATGTATCAGTTTTATTCAGAACTTGGCACTTGATGCATATATGTTTTCTTCACAGCGAAGGACCTAGCCCCAGATATTCACGCAATCCACGTGAACAACAAGCCCATTAAGCTGGTGCGTTGATATATCAGTTTCCTTTTGAGCTTGTGGGTTGATGTATCAGTTTTCTTCAGAGCTTGTAAATTGATATTAGTTTCTTCAGAACTTGGCACTTTGTTTTCTTCAGAGCGAAGGACCGAGCCCCACATATTCATCTTATGCATGTGGACAACAAGCCCATTTTGGTAGACCTGTCATCAATGCCTTGAATTTGTTATGCGACATGGCATTGGACCAGAGACAGTAGTATGTTCCAGTGCCCATCTGTCTTCCTCGTTCAAAAAAACAGCTTTGTGATGAGCTCTTGGGTTTTATTAATGCCAATAGTCATTCCTAATTTTACACCTGAAATGGACATACACATGCGTGAATAAAACATGTTCCCAAAATTTATGACAACTCCAAGTGCAAAGATTGGGAGACATTTTTTTCATGACCGACTCTAGGTGGTACTATTTCGCCAGCCCCTGGAGGAAATTCGCCATGGTCCTGCAAAGCTAACGATTTGGTCACCATGGCAATCTGATCCCCTCCGTCCCAGAAATCAGTCATGAAGTGACCTCAGCGTGTGATTTTTTTCTTTGGCCTATAATTTTTTTTTTCTTCTGCACAAGGTCTTGATTATAGATCTAAGTGTAAACGTGATTAAATTTGATCTAGATCTACAAAACGGAATGGCTTTAAAGTTTAAAAAGTTGACAAAGTTCACATGGTCAATTGTTGTGTCCATGTTTTTAAACACAGGTCTACTTTGTGGCGAAAAAGTACCCAATACGTATAGCAAATCAACTGGGTGACGAAAAAATACCTAATAAGTAGGCCTAAGGTATTGGATTGGAATCCCCAGGGCAAGAGATCAAGAGGAAGGCCGCGCGGAACGTGGAGAAGAGCCAGAGAAAATGATGTGCAACGAAGCGGAAAGACTTGGCATAATGTAAAGAGGCTGGCCCATGATAGAGAGGGATGGAAAGTGTTTGTTGGTGGCCTATACCCTGATCCAGGGTGAGAAAGGCAATGATGATGATGATGATAGCAAATTCATATATATCATAGACTATGTATTCACAAATCTAAGTGACATTTGCTTTCTGCAAATAATGTCCAATCTCTACATTCGATCGAAGCTCTTCAGTGGCTGAACTTTCGAGCAACCGAAGCTCAGTTGCACGACACGCGAGAGAAAACTTTCCCATTGTTCGCGCGGCACGGACATAGCGGTGACGTTTCGGAAAGTCTTCCCCCTGTCCGCGCCACTTATCAAAAGGGGAGGGACTTCCGAATGCGTTCCATAGCCCGAGTGAAAACAATACAATAGCTACCCCGGCGGCTTTCCCTAATATGTCAATCTGACTACTGCCCAGACGAACATCGGCCTACGGCCTCGATGATACAAACGGACTAGACCCTCACGTCGTTACACATCAATCTGACAATTGATGCCTATGCACTTGTCGAGCTAGGGAACGCATTCGAAGTCCTCCCCCAAAAGGTTAAACATAATATGATGAAGACCTCCCCTAACCCGTGCTTTCGTTCTTTCTTTCTTCTTTCTTTGTCCCATACAAATACTAAACCCAACCTTTTGATAAGCCCGCTCCAAAGTCCCCTCTTCAGTGTGTTTTCTTGACTAGCGCGGACGGGCGGAGGACCTCACGAATGTTCATAGTTTGATCAATACACGAAGAGATAGATCTAGTCCTGTCTTTTCTGAAAATATAAAAACTGATTGTGACGAACATGGCGGCACCCGGCGCGAAAATGGAAAAACGAGTCGATCTGCTGACATGGCAGGGAGAAAAAGTACCTGTCTACCGATGACATACAATCTAGATCTACCAAAATCAATGCAATTGAACGACCTGCAAAACGTCTTCTTTGGGAAAATCGCCCACAGATTAGATCCTTGCTGTCTCTGGATGACTGGGCCTACGAGTTAATCATAAGTGGACGCCCGATTTGCATGACGAATATTCTTCAAAAAATACACCAAAAAGGCGGGACTTTCTATTGTTCTACAAGCTGCAAAAACTAAATGTTACACATAGTATTCTAGATTCTAATAAACTTTCAGGCGTACCTTCATTTCTGTGTCAAAAAAGACTGCAAACTTTTTGGTGAGGATTATAGCCAGACATAAGTGTGACAACCAGTAGCAAAGTGACACAGTGACATCCGAATTTCACGTGTCTCCCGTCACCCAAGGTCCGAATCGTTCTTCTATCTACTGTCTACTCTATCAAGGCCAGCAGTCGTTGCATGCACACTCACTGTCACGAGTGGAGTGAGTGCAATTAAGGGGATTGCTACAGAGCGGGTGTAGAGTAAGAAGGGCTCACGGCAGACAAGTAGGGAAAGACGGGAAAGGAGGAGAGTAAAATTAACGCACGTAGACAAGTAAATTAAGCGTGCTGTTGTGAGTAGTGGGGGGTCTGAATGAGGCGAAAGCGCTGTATTACTATCACTGCAAGTTAGAAGGTCCTACGGAACGGACGCTAATAAGAGCCCATCGGGCGGACATAAGGGGAGCAGTCGAGAGACCAGTGAGAGAGTTTCCAGTGATGACTGGTACGAAGAACGTTGATTGATTATTATGATTGATGTATTATATTATATTCGTCTATTACCATGATGTAAATATGTATATGTGAGGAATGTGGAAGTCCTTGATATTGGATATAGCAATGTGCGCCATGAGCGATAGATGAAAGTGAGTTCATGGATTTGTAGCGCGAGTGAGTAGTGTGTACTCCGATGGAGGTGTGTTACCGTAAGATGTGTGGTGAGTGAAAGGTGAACTAGTGTGTGTACGCTTCGTGGGTTGTAAGGAGAGGTGGAGTGAATAGAAATGGTAGGGTATTATACCAATGTAATGTTATGCTTGTAGGTGTCGAGGACGGGCCGCAGAGCCACCTCGATGAGCACAGGGGATAGGCCAGCATAGGGCCGGAGGCCACACATAGGCCAGAAGTGAGGCTGTCAGTGCAGGACAGTAGAGGCACATAAAGTCGTGGCAGTCAGGCCACGGACAGGGACGTAGATATGAGCGTGAATGTGATAATGTATTATTGCCATGTTGAGGGGCTAGTGAACTAATAATGTACTATGGAAATGATAATGTCTATTGAAATGATAATGTGTTATTGCCCTGCTGAGGTGCTAGGGAAATGCTAAGGTGTATGACAATAGGAAGGTGATATTGAGAGACTGCGGTGCCAGTGAATTATTAAGGTGCTATTAAGACGCTGAGGGGAGAGGCTGAGGCCGAAGTGCCTTTAGGATTAACTACCGGGTTGTGGACCCGAGGCAGAGTGTGTGTGAGAATAAGGCCGTTGTACGGCAGTTAATTTCAATAATATACTGTATGTAATTGCGCTATTATCTGTATAATTATGTTTAATAAATGTGTGAGTCTGATGGGTTGTTCTGTTAAGTGTTAAACTTGTTTGTTCGTGATTGTTGTCCTGTCATAAACTATTACATCTCCCAGTCTGGGATTTGTGACACTCACCAAGAATGACTATCTTGGAAGGCACAATGGCGGGAACAGATTTCATACCGAAACGTGATGACATAACGAGCACGGATCAGTGTTTGCATGATTTTAATGAGTTGCCCAAGACACCGTTGAAATAAAACCTACTTCGGTCAAGATGCAAGTTAGTTGTTGATTATTATTCGCCTCGCTTAGTGCTAATTACAGGGGTGAGGAAACAGGGTCTTTGGGAGTGGGTTCAGCGTGTGCATCGGCATGGCTGATGGGAGCCCAAAAGTTTCTCGAGGCCATCAAAATGTTTGCATCAAAAAGCAAATTTTAAGGACAAGAAGTATTCACTTTTAGGCCGCCCAGGTAAGTTATTATTGAGGGCGGGGGTGTCTAAAGTGAGTATTGTCTTGTTCCTTTTTCTTCGTTTTCCTTAAGTTGAAATCATCAGTCCACATGTTTGTTTACAAAATCAGCCCAAGAGGCCAGAAATAGAAAGAATTACACTTTTTTGTAGTTTACACACCAAGTAATCAAAATCCTCTCAGAGGGCTTGTCCTGTCTAATTATATTTCTCTCATCCTGTCTGCCTGAGCCCTGCTTTTCTCTTACCTTTCACTCATTTCATTCTTTTCTTTCTATCCTACTGCTTTTCACCCATTCTGTGTTCTGCTCTCCAGTGTTGTCTTTTAATCATAAATTATATTGTGTCCTATTGTTCTGTTGTTTTTTTCTCGTCTCCCTGTTTGTCATGTTGTGATTTCATCTTTCACTCACAATCCACATCTGTTTTGCTAACTTTATTATTTTTTTTTTTTCAATTTAGGTCTTTCTTCTGTTTCACAATTATTTTTGGATTTCTGAAAAAAAAACAAAAAGAAATTTAGACATGGATGTTGTATTTACTTTACATAAACTACCAACTTCTCCCCCCTTTCTCCTGCCCTTTGTATAACAATATATTCTCTTTGTCACGAGTGGAGTGAGCGGAATTCAGAGATTACGGGGGCATGGAACTGGGGGAATGACTCACGGGATAGTGAAGCTGCTCACCTATATTGACTTCTGTTAGTTAACGTTAAAGCGTGCATGTTGTGAGTGGAGGGGGGGGGGGGTCTGAATGAGGCGAGAGCGCTGTATTACTATCACTGCACACTAAGACGTCCTTAGAAAGCGGACGCAAGAGAAAGCCCCAGAGGGCGAACATAAGGGGAGCAGTCGGAAGACTAGTGAGAGAGTTTTTTCCAGTGGTGACTGGTAGGTGAAACGATGATTGATAATAGTTATGATTGATGTATTATATTCGTCTATGACCATGATGTAAATAAGTATATGTGAGGAATGTGGAAGTCCTTGTTAAGTTCATGGATTTGTAGCGAGAGTGAGTATTGTGTACTACGGTGGAGGTGTGTTACCGTAAGATGTTTGGTGAGTGAAATGTGAACTATTGTGTGTACGCTTCATGAGTTGTAATGAGGGGTGAAGTGAATAGAAGTGGTATGGTATTATACCAATGTAATGTTATTCTTGTAGGTGCCGGGGTCGGCCGCCTACGGTGAGCACAGGGGATAGGCCAGCATAGGGCCGGAGGCCACACATAGGCCAGGAAGGAAGCTGTCGTGCAGGACAGTAGAGGCACATGAGTCGTGGCAGTCTGGCCAACGACAGGGACGTATATGTGATCGAGAATGTGCTATTGAAATGCTAATGTGCTATTGCCATGTTGATGTGCTATTGAAATGCTAATGTGCTATTGCCATGTTGAGGTGCTATTGAAATGCTAATGTGCTATTGCCATGTTGATGTGCTATTGGAATGCTAATGTGTTATGGCAATAGGATGGGGCTATTGGGAGACTGCGGTGCCAGTGAAATACTAATGTGCTATTAAGACAGGGAGAGGAGAAGCTGAGACCGAAGTGTCTTTAGGAAGTAACTACCGGGTTGTGGACCCGAGGAAGAGTGCATGGGGAATAAGGCCGTTGGACGGCAGTAACTTGAATAATATAATGTATGTAGTTGCGCTATTATCTTTATGTTTATGTATAATAAATGTGTGAGTCTGATGGGTTGTTCTGTTAAGTGTTATACTTGTTCGTTCGTGATTGTTGTCTTGTTATAATTATTACATCTCCCAGTCTGGGATTTGTGACACTCTTCCCTCACATCTAAGGAACCATTCGTGTAAGTTATATGACCACACAGTAAAAATGTACTATGGGGATGCAAATTACTGGTCTGTTTACTCCATACGAATGGCACGCAGTACAGAAAAACACATTATCATATTATGTCTCAAAAGATTGGCCAGTGGATTTAATTGGGTTCTGTCACTGACGACCATATCAGCAAATTTAACTTATAAATTAAATGGCCTGATAGAGAAATTACTGAGCTGTGTTCACTGCTCATTTTGTAGAGTGCGCGTGAAGTCAGAGAGTTTTTGTTTTGTCATTCCGCCACTAAAGATGGCCGGTGGATCAGCTGATTTGTGTAACTTTGAGATATGTCTAAGCGGTTAAAATGCCCGCTAGTTGCATTACAGTTGATTGTTATGACAGTGGTGGAAAGGATGGATCCAAGCTGGCCGGGTTCTTTACCATCTGTGTAAACAGGGGAAAGAAAGTGAACGAATTGACCGAACGTCTCCCATTGAACATGTAGATACAACTGTGCCATTGTTTACTGTAGCGACCTACCTTTAGCTCGCAGCCGGTTGGTTCGTGGCTCGCAATGTAAATCAGCAAACGAATCAAAATCAATGCCACAATCGCCATAGTGGTACGTGGGGCCGGACAGTAAAGCTGGCGGATAAGCGCATTCTACCTCAGATTGCCCTTACTATTATTGTAAAATACTGCAGTCCCCTAACAACAACAATATTCAATAACTAGCTGAGGCCCCCACAGTTGCCCTGGGTAAATCCGCCCTCGACCCATCCCCGTGTCGTCCTCTCTATCTCTCCGTGGCCTACCCTTTCTCACATGTGCATTTGTCATATTATGGCCTTTAGCGTCTTTACAGACGGTCTTAGCAGCTAGAATATTCACTTTCACTTTGACTGACAGCTTCTCTCGTGGCTTATTCTACCAATGTTTGACCCGAGAGTGCGATGGCAGTGATTGCAGGTCAGTCTTTTGGGTTCACTTTGGCGAGTGTTTTCATTCCGCCTCTGTCGTTTTGTCAGGTATGTTTCTTTTGCCTTGAAGTCTATTGCGAGCGTGCCACTGCGCAATTTTTGTCTCCATCTGCTTCGATCATTTGCAAGGTTCTCCCATTCATTGGGGTCGATGTTGAATGCTTTCATCGTGACCTTGCAAGTGTCTTTGAATCGCAGATGTGGCCTACCTCTGGGTCGGTTGCCAGTAGCAAGTTCCCCGTAGAGAATTTGTCTGGGGATGCGACCATTTTCCATACGGTGGAGATGTCCAAGCCACCGCAGTCTTTTTTTGCCTAGGAGAGCCTGAGTTGATGGAATGTTGGCTCGGCTCAGAACTTCGATATTTGAGATCCTGTCTTGCCACTTGATCTTGAGAATTTTGCGTAGGCAGCGCAGGTGGAAGGAGTTGAGGGATCTTTCATGTTTGGAGTAGGTGGTCCATGTCTCTGAGCCATACAGCAGGGTGCTTAGGACGCAAGTTTGGTACACGAGTACCTTTGTTTTGATGGTCAGCTTGCTATTGTTCCACACCCTTTTTGAGAGTTTGCCAAAAGCTGTGGCCGCCTTTCCTATTCTGGCATTTATTTCAGTTGTTATGTCTGTGCTACCACTGATGGTTGAGCCTAGGTAGCAGAATTTTCCCACTTGCTCCAGAGGAGAGCCATTCAGCATGATTGGGTTGGGGTTTCTCAAGCCTTGTGTCAAAACTACAGTTTTTGAGACACTGATCTTTAGCATGAATTTGTCACAGGCTTTGGCAAGGCTATTGATGAGAGCCTGGAGCGTGGTTTCATCGTGGGCCACGATTGCAGCATCATCTGCGAAGAGGAGCTCTTGTAACATAATATGCTCTGTACGAGATTTTGCTTTTAGTCTGGCAACATTAAAAATGGAGCCGTCCACTCTGGTGTTAATAAGTACTCCACCTGAACATTGACCAAAGGCATTCTTGAGTAGGGCTGCAAAATATATACCAAATAAGGTAGGAGCAAGAACACATCCCTGCTTCACACCGCTGTTTACAGCAAATGAATTGGATGTGCAGCCCTCAAAGTTGACACATGCCCTCATGTCAGTGTGGAAGGATGCAATAAGTTTTAGCAATGTTGGTGGACAGCCTATGGATTTAAGGACTGCATACAGGCCAGATCGGCTTACGGTGTCGAAAGCCTTTGTTAGGTCCACAAAGCATGTTATAAGCGGCCTGTTTTGTTCTTTACATTTTTCTTGGATTTGCCGAAGTGCAAATATCATGTCAATAGTTGATCGTTTGCTTCGAAAGCCACATTGTGTTTCTGGTAAGACTTTTTCCGCCAGTTGTTGAAGGCGGCAGAGGATGACGCGAGCAAAAGCCTTTCCAATAATGCTGAGGAGGGATATGCCTCGATAGTTGTTGCAGTCGCCTTTGTCTCCTTTGTTCTTGTAAAGTGTGACAATTTTGGCGTCTCTCATATCATGTGGTATCACGCCTTCTTTCCAACACTGCAGTAACAGATTATACAGGTGTGGTAATAGTGGGCCTTTTAGGTCTTTTAATACCTCTGCAGGAATGTTGTCACTTCCTGTGGCTTTTCCAGCAGACAGGTGGTCGATTGCATTGGAAAGCTCGACTAAGGAAGGTTCAGCGTCAAGTTCGGCCATTATTGGCAGTTTTTGGAGGTGTTCCTCAAAATCTGGTGGAATATTTTTCTCAGTTGAATACAACAGAGAGTAATGCTCTACCCACCTATTCAGTTGTTCATTTTTATCTGTGATGGGTTCACCATTTACAGACTTAAGTGGGGCGCTCTTGGTGATGATTGGCCCAAGAGCTACTTTCATCTGACTAAAGGCGGTTTTCATATCTCCCTTTTCATTTGCCTCTTGTATGCTGTTACACAAGTCTGTCCAGTATTTGTTGGCGCAACGTCTTACCTCCAGCTGAAGTTTAGCTTTTGCATTTTTCAAACAAGTTTTTGTACTCTGATTGCAATTTTTGTTATACTCATTGAAAGCAGATTTCTTTTGCTCAATGAGAGGTAGGAGAATTTCGCTGTTCTGGGCTACCCAGTCGTTGTTTGAAACTTTATGCTGTCCAAAAGACTTGATGGCACAGTCATGAATTTTTGAACTGAGAGTGTTCCATGTTTCATCTACCGAGTCACATTGGGTGACATTATCCATGCTTTCAGCAAATAACTTTTCAAATGACTTTCTATTTGATTCATCTCTGATTGCTGTTACATTGATCTTAGGGATTGAAGGGGCTTTTGATCTGTATATTTTCTTGGCCGAAATTTTGATTTTGCTGACTACCAGTGCATGGTCGGTGTCACAGTCAGCACTGTGGGGGGAACGAGTTATTTTTATACAGCCCAAACTCTTCCTCCTTGAGAGAATAAGATCTAATTGATGCCAATGGCCAGACCTGGGATGGCGCCATGATGTTCTTTGGCATCTCTTAAGGTCAAAGTACGTGTTTGTCATACTTGTCTACATACTAAATTTTCAGTGGGGAAAATGAAGAAAAAGAACAACTCTTTTATATTCACGAGACAGGAAATTTGAGTGCAAATTACGAGGGCTACTATTATGCATATCTTGACGAAAAGGAGCAGGCACACTGGCTTCGCTTTCGCCTCCTTTTCCTCTCCCCTTTTTGAGGAGAGGAAAGCGAGGGGGGAAAGGAGGGAAGTGGAGGCCATAAAGTAGATTCTCTTTCCTCTATCCTCCTCGCTTCCTGCGCAGTCATGGAAGCTGTACAAATGATGCTTTTATTCTGGTTAAAAAGACGACCGCAAAATACACGTCGATACTGGGGATATAGAATCCATATATAGTTTTTTTTTTTTTTCCACATTGCGTATACATGTATGTAATTGCGGTTGCAATAGTTTGGGTCAGCCCCCGTGATAGCCGCAGGCCAATACTAACACGTGAATGACACTGTCATCCGCGATTCCGTCCTTCCCACGCCTGGGAAACTCATTCAACATAGTTCATGCTATATTTTAGAAAATCTTGGACATACGCTCTTATCATCTTGCCGTCGGTTGGCTGTTGGAATCTGCTTAAGTCCAAAATCAAAATTTTACAGGAGAAGGAAAAAACTGGTTATCTTCAATAGTTTTCATTATTGGGAGCTGTAACTTGGTGCCTAGCCTATGTTCTTGACCAGTAGTTGTGCCGTGTATTGCATTTTGACGACAACCCTACTGTAATTACGTAACCAGAGTTAAGCAGGTCATAACACACCGTAGTCGGCTGTTGGAACCTGCCTAAAGCTTTAACGAGGTTCAAGCGTACACATCGCGCCGCTTGGCTGATCGTATAACCTCGCTACCTTTCTTTGGGCATAGTAAAAATATGTTTAAAAGTGCCTCGGAGGGATTTATTGTTGTCTTTACCGTTTTAGTTCTGTTTTAAATTTATCCCTCGAAACCAAGGAATGATGATTTTTCTTAACTTAGTATTTCACTTCGTTTATTTCCTATGTATCACACCATCACCGTTCAAATGAATGTAATATAAATGTATGATTTACTGTCTAGCCTAAACCAAACTATTTATTCACACTTGACTCTTTAGTAACACAAAGTATTACATGTCATTTGTTTGCAAAAGACATTGAATTCATCATTAAATCTCTCTTTCTACTATTTCTACTATTTATCTCTCTCTCTCTCTCTTTCTCTCTCTCTCTCCATGTCTCCTTCCCTCTCTCTCTATCTGCCCGTCTCTCCATCTATATTTGTCTATATTATGTCCTTGCTCACTGCACCCTCCCTCCCCACCCCCACCCCCAGCCGCATCCACCTGCCCCTGTCGCTCTCTTTCTCTCTTTAAGAGAGTTGCACTCCAATTCTTTGAGAGAGGGCTACATTTTGGTTCTTTGAGAGAGAGAGAGAGAGAGATGCATTTTGGTTCTTCGAGAGAAATGCAATTTGAAAGAGGTGCACTCACGTTCTTTGAGAGAGAGAGAGCTGCATTTTGGTTCTTTGAGAGAGAAGCAACTTGAATGAGGTGCACTCCAGTTCTTTGAGAGAGGGCTGCATTTTAGTTCTTTGAGATAGATGCAATTTGAAAGAGATGCACTCCAGTCCTTTGAGAGAGAGCTGCATTTTGGTTCTTTGGGAGAGATCCAACTTGAAAGAGGTGCACTCTGGTTCTTGTATAAATCGGCATTCTGGGTCTGTCAGAGAAACTGCACTCAGGGATTTTGAGAGACAACTGCACACTGGATCTTTGAGTTAGACGTTCACTCTGGTTATTTGACAGAGAGAGAGAGAGAGAGAGAGAGAGTGTGTGTGAGAGAGAGAGAGAGAGAGATAAGGGGGTTGTGAGCGCTGCACTTTGGTTCTTTATTAAGGGAGATGCAATCTGGTCTTTGATAGAGCTGCCCCCTGAAAGAGCTGCATCTTGCACTTTGAGAATGTGGCGCTCTGGTTCTGAGAGAGAGAGAGAGAGGGGGGGGGGGATTTGTACGTTTGCTCCTTGAGCTGGCTGCATTTCAGTTCCTTGGGTAGTTTTCATTTTTGTTCTTTGAGAGTTACTTGTTTGTTCTTTGAGAGAGTTCCACATGGGGTCTTTGAGAGCTGTGCACTTGGTTCTGTGAGAGAGTTCCAGCATAGTTCTTTGAGAGAGAGTTGCAGTTTAGTGCACTGAGAGAGATGCTCTGTGTTTCTTTGAGAGATCTACTTTCACACCAGTAAGCTTTGTGTGCAACGTCAATTGAAGGCTCCTGCAATCGGCATCTTCCTCTAACAGGTTTTCAAAGTGCTTATTGCACCATGCATTGTCCTCTGCTCAGAGGAAACGTTGAAAATATCAAACTGGAAATGCACAGTGACTTATGTGTTACAGTCATACTGGAAAGCACTGGATTCAAAAATTCAAATAGTGGGGCGCTATACTTTGTCTGGTCACTGATTGATATGAGACTGACAGTATTTATAACTATTAAAGTGTGGGTGGGGCGAAGATTCGCATGATTAATTACATATTAATTCACTCAATTATTTACCAAAATAATATTTACCATTCCCTTATTTGATCACATTTGATCCGCCCATATTCGTCGGTCTTGTCTTATTTTCTTCAAAGACGGTGTCCATTCCACTGAGCGGCAACTTCAAAGGCCGTAAACCCGCCGCCGCCCTTCCTTTGATCTATTCATTCAAGTTTACCCCACCGTCGGTGATTACATTAATGACAATAGATCTCTGACTTCGGACGCAAAATATACGCCGGTTGATATCTAGGCTATTTCAAAGTGACCACTTTTTATTCATCCCCAGACTCAATGATTTTACTGGCACATAACTATAATTATATAAAGTATTTTTGAAAAAAAGTCATTTCGAACTTAGTAAAAACCGAATTGCTGTATGTGTCTATGTGTGTGCATGCATGTGTGAATTTTGTACACAACAACCTATTCCCTGTAAACATGATACAATCATGCACTACTACGAAATAATGATTTTTACATCGACGCTACATTTGTCGACTTTCACTTTTTTTCTCCATTTTACAATTGGTACATGTAATAATTATGCTATTAAACGTTTACTAAACGTTTAGTATTAAACGCTACTAAACTAAACGTTTAGCGAGGTTCAAACGCCAACAATATTATTGGCCGTGGCCAGCGGTGCATAACCTGGAAAACGATTTTAGCTAGGTTCAAGCGCCGACATTCCGCCAGCTGTACGTTAACGAGGTGATAACACGGAATTACATCATCGCTTTTCTCCACTACTAAGCAGAATTTGTTCGTTTTTTCAAGTGCATGCGATGCGTCTCATGCTATAGATTGCATTTTTTTTTTTTTTAAAGTGAATTTGCCCAAAAATGGACTTAAAACTCCGCAGTTCACGCACTTTTTACCTTTTCTGAAATCCAGTGAGGGTTGTCTCAAAGATTGCATGCTAGTGTCAATTTATTTACATAGAATATAGACATGTTATGTATGGTTGGAAAGTGCATTGGACGAAGTTTAACATGATGCAATTAGTTTATGAATTGAAAAGAGGTTGTGTGATAGGTGACCTATTTTCTGTGTTACTATAAATAGAATTTGAAGCAAAAAATCACCCATTCCAACAGTCTCAAAGAAGGAAAAAAATAAGTATGAAGTCCAAGGCCCAAAAACTTTATTACTATATCAAATTACATTCATTTGCTCATGTCAGGAGCAAAAAGCCATTCAGTTTGGTCCAGTAGTTAACACATAGCACTTGATTATAAAAGACATGTAAAACTTTGAAAATCTGAGCAGAATTCACAAAATTCCCTTTTGTATTCAAAATAAGTAAAGTAAATGTTTACACCTAACAAATAGCACTTATATTTTGTGGCACAATGTATAGAATAACTGAAACATTAGAAAAAATTAGAAAATCTCACTGAATTTTCATATTATATAACATTACGCAAGCGGTGCGATGAAAAGAAATTGAAGAAAACCCACTTTGTTTCAGAATTTGAAATTTTTGGAACACAGTGAATTTGAATCTTCTAAATATTGTTTATAAAGACTTTTGTAAAAACCTTTCTGATGAACCTGGCATGTGATAAATAATACAATGGAGCTTATTATTCAGTAGGCATTACATAAGTAACTCGTAGATTTCTTCAAGATCCAGATCCTCACATCAATGGAACACGGAAGGTTGACTGGGTCTTCTTCCTCAGTACACTCATCAGAAAGTACACATAATGTATATTATTATGCACATTTATCTGTTTTATGATCCCACTGCAGCAATACAGCTTGAGTTGAAGAGCCTAGCTGTGAATGAGACAAACATATTAATCAAGATATTTATGAGTGACCTCTGAGAGTATTATACACTTTGTCATTGTATGCAAAGAGATAACAAATAACCCAATGAAAAGACAATTCCTGATAGTTCAGAGAGAGCTTGTAGTCACAATTCATTACTGTGGACCAGCTGAAACAGTAAAAAAAAGAATGAGGTACTTTCTTGTTTTCAGCTTCATATGTAGGCTACATGATATAATTATGACTGTCATCAGTTCCCTCACAACATTTCAAAACATTCTTATCCTATCCATAAATAAGTGAAAAATCTGGTAGTTCCCCTCAACCACTTTTGACACTAAATAATATTATGTACCTGATATGTAGAACCTTTGAATGGTGTAAAACCAGGTCTGCAGGCTGGCAGAATCCAAGAAAATGTAGCTTCTTGTGTGGATTCCTGTAGGCCAACTTCTCACAATCTGGTGCTCTGAAAGAAGTAAAGCACAATATGTTTGAAATACATAAAACATCCTACAAATAATATCAAAAGCAGTTGCAAACATCCAGAATTAAATTCCCTTATTAGTACCAATCAGAGTCTGTCAACAGATATCTTATGGGTAATTTCTCTGTCACTGTTGGATGTAAACAAACAGATGATGGCTCCTAGCAACAGTAGAGTGGTACAAGTACCATGAAAATATAAAAGAAAATGCATTTTCTTTCACATAAATCATCAAATTCAAACAAATAAGGAATACAACACATGTTATGGGCTGAAACTGAGCCCATGATCACATAGGTTTATTTTGTTTTCAATTTTTGTTTCGAAGTGGTTATTTTCAAGGCATGCCTTGGAACTAACGCCAGCGTTATTTTCAAGGCATGTTTCATTGACCAATCAGAAGCTGTTTCAGTATTTCTAAACGTGGAGCCTTAGACTGTGCATTGTCAGACTGATATGTAACGACGTGAGGGTCTAGTCAGTTTGTATCATCGAGGCCGTAGGCCGATGTTCGTCTGGGTAGTAGTCAGATTGACATATCAGGGAAAGCCGCCGGGGTAGCTATGAATTGTTTATTGGACTCAAGGTATGCCTTGGAACTAACGCCAGCGTTATTTTCAAGGCATGTTTCATTGACCAATCAGAAGCTGTTAAGATATGCCTTGAAAATAACGCTAGAGTTAGTTTCAAGGTATGCCTTGTAAATAACGCCTTGCTGTTTGTTTCAGTATTGGTGTAGAAGAATGTAAACAAACCTCTTAGAGATGGCATGATCGGTAGATCTAGGGCTGTATTTCATCGGATTTGCATGATTTCTTCTCCACTAGTAGCCAGGAATTAGTACCATCACTTAGATATTGCTGCAGATTGCTTTCATGGTTTTCTGATGACATTATGTAGGAAAATTTGAAGATTTTCTACCTGCACCGTCGATTCTGACCGCACGCAACAAAACCAAGATGGCGGACGGCTGCACGATATAGTATGACGCAAAAACAAGTTGTTATTTTCTAAATCAAACTTGATCTATGACTTTTTTTTACAACTAGCTGAGTTGCCCGGCCCTGCCCGGGATAAATCGATTTATTAGTTTCAGTTCTGGATGATTATTATGGACCTGCTTCATTTTGCCTGTTCCTTTAGCTTTATTTTATTTTTGTTTGTTTGTTTGTTTTTAGATACGTTTTACTGCTCTCCCTTTGCGCGTTGACATCCTGCGCGTCCCGCCAGCGTCCGTCAAATGGCTATGATTTGCGCATGGGTTAGTTTGTTTATTAGTGAACACATCGCAGGAAGTGATAACGTCATGTGTAGGCGGAAGTGGGCTATTATTAGAAACATACATCAATATCTTATTGATCGTAAATTTCGGATCAAACGCTCTCGTGAATTTAGTCTTAAATTATAACCGCATTTACCGATTAACTCAGAAATAACAAACGGTTTTGATTGTGTACAGCGATAGGAACAATGTTCGCTATCCCATAATTCTTTGTGCCAAATTTCAGGTCGGTGCGTTGTGTAGTTTCCGAGTCCATAGGACTATTAGGGGTTTTGTTGTAGCTCAATTATATAGATTATCGACAGATTAACATCTTTTTAGTGTAAATATGTGGTTTTTGTAGGCTTGGAACATAAAAATATAGCCATGTTCGATCGAATCCTACACCCGCTAGGCCATCGTTACAGTTGTAACGATTTCTCAATGCGTGAACTGCAGGGAGTTTTAAGCAGGTTCCAACGGCCAACCGACGATAATTTATGATGGCATGATTTTGAATACAACAAGACAAACAACCACTGTTCCTCAAAATCCATGTCAGTTTTCTGCCTGTACAGATCTTGAATTTTTTTATTTTTTTTGTTCTTGGAAGAGATGACACACAATTTATTGTTGCAGGAACTTGCCATCCTTTTACTTCTATTGAACATGATTCATCTTTTCAAATTCTGTGAAGAATCTTTCATGCGTTCAACAGAATAGCATATTGGCATGCATTGTACAAAATAACAATGCCATACAAATAATAAAGTGTATTGTTTCTGACTTGAAAATACCAAGCAGATATTGAGATGTCTTCAAAATCCATCGGTAACGCTACTGCTGCCTTTTAAACATACCCTTGAACACCAGCTGTCAAAGTTCAGATGTCGTTCCGTGCCCACAATGTTTAGTTTGTTTTTGTTTTCGATAATGGATGGTTCTGGTGAAGCTGATATCACAGTGCCAGCCCTGGAAGTGAGGAATTCTCAATGCCCTATGTACAAAATGGAAAAGCCTCAGCAAATTGGCGAAAATGCCAAAAACATATGTAAAAAATTGTCACTCGGTTTCTCGAACTGGTCATTAAGTCGCAAAGGTTTTTTTTTGGGGGGGGGGGGCTGTACTATTATCGGGAAAAGGTGATTGGTGGGATCTGAAGATTTAATCAATGAATACAGATTTAAACGTTGTGTTCTATGTAACTTACTGGATGTAGGCTAATCAATCCTTTACTTAGAAGCGTGTCTTGTGTCTTTGCCTAAGAAAAGCTAAGATAAGATAATATAGATAGAATCACCTTATTAACCCATGTGGGAAATTCATGTTAAAAGAGCATTTAGAGCAGATGCATGTTACACTTGCCTTACGCATCATAACATGAACATATTCATAACTCAATAACAAGCATAATTATTACAGGAAGTAACATTACATGGAAACTTAGTAAAATATGGCTAGCTACATGTATGACGTCTTCTTGGGGCGAACTGGGGGGAGTGGGGTGGGGGGGGGGGGCGTCGATCTGCTGTATCTAGATCTGTCTTCGTTTGCTCTAATGTGTATTATTCTCTTGCGCTTGGGTGATCTGTGATAGTGCCTGTATGTGTGTGTGTGTCGTTGGGGGTCGGGTGGGAGTTTGAAGGGGAGGGAATTCTGTAAAACAAGTAGCAACGCCCAAGAGGGATACACAGGCCAGTTAGCCAATTCGTGGAAGAGAATATTGCAAACTCTTTAATTCCTTAAAGCAGATTTTTTTTAAAAATTATTGTTAACAGAGGGTGCTTTTGTAATTGCCTCCTTTACATAAGAATTTGAATGAAAATATCGAATAAAAGAATTTAAACACAACAATAATGATAAAAATAAAACCTATTAATGTATTTCATTTGCTTATCCAAAACCTACTTGTCTGCTATGTGTTTGTCTGTCCTTAGTTTTAAAGTCGTTCAATAATACCTTTGTTACAGATTCTCTGTTTTGAACAGTGTCACTCAACCAAAGAGATCTGGAACATTCTATAGCAAATTTATAACTTATAAGTAGAGGAGATCACAGCCATTCAGTGCCTAGAAGGCGCATGTACACGACAAACACACCCACAAGCAAAAAGGACGAATTTGGTATTAACTAGACGCCCTTTTCTGCTACAACAAAAAGCATTATTGTGACAAGTAGATCTGCAGGAAACTCACGTAGGCAGATCTGAACACGAAACCATTCAGTGAATGGTGTAAATGTTGCAGTATCACCCGAGACACAGGATACCGGGACGGATCGGAACAATTCGTCATTTTCCGTCCTTCGACTTGCGCGCGTATCATCCATGACAACAATGCAATTATTCGCTCCACGCCCTTTCATAACTGAACGAAGTACCACAGAGCTCTGTGTGTCCACAGTTGACATCTCACATCTCACACCGAAAACCGACACCAAGAGAACGTGTCTCAGTGTGCCTGCAGCCTTATCCTTCATCGTGTCGCCGGAACAGTGTCTCCATCACAGACGTAATGACGTAAGTGAAGTTCACCAATTGAAATAGTGTTTAGTGATTCATCAATTGTCATTGTGAGCGTTTCTATGATTCTCCACAGCTACAACTGCCTGTTTGGCCGTAGGCCTGCGTAAGTCTTGTTTGATGAAAAGAATACAAAATGAGTTACGAATTGTGAATCTCACAAGCTGCAATTGATCGTGGACAAAACTTGGGAATGACGAATCATTCTATTATCGAGATGTTTGTTCTTACTTTGAAAATCATGTATGGGACACCCTGCAGAAAGTTTTTTTTTAAATTTAATTTCATTGTATCTTACTTTATTTTAAGAAAGAATAAATGTTTGCTGGCGACAACTTAGTCGTAAAGACCGCTCATATGGAAATAAGGATGCACTTCGGTCTCCTCTTTCTCTAGAAGAGTCGGCGAACTCAGCGTCAGTCTCGGTGATTGCCGTCAGCATTTCAAGTGGATCTTGTTGAGCGAATTTGTGTTTGCATTTGCAGTTAGTGGAAAATCACGCATCCTGGATGGTTCAATGCGTCCAAGGTGACGTCGCGCTATATTATATAGATAAGAGAATCTAATATCTAATACAATAATTATGTAATCAAATATTACAAAATAGTGGTCATTTTTGTAGGTCGTTATTCTGTTAGCTTAATATAAAGACGAGCCAAAACAATTTTGAGCGACATTCGTCCGCTGTGGTACGTGAGTTTCGTAAAAATTCGCAAAAGAATGGATCCACTCTGAACGCATTATTTCTTGTACAGACGGCAAGTTTAGCACACACCTCCAGAATCGAGCTATGAAACTGTGCCCAAGAATTAGCAGTGCGTTCAGAGTGGATTAGCTGATGTCGCGTTCGTAGGTGAAGACCGGGGTGAACTATATTTTACCATTCAGAATTAAGTCCGAATAAAAATTCTTTTTCCCCAAGCAGTTTCGAACTCCATATTTAGGAGGCAACTCAGGAATTGAAATATTGGAACCGAAATTATATCACTTCCCCGGCATTTCCGAATCCCAATATGCAATAGAAAAGATTTGACAGGCATGATAAATGCTCATTTGAGTCATTGCCGGAAGTGGAGGAGGCAAATAAAATATCTTTTAATGCTTTGTTCCAGTTCTTTGTTTTGAGATTTCACGTATTCAGTATTTGTTGTTTTACTTTTTCAGAGGATTCTGATGGGCGTGAAGATGATACTCAACATTCAACAGGTCATTCTGATTTCAACTCTGGTCTATAAAGTCGTCAACGGATTAATGACGTCATGTTTGCGATCACCCAAGTCTGAGCGTGGTCTCTTCGGTAAAATAGCCTGTTCAGTCCCTGACGTTGGAGATGGCTTTAATGGATCAGAACTAAATCGTTGGCTAGGTCTACCCCAACAATACTGCCTTTATCTCTGTTATGAAACCCCAGATTGTTTCACGGCCGTTGACGTTACGATAAGGGGACAAAGGACATGTGTACACATTTCTGGAATGGACAAAACTTCTGTAACTCCTGCCTACATCTCAGAGAGTGATTGCACGGCTTTTGTCATTGGTGCCTACAGTCTGTCTTGTCCAATTGGTCTGATTGGCAGATTTTGTGAACATTCTGTTCCATCTCAATGTGGCAGCGGGTGGACTCAAAAAGTGATGAAATATAATCTTGGGGTGAAAATTACACACCTTGAGTAACTCTGGTGAGGAAGCAGGAATCAAACTCATTGACACTTCTCTGACACTTAATCGAAAGATTTCTTCACTAGGCGGAGTAAGTTATCCAGCTATGACATTTGACTTTGTCAATCGTACCTTCGCGACACCAGCGACGAGAGAAGGCAGACATACGGTTGATAACTTACAAACCATCACCAGAGTGTTCACTAACGGCACTGAGGCGTCTTCTCGGGAGCTGAACGTCAGCTCTGTTCTATTCTACAGCAGCAGTGATTCAGAATCACCTCTTAAAATTAAGTACAGTAAGTTTTGACACAGGTTTTATGTGAACGACTTCTCTCAAGTCTAGAAATTTCTATTTCAACTGTCCGTTTGCCCGTTCCTTCCTATATGCTATTCCTTCCGATTCCACCGGTCTCTTTGTCGGAACGCAAATAATCGGAGACTGTGGACACAAATTCAACTGACTTTCCAAAGGCAAATTGTGAAATGGCGGCGTTATCTTTGTGTCCTACCTTTAATCTTGTCAGAACTGAATGGATCTGTAGCTGTACCAGAGTGCATTACAACGGTCTGGAGAGGGCACTCCGTTGCACCGCACGTCTCCCTTCCACTAAAAGATGGCTGCAAAATCGCTTGGCCACCTAACGCGGCGCCATTGCCGACAAAATGCGGGAAAATGACAGTTAATTACAGCCCACACTAATAGTACACAACAAGTGCGCGCCACAATCAGACATTTTCTTCCAAACCTTGCCATCCTTTTGTCTCGAAGCACCATAGGGTACACGGCTTTTGTTTGCTTCTTATTTTATATCCAGGTATGTTACACATTGCACCGTTTTTCCGAGTTCTTTTTGCAAGTGAGTTAAAAATACTCGAGGGAGAATGAAACACTGAAAATATTTTAATGTGTCCGAGTGGCAAGATGAAATTATATTTGGTAGAAAATCTACAAAATCTGGTGATACATGTATATTTCAGTCAATCATTGTGCACACATAATAATACATGCACAAGACAGACAGACAGACAGACTGATAGATAGATAGACTGATAGATAGATAGAGAGATAGATAGATAGATAGACGGTTGGGTGGTGGACGGACGGACGGACAGACAGACAGTCAGGTAGGTGGGTAAGTTATTTTTGATTCACTACTTTTCCTGCCCACAGAAAACACAGCAAAGCTCCCTGAATACTTTCTTATGGGTTATAGAAACGAATTCAGAGACGACTCGGTGATGGAGCGTGACCCTGGTACTGATGTTGTCTGGTATTACGGGCTGCACTTAGGGAAGGTGAGTAATGACCAACGCGTTAGTCGGCCTCTTCGTTTTCAAGCAACTCGATTTGATAATGAAGGACATGTGGCAAACCTTGTCCAGCGTTGGTTCAGTGACACCGTTTACATCATTGAATTCAAAGAATCTGAACGCACCACATGGCTTGATACTTGCTGGTTTGAAGGGGCTGGAGACAAGCTGGATGTCATGAGGTACGTGAAGGCCAAAGTTAGGGGTGAAGGCCGGCTTGTACGAGTACTGGTGGACGGCAGGTTATCAGTTGATGTTCTGTTTTTTATCTCAACAAGCACGGATGTTATCGCAGTAACGGCGCCTTATATCGAGTCGCCAGACAAAGAAAAGGAATTTCCTAGCCCACCTATCATGGTGTACACATCAGTCAGCAGTGAAGGAGTCCAAACACAACAGAAAATCACCTATGAAGTATCAACTTTTCATCAAGTGGTAGACAATGGACCTGGACATGACGTTAGATGGTTCCTCAGCACTAGGAATTGGACAAAAGTCTTAAGAGTGACCCCGAGCAATGAAGTCCAGTACGGCAGTGAAACCGACCTTGGAACTGCAGCCAATCAAAGCTGTAGTATAAGTGCATGCGCCGTGCTGACCAATGAGAGCTGGTGTTTCAGTACCAGGACTGTGGCTATCATGCCTGATGGAGAAGTGTTGATGCAAAGTCCAACTGTCCCACATCTTGCTGTCAAAGGTGAAGGCAGGATATTTCAAGATGCTCCAGATGTGCAGGTTGTCCTGCTGAGATCCAGAGGTGGTTGCCAGAAACTGGTGTACAAAATGGGCGTGAGTGGGGAAAACCTGACTGGCTGTCCAGGTTTGAAATGGCTGGACTGGTTTGTGGAGAACTTCTGAGACGTTAAACACACTGCGTTCGGCAAACCAATCCAACTAGTTGTTAACAACCCACCTGTGAGAGCAAACCGTACAGTTGGAGACTGTGCTTTTAAAACTAACAATTTATTGTGTTAAAATTCATTAGCTGCTGCTTGAAATACAGTGTAATCTGAGACACAGTATACCAGGATGAAGCATTCCTTTTCCCACTGTATGTCCATAAATTTCGCGCATAAAAATACTATGGGTACCCGTCTTTTTCGTTCAGTTATAATAATGAAGGGATGTGGTGCGGATTTTTGCATTGTTGACATCGATGAAACGCGCGGAATTCGACGGATGGAATAATGACTAATTGAGTCTTCTCGGTATCCTGTGTCTCTGGTGTACTACATGTAGTACTCGTAAATTCATTAAAGGTTAAGTTGTTCCTCTTATACAGGGTATCAAATTTCATTGTTCACAAACTCTATTTCGCTCACGGCAAGGGAATGCCGCTAGATATTCCCTCTATCCACCATCACCTGTGTTGTTGTCTTCATTTTCAGTTGCATCTGTCCCGCCCTCTCCCTGCCATGATCTTTATTGATCGGTGTTAAGACCTGTGCCATTTGATTCAAAATTGAACGCCTTTGACCCCTTCCCTGCTTTGTCCGGAAATGTTCCGGATTGTCTAACCTCACTATACTGACATGTGCCCGGAACTGTTCCGGATTGTCTAACCTCACTATACTGTCATGTGCCCGGAACTGTTCCGGATTGTCTAACCTCACTATACTGTCATGTGCCCGGAACTGTTCCGGATTGTCTAACCTACTATACTGACATGTGCCCGGAACTGTTCCGGATTGTCTAACCTCACTATACTGTCATGTGCCCGGAACTGTTCCGGATTGTCTAACCTCACTATACTGTCATGTGCCCGGAACTGTTCCGGATTGTCTAACCTCACTATACCGTCATGTGCCCGGAACTGTTCCGGGCCTAGTTCGCATGCATTTCTTGATAAGGAGATAATGCCCGAATTACGATTGTTTTGTATTTCCTAGATAGTTTCCCTCCTTACTTGCGTCATTTTGAAAACGTTGGCTTTACGGCGCGTACTTTTTTGTTAGATTTGCTTGTATTGTCTTTTTTGCACCTGGCATATGAGGGGAAATTTGTGCGGCAGGCAAGCGGTGAATTTCCGTGCTTCACAGGTAGAGTTTTTATTTCTTAATGGGGGGGGGGGGGGGATTAACCATTGAGCAAAATAAGCACGTTTAGCCTGTATGGACCAATGGACCTCAGGCAACATACCATAATTATAAAGGACAATAACTCCTTTTTGACTATATCGTCTGGTTTAATTGACTTAGCAAACCCTATGGATGTCCGACGCGCAGGATCGGCGTCAAGTTTGCTTAGGAATGCCCTCGTTTTTACGTACATCCGCTGGTTACGACATCAGGCCGACGTCAGTTTGATGTAGGAAACTCTTATCTACGTTAATATTACTAACCATACGGAAATTCCCTATACAAGCATGCGTCCGATTGGCCTAGGCATGCTGGCTGGGTCATTTGTTACAATTTACTTTGAAAAGTGCAAATTTTTCTCCATTTAAAAAAAAATATATATTATTTCAACCCTGCTGCGATCTTAACTTAAACAAAAATCCGTCAGATAGAGTGTGTCTTTGAGAGAGCGAGAAAGTAGCCACGTTCTTGCTTGTTCAATTATCAGGTCTGCAAATATGTACATGTATGTTTGTATACTATTGGGGGACACGGGCTCTAGAGGCAAGATGCCCGCCTGTCATGCCAAAGGTACCGTGTTCGAATCACGGTCGGTGCAGGCATGTTGGAATTTTGGAATTTTTCTCATATTTTCCTGTCCCTGATTCTATGGTAGGTAGGATCGAGCACATAGTCTTCTCTGATATGCACGAAAAAAACTTGGAGGGTCCGTGTGTACGTTAAAGATGCCTTGGCCATTGGATATTGAGAAGAACAGGCCGCTGAATAGGCAAAATTAAAGATTTATCCCTAACATCCTGACCCCTGCTCTATCCCCCCCCCCCCCCACACAAAAAAAACAAAAAAAAACCCGCCGACCGGTGCTGCAATGTGGCGACCACCTGTCTGCTCCAGTTGTAACTGGGCTGCAATGACACTAGGGCAAATTTGCCAAGACGTATACAAAATACAAAAAAAAAATATATATATATATAGTCCCTGCGGAAATAACTGAACTCATTTCTCCAACACAACTTCATCCCTTGGTAACTTGGTGTTTCAACATTTGGCATGACCTTAGATATAGTTATAAACCAGTTTGTCTTAACTAAAAAATGTTTCCTTTGTGTGTGTGTGAGCGTCTCAGTGAGAGCGCCAGTGAGTGAACGAATGAATGGGAGGTGGGGGAGGAGATAGAGAAGATCACCAAAAGTTGCACACATCACAAATCTCCCCATGAATAAAAGACTGGTCTGACTCCACTCAATTTCTTTATATAATTATGTGCATTTTTTTCTCGAGAAAATTGAGTTCAAACAAACTTTTTGAAAGAGCTTTGCTTTAAATCACTGGCTGGGCTAGAAAGACACTGAAAACATGTAATTAGTTTATAACCTCTGGGAGGAGTAAAGGCGGGTTTTGATGTGTACGGAAACAGAAACAGCGACGGAAACATAAAAAATTCATCAAGTAATAAGAACATAGAGTGTCTCCATGTGTATGGAAACCGCATTTCGGTACACATAAAAACATCCTTTCTATTTCGTTACTTGATGGATTTCTGACGTTTCTGTTGTCATTTTCGAACACATTAAAACCCAGCTTTAGATCTTTATGGCTGTGGTCTAATTACATACAATAAAGCAGAATAGAGAAACAACTGAGCTATGTTCACAGCTGGGCTTACCTGAAGCTTACTTACGTAATATACTATGGTTCCTTGACAACAGCCATTATTCATAAGGTTATCTCAATTTCCAAACAAAAGTGGAGTAACACAACCTTTTTTTTTTTTTATTCACCAGCACATTTTGGAATGAAAAAAAAAGGGAGTATTTGGGCTACCCATTTCTCGCTACCATGGTATTGATCTCTGGGTAGCCCAAATAATGTTTAAGGGGTGGAGTTTGGTTATGAAGGCTACATGTAGCCCCAATAAACACTCCCTTTTAGATTGAGTGACCTTATATAGTTTGATTATTAAGGCTATATGTAGCCTATATAAGATCACCCATAAAAAAATCTAAACTTGTGCCCTTCAGACAGAAAACCAAAGAAAGGAAAGCCAGACTTGTTTGTAAGCAAAGGTGGATATTTTATTTTATGATTAGTATGCTGAAGTAAAATGCCTGTTTAAGGAATGTAAATAAATTATGTATTCAGGTAGAATAATAACACATGTGTGTATTTTCATCAACCACAATACATGCATTTAATTCAGTATAAGGTGCAATCAAATGTACCAACTATCCCACAATGACATTATAAAATACCTAATGATGTACAAACAAAAAAAAAAAGCATTTTTTGGGGTACAGTAATACATCTGTTGGCAACGGTTTAAGAGTAATAAGAGAAAATTATAGGAAAAAAAAGCAAAATGGATAATTATTGTACACTATTTGAGGGATACAATGATAAAAAAAATATTACAGAACAAAATTGCAATCCAGAGGACACAACACTTGAATGCTGTATATAATATGTAATATAAAAAGTATAAATTATATCAATAAATTTAAAAAATCTTTCTATGCGCCGGTACAACTAAGCGAAAGATGTGCAGTTTTAGCAAAAATTCTGTAATCCTGTTGCATGTTGCTTAAATCTTTTTGCTTGTAAAATTTTCAATTCATTCGTTCAAAAAAAATTTTTCATTTAATCATTGAACACTTTTGCCTCCACAGCAAATTAGCAGTTCATTTCCTCACAGCCTTTTCAAATATTCCTTTGGACTATTTGAAATTTGCTATATAATTAGAGTACACGTACTTGTCCAAACTGCGGGTTCCACTAAAACTGAACTGTTCTTTTACTTTAGTTTTTGGTTCAACCAGCAGTGTATTCATACTTTCTTTTATCACCTTTACTTCCCTTAGTGCACCTTCCAAATCTGCCAATCCTCAACCCAAATGTAAAATCCTCCACATTAGATGGATGTTTGAAAATCTCTGAGAATGATGAGGTCATTGTGACCTAAACGGGGAAAAATGACAGCACAACCAGACACGCTCTGCACTGTGACGACGATGTGTCTGCTCCATTTGCAACTGGGCTGCAATGACACTAAGGCAAATTTCCCAAATGGGATTAAAGAAGTATACGAAATACATACACAAAAAATGTGCTTCTCAGAAAGTCTGAAAAATTGTAAATTTTGGTATATTTGGTAAGCATAACAAATGGTTGAATTTACAATAGCAGGGAATGAAATTTTAGAATTACAACATTTTCTTAACATACAAAATTGGATAATTCAGCTTGGTTTCTCCCAAAAATAAATTCAATTTGACAATAAAAAAAAAATCAAACTTGCCATCACTTTCTTTGGTGTGATCGTATTCATTTGTAAATCAATTATCATCATTCAATTACAGCTTTCCCACAACAATCCCGTACAGGAGAAAAAAATAGGAAAGGATTTTGCAAAGCTTGACAACAGCAACAAATAACACGGGAATTACTTTTTAAAAAAATGATAACTGAAATTCAAACACAATAAGCAAGCTTTTGTTCATCAGTAATTTCATCTTCATAAAAAACTTGAAAAAAAACAACTTTTTTATTGCTTTTCCTCAAATTACAATGCCCTTTTGTGACCCCACAGTTGACCTATATTCTGTTATATTGTTTATTAATCTATGCAATGCTTGACAACAGCAACAAATAACACGGGAATTACTTTTTTTTTAAAATGATAACTGAAATTCAAACACAATAAGCAAGCTTTTGTTCATTAGTAATTTCATCTTCATAAGAAACTTGACAAAAAAACACTTTTTTATTGCCATGTTATTTTCATCTATTTACCATGCCCTTTTGTGACCCCACAGTTGACCGATATTCTGTTATATTGTTTATTAATCTATCCTATGTGGAGCCTTGCCAAATTTAATTAAAAGACTGTTTATCTCTGTTTCTGGTACTGAGAGTCAACTCGGATTCCAGAGGTTCTCATCAAGTAATGAAGAGTACGAGTTGGGAACAGGCTGAAATTGAAGAAAAACAAAATCAAATTCAATTCAAACATTCTCCAATACCAGAAAAAGTATAACATGATAACTGATGGTGAAGTTGGAGAGATGGAGTGCTGAAAGCAAAAGGAGTATGCAGTAAAAGCAAAAGTTGAACTTGGCACAAATTGCAGAAAACGTCCACCAATGTGATCATCCTGAGGGTGTGGTCAGGGATTACCATGTTATTTATTTGTTTGAAAAAGAAGAAAAGTATGTGGTGTCATGGTAAATGTATAAACTGAAAATAAAAGTAAATCCCTGCGATAAACAATTATGTGGCACTGGCAGTATGAAAATCATACAGCCACATAATTGTTTATCAGGGATTTACATGCCTTGGGAACATAAAAAAAAACAAAAAAAAACCTGTCTTGATCATTAAAGAGAAGGAATGGGGTGGAAAGAGAGAGAAGAAAAGAAAAGTACACAGGTATGATCGTGTGATTTGAAAATTGTAAACATTACAGGGATTTTCTGAGTATAACAATGTATAAACAATACAAGCATACATAAGGCTGCACTTCATTTTCCTCGCATAAAAATGCATTTCTCATGCTTAAAAATAGCCTAACTGCATAAAAGTAAGTTGTCCAGAATCAGGGAACTGAAACTTCTGTAAACCCAGAGGTCACTGTAGAAAATTGGCAGTTGAGTAAACTGTTTCATTTCATAACTCTGTAATGACCAATGCAGTACCAATGGAAACAGTTTGATGGAAACATTTTACTTGTATGCAATAGAACACAAGGAGCCCAGCCAACAAGTGGGATTGCTTCCCTCAGCATCTTGATTCACATTATGTTAAACACTGGGATAATTCAATGCTGCATCAGTTAGTGCCAGCAAAAATATCAATATAAAAAATATTAAAAGATGCAGAGAGAAGAAACATTTTGTTTTAGAAAAGAACAGGGAGGAAAAGCTTGGAAAGTTAGTCGATAAAATACATTATTGAAAAGGCAGGGTGACACTTCAAAAACTGTCCTTGCTGAGCGCAATACAATTAATATTATCGTCACTACTCTTCGCTAATGGTACAGTCATTTTTGAGATATTAAGATAAAACTCTTTCTTTTCCTGTTATGTGGTGACTTATGCCCTTATGATTCTATTGGATTATTACATTTTCCTATTGGCATGTTTCTTTTTTCTATAATATTTCATAGTCCTCAATGTTCAGAAATGCAATGAACTGTCAGTTGCTTTTTGGGGTAAGTCTGACTTGCCATCATCACAGAGCAGTGACAATATGTGCCCATCACAAACTACATTTTGCAAAATGAAATTAAGTGAAAACCACACACTTCTAGGTTATGTGCTAGCATCAGATTTTTTTATGTAAGTTTTTCTTGTTGGGGAATAGCACTGACATGCTCTAGTAAAAAAGGTGAAAATGAGAACATACTGGCCTATCCTGACCATAAACATCATTGCAGAGGGAACAGTCACTATCTCATAGTTTCTCAGCATTCCATCAATACCAGCCAGTGCAGTTTCATTTGGTGTCAGTACACGCCCATTCCTGGGGGGAGAAGAAATTTGGATCTGATAAGAAAGCTAATAACACATCATACTCCTACTATTGAACTGGGCAGCTCAGATCATATTTGGGGAGCTGAAAATAGTGTGCAAAGTTGCAATTCAAGCTTATTAGCACAACCGAGTTTTGTTTTGTTTTTTGTTGATGGAAATCAGGCAATGCCATTCTCCATCTTGTAGAAAAACATCTGACTATAGAACACAACAGAAATTACCCCAAAAAATATGTTCTGACTGTGTGTTCTATCTTGCATGGTTCATTCTTCTCACTGTTAACCCTTTGAGACTGGGAATATTTTGGAGATTACTCATCCAGAAAGAGGGGGGCTCATAGGACCAAAAAATGATAATGTGTTTACAATAGCAGGAAGTTCCATCATTGATATGTACAGATCTGTGGATTTTATGAAACAAGCCAACAAGCCCATGGCACGACTATCAGAATTGCTTTCTCAATGGGCTGATAACTGGCCTGTTCATCTTTTTCACTATAATACAGTTGGGCTGATGATTGGCCCCATCATCTTTCTCACTGTAAAATAACTGGGTTGATCATTGGTCCTATTCTCTTCTTGGGGTTAATAATGTTTCTCTACCTTTTGTAAATCTGAACTTTCTGGAATTGGGCAGTTTATACCTGAGATCATCAATATATTCATTTATCAATACAGTTGTTAAATATATTTATTACATCGCAATTTTGAAACTTACCCGCCTAAATTAAAGTTTTTCACTAGGCCTGTATCCACAAACATTGGACAAAGACCTGTCACCTTGATGTTATGATAGCCATCTCGATACAGCTCTTCAGTCAAAGCCTTCTGAAAACCCAAAGCTCCATGCTTTGATGCACTGAAAAGAAATATGAGTTGTGAAATATGTGCACTTGTAAAACACATGTGCATGAAACTATGATTAAAAAAAAAAAAGCCACACTTTAAATTTTTTTACCTAGTGTGATGAAGGAAAAGAGTTTAAAATTCACCAGAATTGCTGTCTGTAATATCATATAGAATACAGTGCAATCCTAAAATCTCAATATCAGTGGGACCGTCTGAATTGTGTCGAGTAAAGAGAAAGTCCAAATAGCAGATTAGTGGTGGAAGAGAACCAAAAAAAAAAGGGGGGGAGAACTCAAATATGACCATTATGGGAAGTATCCAATAAATAATGCAATTATGTCCCTTTTTCTTCTAATTATCGGCATACTGTCACCCGTTCCTCCAATATTTTATCATTGTTGTGTGGGCAGTTGCATGGCAAACATTTGCCGATATCGGCAAGATGCTGTAGCTATACATCAAATGCACTGTGTTTTACAATTTCTTTTTAACCTCGACCTGACTGTTTCTTCAGAAGAAGTGATACCGATACACATGCAGTACGGCAGTTACCGAGAGATGTAGGTCAAGGCCTAATATCAACGGAGCACGAATGTTTCTTGAAAAGGAACAAAAAGTAAACACAGTCTGTAGTACTCTGTACTTTTACTGCTGTGCGCTTATGCATGGCACTCCACACCCAGTTATTGAAGCCAAGGGTCATCCTCTTTGTCCCTCTCCCACCCCTCCCTGCCAGCACCGCAAATAGAAATAAAGAGGCCTTATAAGCAGGGAGTTGCATGGGCATTTTCGGCGGCACAGTAGTACTAGTAGATCTTGTGCACTTGTAATGCTCTGGTCGGGAAGAAATGTGTCGATATAAGAGGAAAGAATGGAATAACATGTCGAATTACGACGGGGAAATATTTAGTAGTATTAAAGAAGGTTGGCACTTAAAAATTGTGTCGACTTACCCAGAATGTCGACAACAGCCATGTCAAGGTAAGTAGATTGGACTGTATTACATATAATACTGGGCTGTGAGAAAGGCCTCTGCTCCTGATCTGAGAAATTTCCCCTTCACTGAATTGGTTACCCCCAGACCTACAAGTTACAGACACTTGGGAATCAGGGACAAGAGGGGCAAAGAATCATAAGCTAAATCTGGCAGCACAAAAACCATTCTAACATCCCCCCCGGCATTAGGAAATGAAAATGAATTAAGAAATAGAGAGAAAATCATTTTTAAAAAAGTAAATAAATAAATAAAAGGAAACGAATGAAGACACCTGCATTGAAAAATTACCTTTAATGCAAGATTATCCTAATTATTGTCAGCACATCAAAAATCCAAATAATTATTTCAGGCTGAAAAATGCCTATAGTTTTGACAGAAAATCAAACGAACATTATATCCCAAATTCTGGGTGAGACTTAACCCAATGGAGATGTGGCTGTTTTGGATGGTACCCATCTAGTAAGATGGAGGCCCACAAGACAAAAAGTGACAATTTGTTTACAACAGTAAGAAGGTCCACAACTGATAAGCACAGATCTGTAGATTTTATGAAACAAGTATTCTGATTGGCTACAGGATCATGACACCGGCTTCATCATCTTTTTCGCTGTAAAATAATTGAGCTGATCGTCAGCCATGATGTCATCTAAGGGTTCAATTCAGATAACTGTCAGAGTAAATAAGTTTTTACAAACAAATGATGGAGTAAAATCAACATTACCAGTAGTCAGTCATCATGACAGATCCTGAAAAACCAGCCATGGAGATCACATTCAAGATATGGCCACGTCCAATCTCCATCATGTGTGGCAAAAATTCTCTAATTGTCTGAAATATGAAATAAAAGCTCAGACCATGCTTAACTACAGTAATATATCGAGGGGTATGTGACATCTTGTTGCATGCAACATTTTGCAAATTTTGAAGTTTTGTCATGAAAGTGGTTGCCTCACTCCTAATTTCATTATAAATGTATAAGTGTCATTCCAATTGGTTAAAAACCTTTTGAGATTCGTGATTGTGATGTAATGTTTTATCTGTTTTAGCCTTTTTGCTGACCAGACTTCAATCCTTATTTTCTTGCAAAGGCAAAAATTTACATCCAACAATATGGCAAGTACCTGATGATGTTAGATGTCATTTCTGCCAAATGCAGAGACTAGGTCAGCCCAGTAACCAAGAATTTGTTTTTTTTTTCATATTTTTTGGGTTGGCTGAAACTGTTTAAAGCTGTCAGCAAGTTCTTTCTCCCAATAAAAGTCTCCCATTGGGCATTGTTTACCACACTGACACAGGTCTACGCTAAATGTGGTTCACTGAGAATTCCATGTCTATCAATGCAATGGACCATTAGTGATCCCCATCATTACAAACTATACTCCCTAAGTTATGAAGAAATTACCACATAGGGCAGATGAAATAATCACACAGACAATCTAGCAGGGCAGCACACTAAATAAAACGGTACTAATTTGACTTTACACTGACCATGTAACAGAAACAGTCAACCCTTTCTGCCAAGCCAAAAATCTCTTTCTTCCTTTAGACAACCAAAATAATGGATTATCAGGTAGAAAGACAGCAGGAAGTGGTATAAAATAGGAGCGGAAAACATGCCAAAACATGGTCCACCGATACATTGGCCGCGCGGCTGATAAAATGGTAGGACTGATATATCAGCTGTGCAGCAGTCTTCTGCAACATAAGATAAATTGATTTATCGCCCCTGTGTCAGCAAGAGGGTTAAACAAAAATGCTGATTTTCATCATTATGTCAGTGGAGTGACAAGCAAGGCAGAAGATGTTTGCTCAGTTCCAATAATAATTAGCTTTGCACTCAGTTCAGTTTGTGCAGAAACAGGTATTTCAATTACAAAGTATTTCACAAAAAATCCCAGTTTCCTCAACGAAAAGCAACTGAGAAAGCTATGATGGTTTTTATAATAGCAATTTGAAATTCTACCCAGAAATGAGAGAGTGTGTTGACTTCAAATGTACGTCTGATGTCGGCTTCCGATAAATCCAGTAAAGGTCCACCATGTAAAATCCCTGCATTGTTGACGAGAATGGTCACCTCTCCTGCATCTTCCCGGACCTGTTTAGCTGTGCTAGCAATACTGGCTGGGTCTGTGATGTCACACTTGTAGGCAAAAGCTGTACCTCCCGCTTGCCTTACATCATCTGCAGTCTTCTCATTAGTTCTCTGTGGGTGTCCAAGACAGTGAATCAGACAAATGCGGCTTGCAGTGAAACTATTTCAGAAAGCATTTCATTTTGCTGCAGGCTCATCAAAATAACCCATTTTAATATTCACAAAGATATTTTCAATACTGTAACAGCTGAGGTTGTTCTAGCACGTTATAGTAGGGGGGAGTTAGTTAATCTAACTACAACCCTTTAGAAAACGAAACTATTACAGCTGTAAAATAAATAAACACGAGATCCGACGATAGATTAAATAATACTAAAGTTTAATAACTGTATAGTGAACAATAAATTACTAGGAAGACACCAGCGAAACTAAATATCTACGCCACACAAAAGGAAACTCACTTACTCACCCCACCAACCACTCACACAGGTCTATATATATAAACATTCCTACAGAAAGTTCCCGAAATAAACGTTACCTTTGCCCTCGCACAAACTAACCAATCACGCATCAATACGTCATCAGGTTACATCACTCAAGGCCAAATCTGGCGTAAACATCCTTCTCCACAGTGTTATCGAATGTTCGGGAACATACTAATATTTACTGAACGAGTCAAAACACCTGACAACAAGCGGGCGAGGAAAAAACTACTCACTAGGAGAAGAAGGTCAGGTCACGGAGTACAGTACACTCTAGCGGTTGTCAAGAAGAAATGAACACATGCTCACCAGTGTAACAAGAAAACGGGGGAGGGCAAGGGATAGCTTGCAGATGCTACAAATACCCATTTTCAACTTAATTTCCCATGAAACTGATTTCTTTTCTGGAAAACCTTTGACACTTCTAGTCCTCTTTTTCACTTTAATTTGTCAACTACCAATAAAATTAAATGCATTCTACAAGAATATGGTATCAGCACAAACAACTACACTATTCTTTAGGACACTGTCATTAATATCAAGGCACCAAAGCATGTCTACGGTTTCTATCTGAATTCTGATGACAATTCTACTGAATAATAATATAAGTGCAAATTAAATTTTAGAAATATGTATGTCTTGCCATATGAAAAGTTATTGAGCATGTAACTTTCACAAGAAAAATTGAATACATGAAAAAAATTATGCACTGTTGGAAAATGATGTAAAATGTAAAGAAATTCGTATGTCAATTTATCCACACTGGCACATCAATGATTTTTCTGAAGAAACTAACAGACGGTGGGGCATTGACACGAAGTGGTTAGACACTGTAAGTGATATAAAATGTCCTCAAATTTCTAACAAGCACTTCTCATTCATGCTGAAGTTTTGACAATTAACTCATTCACTACGGGAAGCCGAATATATATGGCTTGCAGGTTTTCACTTCGCTACGGAAAGCCGAATATTCGGCTTGAGTGGACACCAGTTTTCCAACACTAATATTTGACCCTTACAGTGCGAGAGGCATCAAAATACGGCATCGACTTTCCAGGCATTCACTCTGCACGAGTGTATCAATATGGCAAGATCAAGCTGACCGCGCCCTGCGCAAGCCTCACTTTCACACGTCACGTCACTGTCCTCTTTGAGATGTAACTACCGTCTTATTGCTCATCTCCTCTAAATCAAAGGCATTGTGAAAAGGACATGTTAACCAGTGAACCACTGGTCGGACTCACAAAGACCAAACTTTCAAGGCTCACTATCAAAAGGCGTAAGATCGACATGTAAACTGTGAATAGGCAATATAATTATCTCGTTTTCTCACAAGCTCTGAGATGACCTTTGCCCCAAATGCCCACATTGGTTAATTAGTAAGTGTCACTCTGGATGAAACCATTTGTTTAGGGCTTGGGGGCTGTGGCTACTTATCATGCTTCATTCTCACCAAAATTACAGCTGTCAGTTTGGTATCATAAGTCAGATCATTGGTCAGAGACTTTTAGACAAAGGTTTTACTGGTTAATTCATTATCAGGGGTGATAAGGCATAGCAGGGAATGTTTCCATACCGATCAAATACAAACCAAACCACATGGACAGCAGTACTGTGGTCATTGCATATCAGTAAGGGTCAGTGCGACCCAGATAAGATTCCCCATATAAGTAAGTCAGTGACCAGACAGCAGGCTTTAGGGCGTAGCGTGCAGGGTGTGGGTTAAGCCAACTTCTTGAAATATTGAATCCCATCCTGGTTCATTGGTTTCGCTTTACTTTAACCCTTGTCCTGCGGGAGGCCACTATATTAGCCTCCCTGCGCAACACACGTGGCCAATATTGTGGCTACATAATTATTGCAAACCGGGTGCTGCGGGAGGCCAATATATTGTATAGCAATGCTGCTCCTCGTGTTTTGTTTATTCGGTTGCCGCGACATCATTTTTTTCATGTTTTTTTTTCCACACTATTTTTGCTTGTTTATCTATAATGTCACCTCTACTATGTCTAACAAAATGGTATCATCTGATTACGTTTACTATGATGCAACTATTCGTCATACTCAGGTAATAGTACTGAGATCCGAAGTTTGAACTGGGGAAAATCTTGGTGAAATTTTCACTTTGATGCTGGTTGTCGTCTACATGTGAAAAAAGAAGAAAGGGGCAATCTGCAGATTTGAGAAACTTTTCCATGTCTGTAATGATGAATTCCAATGCAATATCAGGGCATGCTGCATAACTGCCATAAGGACGTCTGTCTGTAGGTTTTTCATCAGGGAAAACTGGGAGAAAATAACCGACTTTGTTGTTGATCATTGTCTTTATTTGATGTGGTAATTAGAGAGATGCTGTGTTGCTTTGATTAAAGCGCTTTTCAGTACATGTATGTGCTCTGCGACATGGAAATCAAATCTCACTAAAACTAAATCGTAGTACGTGGAAGCTTTACTTAGTGGAGGAGGGAGAAGGCAATGCCACGATACATGCGGTTAGTAAATTAAGAGCATGGCTTCAAAAATAATTTGTTCATCTGAATGGCCTGACTTAGGGACAAAAAAAAAAGGCGCAGAGATCTTGGAAAAAGGATAAAACGTGTGTTAAATGGCATGTAAATGCAGAAAATTCTTGATTATTGTTCTATTTAACAAAAGAACTTACTGCATATCATCATAATTCCTTTATCCAAATATCATACATGTCACTTGCGATTTATCCACCACTATTGTTGCTATTGTGTCCTAAAGTAAACATGATACACGTGTTCAAAAGGACCCAATTGACCTGACCGCCGAGGTTACCGGCAACACGCGAAAGATTGACTGACTGGCCGCTGGCTATCCCCACATGGGGCGTTACGTGGACGAGTTCATTCAACGTGGGACGAGGGTTAATGTTTAATATATTATGTCTTTGTTTATACTGAGTGAAAGAAAACACATCTTTGAACTATGTCTAAATATTCAAACTGGATAGTGTTGAGCGTTCCCATCCACGCCCAGTAAAGTTACCATAGGGAATGAGTTAACTCTCACTGATTTCAGTAATTCTGCAAATGAAACTGGGTCATTTTATTGAGGAATCTCCCTCTCTGATATAAAATCAATTTACCTGATTGATGTCCCAAAGCACAACGGTGGCCCCAAGCTTGGCAATTTCAAGCGCAAACTCTCGTCCAATTCCATGGCCAGCTCCAGTTATTAGAACAATTTCTCCCTCAATTGATTTCCGTGCAGGGGGAAAGATGAAGGCAATGAATGCCAGGATGTAGTTCATGACAATCACAAAAAAAGTTTTGACAAATTTGATCAATCCTGCTACAATGCTCATGGTGGATTCTTTGATGATTTATTTAACAGGAACCCACTTTGGTTTAATCACCACTACAGATCTGCAAATAAATAAAACAAAAAAGATCCTTCACATTAATGTTGGTATCATTCTGCTACACAGCTGCATGACCCGCAGACCACAAGCAAAATACAGAATTAATAATTAATCGGTATGATGTCCTTGATGTCACGAACACAATGTCTTCTAAATGCCGTGCTAGGTCACGACGTTCAGTGAGTAAATTTTCACGACTTGTTAATTCTAACCAGCGTAATTTGTCCTTGAGCTGTTCTCGTGAACAGTCTGTTTGAAACACTTTTGTTTTAGAGATGGAAAGAAAGTGGGGCGAGATAGAATAAATGTATAGCTAGGAGTGACAGAGCCGTGCTCGACCCCGTGATTTTGATGAACACTTAGAAGGGAAGAGAAGGGGTGAATAAGGATAGATAGTTTAAGACGCTTAGTCGCGTTCAGAAAGTCGTACATAAAATGCAGAAAGCACGAGGGTTTAAAGATTTCAGTAATTGTTTTGACATTTTAAATTGACCTTGTCTGTTTTAGTACAAGGCCGTGACCAACTCCCACGTAGAATATATTAATACTGCGAGATGAGCTCGCATGGATGCACCAATCAAATCTAGAGATTTGGACGGTAGTTTGCAGGTGGCTACACAGTATAAAAGTGTAGCCATACCTATGTTCAGGACTCCATACAGAAAACTCCAATCTGTGCAGGCGTCGGCACGATTCTGCCTGAAGAATCATAGTTTTGTACGTCTTCATGTCTAGTCCACTATAGACATTTGAGATGAATCCATATGCCTGAATGAGATATGCCCACTGCTATTGTCCATCGTTCCCTGGTTTCTAACACCAGGGAATAATCGTAAGTGTTTGTCTATTGATGACTCAACAATGAACGAGGAGCTGAACATAACAGTTATCCAGTAGGACAGGATTGTCGCATATACTAGGAGTGCTACCCAAGAATGCAAGATAAAGATATATATAGACTTGCAACTAGTATGAATGTACGGCATACACATCTATGAATTGTGATTCATTTGTCTGGATGAGGCTGGGAATTGCCAGCCCATCCTAGAGTAGATCTCTAGACTTAACTACGTCAGTTTGTATTGACGGGCTCGATTCATTATAAGCGTTAGGCACAAATAGCTGAGATGACATTTTCGCCAGAGACCATATTAGTATATTGATTGACATATAGTAGGCAGACCAGATCTGAGATATATATAATTAGTACTTAGGTTATTAGTGAGTCAGAAGTATAATATTAATATTATAGGAATCTAGAGTAGACTTCTAGTGACGTATTATTGAATTTGGATTTGATGCTGCTGATGTTGTCTTTACTATATAATAGATCTAGACAAAATTGTTAGGGTAATTAATGTAATTAAATTTGTGGCCCTGCAGGTCTGTTTATGAAACTCCATCAGATTGTTCTTAGTGTGTGGCATGGTACGAAAGATTAGATATTAAATACCTCTCGATTTAAATGCAGTCATAATACCATCATTGAGAAGACCCTCTCTGTAACACAAGAGGAGACCAAGTCGTAACACTGGAGGGCACATCCTTCCCCATATAACCCAAGTCGTAACACTTGATCTTTTTGAACAGACGTCCAGCTCCAAAGACGAGTATGCAAATGTGATTGTAATTACCAGGTACCAACACTAAAATGCACCTGTTATTGCCACTGACAAATGTTGTTTAAAATGATATTCTACATTATACTTTCTACTTACCCTCTGGTTATTAATTCCAGAAACTGGACTATTATTTCTGATTTTAATTTTCTTACCTAATTGTCTCTCTCTGTCTTGTTCAATGACAGCTCAAACTTTCACTTTCTTATACATTCATCCTTGTCAATGATAAAAATGCTATTTTACTTTACAGACACTGATGACCTATTTAGCACCATATTTCAGATAACTTACAACTGTCCTTGATCCAGAGGTTGGGCATGACATGATTAAAATGGTTTACGTGTCCACAGTTTGCAATCGGCCTTAGTAGTACTTGTCAACTGATAAAGAGTGCAACAGTTATCTTTCATTGTATAAGCCCGAGTTTACCAGTTAGTTATGTTTAACTAAAGTATGCATCTATAGAAAATCAGATTTGGTTGGAAAAAAAAAATACTTTCTTCCTTAAAAAAGAAAAAAGGGCTTCTGTCTGCGTGGTCAGTAAGCAATTAGATCTAGACTGTAAAAAATCAATAAATTTTACAGCTAATGTCCTGTTCACTGACTATCACAGTTCATTACACTATCTAAACTCTAACACATGAAGATAATATAAAATTGCTGACTTTAAACATGTGAAATGTATGAAACTCATTTACCATGAGTAAACTCATTAAAGCTAGACTAGTTCAGAATTAGCTCAGAGAAAAGATCTCATGTTTACAGCTTGCCCTAGAAGATTTTTCTCTGTGATAAACTGAATTTTCTGTCACAGTCTTATAATATGCATAGACTTACTACCTGTTTGCGTAACAACAGCGTTAAAAAAAAAAAAAGCTGTGTGGCACAAATGGAAATCATCCCAAATTTTTAATTATTGCATGCATCTGAACAAATAATCTCATGCACAAAAGGATTGTTGAATAAGGCAATTAGTCAAATGCAGTTTTGCAGATTATTAAAAGTAGTGATTGTGCAACGTCTGACACTGTAAATAACACAGAAACAACACCTCTGTAGCTGGAGAAATGTAGGACAGGGCCCCTTCAAAAGTTTAGTGCACTTTGCCCTCGTTCAAGGGTTCAGTGATTTCGAGGTAGGTCAGTATGAAAAAAAAAAAAATCCTAAGAGAAAGTTAAGCAAAATACAACCATGATGAGACAGAATCTGTAGTGCTTCTGTTATCTGTGCACTGGTGAAATAAATAATTCAAATCATACTTTTCGAAACAGCTTTATGACAATCTTGGGCCTGCTTACCAGCCAAGTGAGCTCCTTGTCACCAGCAATCACTCTTGGTGCGTTTCGTGGTCAATCAATCTACACAATTTTAGAGACCACGATAGGAAACACGCCCTTTTCTCCATTCCTAAATAACCTTCAAGAAAATAAAATCATGATATTATGCACCACAAGAAAATCTACAAGATACCATTATTTCTCTCAATGTATATTCTGCTTTCCTAACTGACATAAGAATAATGATGATAATAATAATAATAATAAAGATTTGTTTCAAAATCGAGTCGCCATTCAGCTCATGTTTTTTTTTTTAATTTTTGTTTATTAATGGCGGACGTTGGGCAACAACGTCAGTACTGAAGATCAGCTCGTCAATACTCGGTGGATTACAATGGCATCCCAATCAAGAATAAATGTCTACATGGAGAGACACAAAATTGGGGCTATTCTGGAGGTAAAACACAGTAAATTATGGTCTGTGCCTCACTCTTTTGAATGGCTCGGTCGTACATTTTAGTGAAGTAGGCCTACCACTACCAAGAACAAGCTGCAACACGCAGGGCACTAACAACGCGTAGACTAGGTCTGCGTTTTTTTGTTTTTTGTTTGTTTCCCCTATATTTTGTTTGTAATAACCTATATTGAAATTATGGCAATTTATGGCTCATGGAAAATACAGTTATCTAGCCATATGTCTAGAAAACAAACTTTTCATTTTGAGGGATATCATATAATACTATTATAATTAATAGGCCTTTAGCAAGAGACCTGTAGGCCTACTTAGGGGGATTTCTACCAACATGATTTTAAAGCTTGAGATCTGAAAGGCAGAGTGGATCAAAGCACTAAACCACACAGCATCTGTGACTTTTTAGAGTGAAACATCCATGCCATGTAATTCAGTAGGCATACTCACAGTCACACATGCCCCTAATATTCCTACAGACAGCTAGCATATTTGTGAGCGCGCATGAGAAAACCCACAATATGTCGGAAACATGACATTTTGGGTTCTGTATATATAATAAAAGACAAGACATTTCTGATAAATTGAAGTCAGTGACCCCCCTAAAACAAGATTTTGAGAAAACGGCATTTAATCCTAAAAGTGGCAATAATTTAGCTAATTGACCCTTAATATTGGAGTGATTGCTGTTAGGAGACCGTAGTCTAATAACTAAGCCGTTATAGAGATCATAAACTTCAGCTGGAGGTAAGACGTTGCGCCAACAAATACTGGACAGACTTGTGTAACAGCATACAAGAGGCAAATGAAAAGGGAGATATGAAAACCGCCTTTAGTCAGATGAAAGTAGCTCTTGGGCCAATCATCACCAAGAGCGCCCCACTTAAGTCTGTAAATGGTGAACCCATCACAGATAAAAATGAACAACTGAATAGGTGGGTAGAGCATTACTCTCTGTTGTATTCAACTGAGAAAAATATTCCACCAGATTTTGAGGAACACCTCCAAAAACTGCCAATAATGGCCGAACTTGACGCTGAACCTTCCTTAGTCGAGCTTTCCAATGCAATCGACCACCTGTCTGCTGGAAAAGCCACAGGAAGTGACAACATTCCTGCAGAGGTATTAAAAGACCTAAAAGGCCCACTATTACCACACCTGTATAATCTGTTACTGCAGTGTTGGAAAGAAGGCGTGATACCACATGATATGAGAGACGCCAAAATTGTCACACTTTACAAGAACAAAGGAGACAAAGGCGACTGCAACAACTATCGAGGCATATCCCTCCTCAGCATTACTGGAAAGGCTTTTGCTCGCGTCATCCTCTGCCGCCTTCAACAACTGGCGGAAAAAGTCTTACCAGAAACACAATGTGGCTTTCGAAGCAAACGATCAACTATTGACATGATATTTGCACTTCGGCAAATCCAAGAAAAATGTAAAGAACAAAACAGGCCGCTTATAACATGCTTTGTGGACCTAACAAAGGCTTTCGACACCGTAAGCCGATCTGGCCTGTATGCAGTCCTTAAATCCATAGGCTGTCCACCAACATTGCTAAAACTTATTGCATCCTTCCACACTGACATGAGGGCATGTGTCAACTTTGAGGGCTGCACATCCAATTCATTTGCTGTAAACAGCGGTGTGAAGCAGGGATGTGTTCTTGCTCCTACCTTATTTGGTATATATTTTGCAGCCCTACTCAAGAATGCCTTTGGTCAATGTTCAGGTGGAGTACTTATTAACACCAGAGTGGACGGCTCCATTTTTAATGTTGCCAGACTAAAAGCAAAATCTCGTACAGAGCATATTATGTTACAAGAGCTCCTCTTCGCAGATGATGCTGCAATCGTGGCCCACGATGAAACCACGCTCCAGGCTCTCATCAATAGCCTTGCCAAAGCCTGTGACAAATTCATGCTAAAGATCAGTGTCTCAAAAACTGTAGTTTTGACACAAGGCTTGAGAAACCCCAACCCAATCATGCTGAATGGCTCTCCTCTGGAGCAAGTGGGAAAATTCTGCTACCTAGGCTCAACCATCAGTGGTAGCACAGACATAACAACTGAAATAAATGCCAGAATAGGAAAGGCGGCCACAGCTTTTGGCAAACTCTCAAAAAGGGTGTGGAACAATAGCAAGCTGACCATCAAAACAAAGGTACTCGTGTACCAAACTTGCGTCCTAAGCACCCTGCTGTATGGCTCAGAGACATGGACCACCTACTCCAAACATGAAAGATCCCTCAACTCCTTCCACCTGCGCTGCCTACGCAAAATTCTCAAGATCAAGTGGCAAGACAGGATCTCAAATATCGAAGTTCTGAGCCGAGCTAACATTCCATCAACTCAGGCTCTCCTAGGCAAAAAAAGACTGCGGTGGCTTGGACATCTCCACCGTATGGAAAATGATCGCATCCCCAGACAAATTCTCTACGGGGAACTTGCTACTGGCAACCGACCCAGAGGTAGGCCACATCTGCGATTCAAAGACACTTGCAAGGTCACGATGAAAGCATTCAACATCGACCCCAATGAATGGGAGAACCTTGCAAATGATCGAAGCAGATGGAGACAAAAATTGCGCAGTGGCACGCTCGCAATAGACTTCAAGGCAAAAGAAACATACCTGACAAAACGACAGAGGCGGAATGAAAACACTCGCCAAAGTGAACCCAAAAGACTGACCTGCAATCACTGCCATCGCACTCTCGGGTCAAACATTGGTAGAATAAGCCACGAGAGAAGCTGTCAGTCAAAGTGAAAGTGAATATTCTAGCTGCTAAGACCGTCTGTAAAGACGCTAAAGGCCATATATAGAGATCATAGTGAGTAGTGTTCACTGCTCATATACAATTTACCCTGTAACATGCCACGGTCCCCTAAACAACAGCCAAGTCGGAAGTTTTTGGATCTTGTTAGGAGACCGTAGTCTAATTACAAAGCCTTTAAAGAGATCATAGTGAGTAGTGTTCACTGCTCGTCTACAGTTTACCCTGTAACATGCCACGGTCCCCTAAACAACAGCCAAATTGGAAGTTTGTGTCGGGTCCATATTTTCACTTCAAAGCCGTTTTTCTCAAAATCAGCTCTGTCGACATATTGTGGGTTTTCTCATGCACACTCACATTTATGTCAGTTGGGTGTAAATTTGTGCGGGATTTCTGTAGGACCTCGGGGTGGATTTCCTACATCAAACTGATAGTGGCATTATATTGTAATCAGCATATCAATGTGGCAATGTAAGGTTGCTAGCTGGGTTATCTTTTCATATTATATGCATTAACCCAGCCAGCATCCCTATGTCAATCCAACCTAGATTTCTGTAGGGATAGTACAGGATTACCAAAGGGGCAGGTTCCCTGCATCAGACTGATGTCGATGTGATGTTGAAAATAGCGGATCTACACAGGACTGATGTCATCACTATGTGCACACTTGACGGCAATCCTACGTGGCGAATTCCCGTAGGGCCACTGGCTGGGAAGCTGCACATCTTGTACAACTATAATTATCAATGGTATAATTTCATTACTGCTAGTCTTAACATTGATCACATCTCTCCTCGTGTCTTTTTTAAAAGCTACCCGCATAACGTGCAACAATTACAAGGTTTGTTGATGTAATTATACATATTATGAATCTTCTATTTTAGGATCTGATGAATAGGGTCCTGCGGGACATGCCAGAGGAACCCATGATTTATATGCTCAGAGCCATGTACAAAAAAGCTGGAATGGAAATTCCCCAGGTCTGATGTAAATTAAAATTTCAATATGTGTCACTCAATGCAACAGACATTGCAAGAGCTGATAAAAGCATTTTTAAGAGAACATCTTGCATGCTTCTCCTGTTTCCTGGCAAGGAAAATGTCAGAATTATACAAGATTTGACTGACTGTAAAATGGAACAGGATAAGGGTGCAGCAGGTTGTTTGATATATCTTTTAAACACTGAAGTATTGCCACCAAAAGCACACCGGGGGCCATTATTATCTAAAATGCATGTAATTCTTTCACAGATTTTGATGATTATGTGGCATGCACTTTTGAGAGAATAATTCTTGAATTAAAATGCATTAGACCATTGCCACTGTTTTAAATTTGGAAAAGCTTTTTAAAAATTTGTGACTGTTTGCAGTTGCTTCTTCTTAGGCCATGCAATGAAATTCAGTGCTTTCTTGTTTCAAGATTTGCGTTATGAGCTATAAGTTTTATGTAAATCCTCACAATGACATGCTTTCTCCAAAATCAGGGAATTCGTTATGGAGGACTGCGCAAAAGTACGTCTGAACAAAGAAACAGCAGTCCTGAGAGACCATTAAGATCTGCTGTTGTTTCGAGCAGTGCAGGTATTGTTTTCTTGTTTGCTAAGTAATGATATCTTATTGTCTTATAATCCTTATGGGAGAAATACGATGAGTCAGGCACCCAAATTTGAAATTCATAGTAAATTTCAATAGCGTTGTGAACTAGAAGGGCTTTCATCTGAGTGTGAAGTATCTTTGCTACCAATTGAAAATGCATTAGATAAAAAACATGACTGTATTATATATTTTGCCATTCTGCAACCATTATATTATGTAGACAACAGATTTTCCCCCACCGCTTAAATGAGTGCCAAATAGACAACTCTGACTGAGAATGGCTGCATATTTGTACAATTTTTAGGTGAGATTAAAATCTATCAAAGTGAAAGCATATTATGAAACTGATTTAAATATATATTCAGTTATCACCTTTTTTTCTGTGTAATCCCACAATAAGAATGCATTGAAAAGTTCATTCTTCCGGTCATTACTTTTTTGTTATCAATATCCTCAGTATGCTAAAATGAGCCATTACTGAAAGCAAGTAGATTATACAGACAATCATATGATTTCGCAATTACTCATACTGTAACTTGTAGTGTTGATAAACTCTTTAGTTGGTCATGACCAGTAAAATTTAAGAATCTAAAATTTCCCTGTACATCTTTATTCGCAGTTTGGTTTATTTTATTATTCTATTTATTTTGTCTTTTTTTTTTTTATTTCATCTTCTAATTTTTGATTTTTGAAGATTTGACAGCTTCAAGGGATTATGACAAACCCTGGGCTACTTCACCAACACGACGCCCAAAAGTCAAGAAAGAGGAGCCAGGAACAGGTGAGTTTAGTTGACAGTGAATATAGACCTGAGACATTGTCATTTCAATTAACCCAGGGCAGCCTGTTTGAGGCCACACAACCCCAGATGAAACTTCAGGTATTTGTAAAAAAACAGCAAAACATGTATTTCAACATTATTTGTTGGTATTCTTCTGTGCACGTAAGTCCATTTTCCTATTACCCAGTACTTTTCCAGTGTGGGGCCTATTCTGATTAATAGTCTATTTTTCATAGAATTGTTCTTATTTTACTTTTTTGCACCAATGACCTGAATTGTTATTGTGAGCTTTTTAAGGCTGACACTGGGGTTTCTATGGGAAGCGCTCTGATAGGAACAGCTACTTGTAACTATCTTACCATTTAAAAGATATGGAGAGATTCTATGGCATTCAAACTGTTAGGGAATGTTTCAAGATAAAATAAAAGGTACTGGAACCTACACACAGGACCTGTGTTTTAGTGAAGCAGCAACAGGGGTACCCTGGCCCCATACGGTCTCTCTTGATGTTCAAAATGCCTGGGTTAGCCCATGTTAAATCATTGTTGGATTCCAATCCTTGAGTTTGATGCGATGATGCTATGTGGGTTTTTTTTTTAATTGTCTTTATTGTGAGGTTTTCGATGGTTTTATATATCACTGACACAGGTTCTAAAAGGCGGCCTGAATGGAATGCAGACAACAAGGTAAAATCACCATTTGATGAGCTGTGGGAGGACACAGATGTCAATAAGAAGGAAAAAGCCATGGTGTCAAAATCTTCAGCGGTGAAAAAATCAGCAAATAAATCAGCATCAGCAAATGCTTGGGCAGCAGTAGGTTTAGGGGTGAGTTGTATCCTCTCACATGTGGTAAAGAATGCTGTTTTTGATATTGTCAAAATTTGGCAGAAAGAAAAAGCTGTATGTAGCAAAGCTTCACACAAGAAATAATACAGAAATGATACAAAGAAAAGCAAAGGAAAGACAAATCAAGATATCGATAATAAACCTTCCTCAGGAAAAAAAAAATATAACAGGATAGAAAAGTAAACAAATAAAAACAAATAAAACAAATAATATAAATCATAGAAGCTTAATCCTTCCCTACCGTACAATGCACACTGTGTCGCACGCTTCCCTAGCGGCAACCGGTACAATGCAGCCTGCGTTGTGATATGGTAAAGGTATTCTTGACCACTCTCTTGGAAAGTAACATCCTGTGACGTTGAACCTTAAAAATAGCATTCTTAGTAAAGCGTCCTTTGTCCTAGCGTGTCCAGCAATACCACATGTGTAATAAGTGTATAGTTTCGAGAGCTGGTGTGTAGTAAGACGATGGTAGTAGGAGGTGCTCCGTCCAGACGTGGAATGCTGGCTCGTAGGGAAAGAGTCAAACAAATGTACTTAATGTCTGCAAGTCTCAAACTTGGATTTTCGGAGTGCAGCATGCCTGTCAATGTAGTTTCTGTGGTTTTTTTCATAACATTTTTGATATACATCACATCAAATTGCATGCTGAACGCATGGTCCTAAATTTAATATTATAAAAATGGACTAATGCTGTTCACCACATATCTTCATTTCAAAGAAAGTTCAAGACGTCACAAAACAAATATCCATGTCAAATATTATGTTAATTTTTTTTTCATTCCACAATGAAGCCCTGTTTTGCCATCTCACTGCCTCAGATTTATCAGCTTTATTATTGTCACTGCTCTATGCTAATGGCATAAGTCATTTTTGACACGTTTTAGATAGCAAGAAACACACTTCCCATTTCCAGAATACAGATTCTCCATCAGAGGCTATCAATCATTCCGCCACCAACGAACAGGACAGAAGGGTGGAGGAATAATCACACTAGTCCGAAACAACATCCAGGCAGAAGACACTGTAATAGAAACTGACAATGGAGCAGAAATTCTTCAGCTAGACCTTTATTTGAACGCTGGTACTTATACTATAGTGAATTTATACTGCTCAGACAAGAGGATGCTTTCTCTGGACAAGATACAAGTCAAGTATGAAAAATGGATAATATTGGGAGACTTCAACAGCCACTCACCAAGTTGGGGATACAACGAGCTTGACAAAAGAGGAGAAGAAGTTGAAAACTGGCAAGATGAAAATAGATTAATACTAGTACATGACTTGGAGGATACAGACACTTTCCTCAGCCAGATATGGCATACAACCAGCAACCTGGATTTGGCCTTTGTATCAGAAGACATGGACAAGTGTATAGATAGAATGGTTGGGAAACAGTTGGGAACCTCTGACCACAGACCTGTGTACTTCAATGTAAATGTTGACATAGAGAGAAACAGTGAAAACAGACTACCGAGATGGAATTACAGGAAAGCAAATTGGACACTATTTGAGGTTTTAACCAATAAATACACTAATGAAATGGAAAAAAGCAAAAATGTTGAAAGAGCAGCAAAAAACTTTAATAAGGCCATCCTCAAAGCAGCAACAGAAAGTATTCCTAGAGGAGCAATCAAAAATTATAAGCCATATTGGACAGAGAAACTTGAGGAATTGGAGGGAAAGATAGAGGAAGCAAGGAGGATCGCAGAGGAAGACAAGACAGCGGAGAGCCATATCTACTGGAAGAAAACAGCAGCTGAATACAACTTGTACAAAAATACTGAAATCAAGAAAAGTTGGGCAGAAAAGACTAGAGACATAGATATGGACAAAGAAGGTGGCAAATTATGGAAGTTAATGAAACAACTAAACGACGAAAGGAGAACAACACCCCCAATTGTTACAGAAAGAGAAACTGGAAAGAAGGCAGCAAATTTGCTCATGAAACAATTTCAACAAAGTGGACACATTAATGTTAATAAAGAAGAACATGAGGAAGCAAAGGAAATTTTAAACACAAGATTGAAGGAGACCTGTAATAACCCAAACATGACTAAAAAATTCAGCAGGAAGGAACTTGAAAAGGCACTAAAAGCATTGAAACTCAAAAAATCTCCTGGACCTGATGATATTACCAATGAAATGCTTAAAAATTTGGGTGAAACAGCCAAAACAAAACTGCTTAAAATTTACAACTCAAGCTGGAGACAAGGTAAAGTCCTGAAAAATTGGAAGCTAGCAAATATATGCCCAATACACAAAGCAGGAAAACCAAAGCAAGAAGCCAAGAGTTATCGACCAATCAGCTTGCTAAGTTGTGTAGGAAAACTCATGGAAAGAATGATAAACACAAGACTAATGTGGCGCTTGGAATCCAACAAACTGCTAATTGATGAACAGGCTGGCTTTAGAAAATACAGATCTACAGAGGACCAAATATTATACCTTTCCCAAGAAATTGAAGATACTTTTCAGAAGAAACACAGCATGGTAACAACATGGATCGACCTACAAACTGCATTTGACAGGGTCTGGAAGGAACGCCTTCTTATTAAGCTGGCGGACAAAGAAGTGAAAGGAACCATGCTTGCCTGGATCAAAAACTGGATTTTGGACAGGGAAGCAAAAGTACAAATCAATGGGATTAAAAGCAAGAAACACAAGCTGAAAAATGGAGTACCACAGGGAGGAATACTTTCTCCAATCCTGTTCTTGGTATACATTGATGACCTCATCAAAACTCTGCCCAGGAAAGTCAAAGGAGCTCTCTACGCAGATGACTTGGCCATATGGAGTGCAGAAGAATACATAGGAACTGCCCAGATCAGAATGCAAGATGCTCTAAACAACCTGCACAGGTGGACAACTGAGAACAAACTAGTCATTAATAAAGGAAAAACTACCTTCACTGTGTTTACACTGAAAAGAAAATTCAAGACTGTCAAATTATCGCTGGCAGGCCAACCCCTCAGAGAAACTGAAACAGCAACCTACCTGGGTGTTCAGCTTGACAAAAGGCTAACATGGAATCCACATATTACTAATGCCACAAATAAAGCACAAAGGCGCCTCTCGATTATGAAAAAATTGGCAGGAACTAAATGGGGATCGAACAACACTACATTAAGAAGAGCCTACTGTGGTAGTGTAAGACCGGCCTTGGAATATGGTATGTCAGCTGCAATAAACTCAGCCGCCAAAACAAACCTGGATAAGCTGGAAAAGACACAAAATCAAGCAATGAGAATTATGACCGGAGCAATGAAAACAACACCAATCCAGAGCCTCCTCAACACAAATAAAATCCAAACTCTAGAAGAAAGAAGACACATAAGTTCAACCAAAGCAATGGAAAAAGCAAAAAGGATGACTCATCACCCTCTTCACCCAAGGATTAGTCAACCATGTGAGACCCAACTAAAGAGATCTAGTGCAGTAGCCTTTCATAAAGAAATGTGTCGAAAACATGAAGTTCTCAATACTGAGCCGATACCAATACAGACTTTCAACAGCATTGCTCCTCATGAAAGCCACAGCAATTTCAAAATTAATACAGTCATACCAGGAATCCAATGTAAAAATGATACTGCTCCAAATGAACTACAAATTTTGGCTATGTCACATCTGGAAGAAAACTACCCCAACAGCAAATGGATACATGTTTACACAGATGGCTCAAGCACAGAAGGTCAAAACGGAGGTGGAGGAATTTACATAAAGCTACCATCTGGACAAGAGATCTCTCAGGGTACTGCAACAGGAGAAATTTGCTCTAATTACAAAGCAGAAATGGAAGCACTAAAACATGCAGTGAAGATACTAGAGGAAGATGTGAACATAAGCAGAACAAGGGTTGTGTTTTTGACAGACGCATTGTCGGTACTCCAAAGTTTACAATCAAATACGGAAGAGACATATGCCCTGAATGAATCACTAAATAATCTAGGAAAAGAGTGCAAACGGGTATATATCCACAATGGATTCCGTCACATGTTGGTATACCAGGAAATGAGAAGGCAAAGACTGGAAGTACATTATTACAAACTGACACTCCAGCAACATTTAGTGAGATTAAAACACTCGTAGACCAGGCTATGAAAACCAAATTTACAACAAACAATGATGCATACCACAAGCTCCAGCGGGAAGACCAGGTGATTATTTTTCGACTTAGAACAGGACATGCAAGATTGAGAAAACATCTGCATAAATTGAGAGTGGTACAATCCCCACTATGTGATTGTGGCCAGGAGGAGACAGTTGCTCATGTTCTCCAGGAGTGCCCAAGGTATGCACATCTGAGAGACAATTTTTGGCCTAACCCCTCTACCATTGAAGAAAAATTAAATGGTAGTTTTACCGACTTATGTGTAACTGTAAATTTTATTAAACAAACAGGTGTAACGGTGTAATTATTTAGTGTTCGATAGAAGAAGAAGAAGATAGCAAGAAGAAACCTTTTCTTTTCCTGTTGTTTGGTGACTTATGCCGTTATGATTCAGTTGGATTATTACATTTTCCTATTGGCACATTATGATATTATCTGATAGCCGTCATGCTCGGGAATGTAATGAATTGTCAGTGGCTTTTTGGTATAAGTCTGAAATATACCATTATCGTAGAGCAGTGGACAATATGTGAAAGCATCATTCAAGACTTTTCTTTGATTAGCTCTCTTCAGCTAGCTTATTTTGTCATAATTATCTTTCTTCTTGCCATGCAACTTTCAGGAGGATGTGGAAAACTACACCAGCCCTGCCTACCGTGGTACACAGACCAGTCAGAAAAGTTCCAGATTGTCAGAGAAGGATTTGTTGTCTATGGAATCTCTTCCTCGTTCAGCAAGGTCTGATCTCAGCTCAGTACCTTCAACCACAACCATCACATCATCAGGGTAAGGACAGTTCATCTTTGTCATTTGTCAAAAACTGATAAAAAACTTACTATGGTTTTCATTTTACTTTAGAATTCATTGATACAGATTTTTAAGTTAGTCCCAGGATGTTTGATTGGGGAGTTTGAGTTTGAGTTTGGTTTTAACAGCTCGTCAGGATGATAACAGCCACTTTGTGGCCTTCACATTTTTTGAGTTTTTTTTACTTTGGGCTAGCTCTCAGCTGTCAGATTCCTATAAATAAAATAAAATCAAATAAAGTTAAAAATCTAAAGGGTAAGGCCTATGCTGTAAATTATAACTATATGAATGCAAATATGATATTAATCTGTTAAATTAACTTGTAGATTTCAGTCTCCATCAAAACGACAAGATGCGCTGTGGAGCCATGTCAAAAATTATTTTTTTTCGTGAACCCGCAGACATAATGCCTTCTTTAGATGTGCGCGAAATCTTCACAATCTGTGGCTGACAGTTAGCTGAGAGCTACATGCTATACATTCTGGGGGAGTTTGACTGGGAATGTTCATTATGCTGTAAAACATATTGACATCCACTAACCAGTATAAAACCTTCACTAAATAACAGATAAATTTTTAATGCAGATCATTCTGATATTGATTTAACCTTTCAGTTTTCTTTAGGTAGCCGTTGTTCTTTGTGGCTTTCATTGGCATTCTTCGACTCATCAATGTTGATCGGAAATGAACTGATAGAAAGCTAAATAAAGCATATATTTTAACTGAATATGTAGATTCCGGGCATATCCGAAGTAAGCACTATGCCTGCAGATACACGAAAGAGTTGTTTTGTGACGTGGACCCAAAGCGTGTTTTGTCCTTTCTGAATGAGCTAAGATCTACAACTTGATTTAAAAACTGTTATACAAATTTTCAAAGCTCTTTTCAGATCTACACAAATAAATTTTTGAGAATTTTACAAGCGTAATAAACTTCATAAGGACCTGTTTAATTCTGTTAATGAAATTTAAATTGATAAAGCTTTGATTACCAAATGTAAATATGTACTCAAATAGACGTAGAGGGTGCAAAGTGTCCATTATCATACAGACTTGCCATGGAAGCCAAATTCAAACTGAAACTCGGTTGATAGAAAGAAGTATCTGGTGATAGATTGAAAACATGTATTGTTTTGTTAAATTTCACTGTGATATCAATTAGTCTTTAAAATTTAAAACAGGTTTTACACAACAAAATTGTGAGGGACTTCCGAGTGTGTAAGATCTGTTCGGAGATTTCATCTTCAGTCTAGTAATATATTATTTTCATATCATGCTATTGAATTTCTGCTAAAATTTCAGACGATTCAGTGATAGCCGGAAGATGGAAGCAGCCAAGCACAGACAAGAATTGAGCCAACTTTTATCCAAGGCTGATCAGAAATTTGATGATTCTGGTCTCGGCAGAGATTTGGATCCGTCGGAGAATGATGATGATGCTATTGAATTGTTAGGTAAGGCTGAAACTACAGTCACTGTGGGGATATTTGTCAGGTAATGCTGAAACTACAGTTATTGTGAGGATATTTGTTAGGTAAGGCTGAGATTACAGTCATTGTGAGGATATTTGTCAGGTAAGGCTGAAACTACAGTCATTGTGAGGATATTTGTCAGGTAGGCCTAATGCTGAAACTACAGTTATTGTGAAGATATTTGTTAGGTAAGGCTGAGACTACAGTCATTGTGAGGATATTTGTTAGGTAAGGCTGAAACTACAGTCATTGTGAGGATATTTGTCAGGTAGGCCTAATGCTGAAACTACAGTTATTGTGAAGATATTTGTTAGGTAAGGCTGAGACTACAGTCATTGTGAGGATATTTGTCAGGTAAGGCTGAGACTACAGTCATTGTGAGGATATTTGTTAGGTAAGGCTGAGACGACAGTCATTGTGAGGATATTTGTTAGGTAAGGCTGAAACTACAGTCATTGTGAGGATATTTGTCAGGTAAGGCTGAAACTACAGTCATTGTGAGGATATTTGTTAGGTAAGGTTGAAACTACAGTCGTTGTGAGGATATTTGTTAGGTAAGGCTGAGACGACAGTCATTGTGAGGATATTTGTTAGGTAAGGCTGAAACTACAGTCATTGTGAGGATATTTGTTAGGTAAGGCTGAGACTACAGTCATTGTGAGGATATTTGTCAGGTAAGGCTGAAACTACAGTCATTGTGAGGATATTTGTTAGGTAAGGTTGAAACTACAGTCACTGTGAGGATATTTGTTAGGTAAGGCTGAGACGACAGTCATTGTGAGGATATTTGTCAGGTAAGGCTGAAACTACAGTCATTGTGAGGATATTTGTTAGGTAAGGCTGAGACGACAGTCATTGTGAGGATATTTGTTAGGTAAGGCTGAAACTACAGTCATTGTGAGGATATTTGTTAGGTAAGGCTGAGACTACAGTCATTGTGAGGATATTTGTCAGGTAAGGCTGAAACTACAGTCATTGTGAGGATATTTGTCAGGTAAGGCTGAAACTATAGTCATTGTGAAGATATTTGTTAGGTAAGGTTGAAACTACAGTCACTGTGAGGATATTTGTTAGGTAAGGCTGAGACGACAGTCATTGTGAGGATATTTATTAGGTAAGGCTGAAACTACAGTCATTGTGAGGATATTTGTTAGGTAAGGCTGAGACGACTGTCATTGTGAGGATATTTGTTAGGTAAGGCTGAAACTACAGTCATTGTGAGGATATTTGTTAGGTAAGGCTGAGACTACAGTCATTGTGAGGATATTTGTCAGGTAAGGCTGAAACTACAGTCATTGTGAGGATATTTGTTAGGTAAGGTTGAAACTACAGTCATTGTGAGGATATTTGTTAGGTAAGGCTGAGACGACAGTCATTGTGAGGATATTTGTTAGGTAAGGCTGAAACTACAGTCATTGTGAGGATATTTGTTAGGTAAGGTTGAAACTACGGTCATTGTGAGGTTATTTAATGCCATATTGTCCTGTTGATGTTTTATTTGGTTGGTTTGGGAATACTAGGCAATGGTTTTGGATGCTAATCAACAGTTTGGGAGGATTGATTAACTCACATGACCATCATATAGGTGCCCAGGGCAAATTCAAAACAAGTCGCTTCTTGAAAACTTTTCTTTTACATATCGTCTGAATACTTCACGATCTTAGTTCTTGTTTGTTCTATCATCCGTTTTCTGAAAAACTGGAGACCATTTACAGTGTGGAAGAGGTATGACAAGTGCACACTTTGACACTTGTTTTAAATATGTTGTGTCACTTACCAAGCTGTTTCACAGTTCTAATTTACCCTAATTCCTTATCATAAGTCTGATGCCGCAGACGTTCAACATCAATTTTCTCTATTGTAGAAAAAGTGGAGTAGGAACAAATAAGGACTGAAATCTCGATCTGTGGAAAGTTTAGTGCCAAGGACACGTGCCCTGATCTCTCTGCCCAAGTTAAGCTACACAATTTTTCTGTATATATTTTAGGAGGGGAAAGAGTTCTCAGGAAGAAGGAGAGGAGGGGGATACCAGGAACACAGGACTTTCAAGACAAAAAAAAAGGGTTGTGGAGAAAAAAAAATTACAAAGTAAATCACACGCATCATCATGCTCTGAAGGCGGAAGAAGTAATTAAATGCTGTGTCCGCTTTATTCACATTGTCAGATTGTATTAATATTTTCTTGTTTTTTTTATCTGTCAGAGAATGCTGATGATTTGAAAAGGGAAGGTGTGAAGAACATTCCAAAAGCTGCCTTCAAATTGAGCAGAGTGAGATTGTTGTATTATAAATAATGCAATTAAAAGTCACTTGCTTATGCCTACCGCGACCTTGGTTCTTGTTTGTTCTACCCACATTCTCTGAAAAAGTGGACATCTTTTAGTTTGTAGAAAAGGATTTAAAAAAAGTGTACTTTGACATTTGTTTCAAATGTGTTGTTGCACTTATAGAGCTGTTTCACAGTTCCGATTTATTTTAACTCGTTATCATAACACTGAAGCCAAAAACATGTTACGCCAAATTCCCCACTTGTGCAAAAGTGGCATTGGAACAAACAAGAATTAAGTCATGCAATATCTATTTCAGCATGCCCTTTTGTTATTCATAAATACAATTTAAAAAGGTCGGGTGGGGAGGAACAGCATAAAATTAGGAAATTTGAATGTTTTTGGTACTAACCTATTTTTGTTGTACCAGATGGACTGATTCCCATCTTTATTTCTATGCAGTTGATGAAATGTTGATCTCAGGAAAAGAACATAGAAATCTGATTAGTTGATTTCAAAGATGTTGAGTTTTTTCCTTTTTCTTTTTTTTTTTTTTTATACATTGGTGCATTTTGTTTTCATACCACCTGTTTTGCTGCACTAGTTGTTACCATTTTATTGTTTTTCATCAATTCTTCATGTTATTTATTGAATCATTTTCACTGTTGTCAGCAGTTGATTTCTTTGCGATAGCAAGTGTTTTTATCGCTGAAGCATGTACATTCCCTTTTTTTGTTGTTACAGAGTTACAATATTATATTAATTCTTGACTTCTATGATAATCTCATTCTATTGCAGAATATCCGTTACAGAGAAAATGAGCCCAGAGTAAAACTTAACATCAAGTAAGTAATTGAATGTGAACCCCTCCGTCAGTTTTATCTTGTCTTTTGTGGAGAAACAGACAACTGTCATTTATTTGGTTGACTCTAGAATGGAGTTAAAATGGAGAATAGAAAAATTTATTATTGGCATAATTCTTATCTTATTCAGAATTGGTTCTCTAGAAACTGCTGACCCAAGTAGTTTTTATGTAAATCAGCATAATGATTGCTGGTTATGTTTTATTTAATGATGTGGCCACAATTTTTCATGTATATATCTATAACATGAGAAATGTTTTTGAAACAAATAATTCTTCATTAGTGCCTATGCTGTCCCTTCTGGTAAGTAAAAAGAATTAAAAAATCTAGTGCCTTTTTAACCGGCTTTTCTTTTTTATTTCCAGACTAGTTCTGTTTTGTTTTGTTATGTTGTCTTCTAACAAATTTCTTGCACTAAAAGTTTCTTCACCTTTTTGGAGGGTTCTTAAATGAAATTTAACAAATTGTTTGATAAAAATGGCCAGTTCTAGAATTTATTTTCTGAAACTGAATATTTGACTTTAAAAATGCCCAAAGTTGACGCGGAATACAAAGTAATGAATTTAAATTTGAATGTGTTTTGCCATGTCAACGATTAATTCCCGTTTTGTCAGTTACAAGCCAGTCGCACTTCATGGGCTGTGATATGGCTTGCAAAATGATCAGAAATTTTATTAGAATTGTTTATTAAAACTGAAACAAAAGCTGGCAAAAGTATCTAGGATGTTTTATCTGCCTTTCTGAATTATCTGTCTGTGCTAAAGAAAGACACATGTATCAAAATGGCTGTTGTGAGGGTACGGTGGCCTAATTATACAAATGAATGCAGAAAATACCATTTTCCCTGTTCAGCTATCGCTTATAATATGATTTAATTATAATAATGATAATAATGATGAAGATCATTTACATAGCACCCAATCCCAACAATTTGCTCTGGGCACTTTGCAGAAGGTCTTATTTTCTCCATCTGCAACTTTCTCTCTCTCTCTCTCTCTCTCTCGCCTTATTAGCTTATATATTACATAATGGAAAATACCATGATCCTTTAAACAGAGCATATCAGATTCTTCCATCTTCCGTGCCATTTGATGTTACCACATTAACCACTTGCACATCTTGGGAGGCCAGCAGCCTTTGGCTGAGGCCCGTGACAACCAAAAGACCTTCCACCACTAACACATCAGGGGGGAATATTGATGTAAACATTAGTACTGACATGGCCTGTGACCTTCCTATAACAGTGATTATACACCTCTCTGTTTCGTGTGTTTGTGAAATGCACAAACTGGCGATCCATAATTACGCATAAGCCGTGTGCCTCAAGAAAACATTTACTGATTTGGCAAATCTGGCTCATAATTACGAGACAAGTCAAATAACTTGCGATCTGGCTTTCTTAAGCTTTTCAGGGTCAGCTCAGTTTATTACAGTGAAACCATTCTGTTCTCTGGAATATCTTACTTTATTTGCAAGGTTCCCAGATTTACAATCTTCCAATTCGTCGGTTTCCATGGAGAGGTGAATAGATATTATCAGCTGTACAGCGGAAAGGACGAAAGTTTAATTTATCTGTATGATGAAGGGGCAAACTGTCAAAATCAGTGTTGCAAGAAATTCAGTATTGGCAATTTTGTGCTACTTATACTCTTATCATCGATTTCTCACTTTTTCATCACACTACTTAACACAAAAATTAAAAGAGATTTAACAAAATTGATTGTGGTGGGTAGAGCCTCCCGCAATATACTTCTGATAACCACAAAAGAGTAAATATCTCAAAATTGACCTATTCACCCCTTTGTCATACGTGAAGCCTTTGACTTTCATTGTGTAGCTATTCGCCCCTTTGTTATGAAACTGATGAATTATTAAATTTATACTGTAGGTTTAAAAATGATAATCTCCATCTTAGTTAGGGAAGCTTAAGGCAGGATGATAACAAATATCTGTGCTAGAAAAATAAATTTTCTTCAGGTTTACTTAAATTGATTATAAAAGTAGTGCATCTTTGGCTTTGGACTCATAAACATTTGAACAATGCAGTGTCCTCAAGTCTATCACTAAACAATTTAAAAACTTTGTAGACATTTCAAATAAAACTTCATCATCAGAAGGATTCCCCAAGCATAAAACACATGCTTTTGCTGCTGGCTGTGGGAAAATGTATATTTATGCCATAACATTTGAAGTACTGAGATTCAATTTTGCAGAAAAATTGATAAATTTCAAAGTCTGTCCTTTACAACTTTTCACTTAGAGAATACGGAGAAAAATAGCAGGTTCCGTTTCAAACATTCCTGAGTGTTAGAAGACATATTTGTGTAGCTGTTTATATGCCCAGATGGTGAACAACCAGAAGGTTTATCATTCATAATTTATACACTTGTTTTTGTTTTCAATATTCATGAGATGTAGGTGCTAATTTTATTTGGTCATTGTCCGTGCACTGCTGATTCCACCAAAATTCATTTAAAGTTTTAGATATGTTAATTCTTTGTTGTTTTACTTCTATGTCTTCTGTAAATGTGCACCATTATATTCATTTGGTTTCCTTTGTTGTTTTGTTTGTTTAGTTGTCATGAGAGATATTGCTAGAAAGAAGTTTTTTGTCTTTAAATATATTGGAAACAAACACAAAAGAATCATCAATGTAGTAAAACCAACATTGGTGATTTTTGACACATGCATTTTTTTTTTTGCTTTGGTGCAAACATGTCAGTGTCAAGCCAGTCATGATTTTGAAGGTCGTGCTACAGGTTTTGATCCTGTTCGTAAGGACAGGATGACTGTTTAGGATAATTTTGTTTTTGTTGTTGTCTTTGTATATTATTTTTTTTTGTTGTTGTATTATTTAAGCTTACTTTATTAGTACTTCTGTCAAGATAATAGTATTTCCTTTCATATGCCATTTTCAGTGTGAATCCTTCCTATCCAGCCAGTGAATGGCAAGGTAAAACTAGTTGTCAGAAGTTCAGTGTAATGTTTTCATTGAAAATTTCAAAGAAATGCTTTTCTTAGTCATTAACAAAATGATAGGTCTGTAGAAAAGCTCATTCTGGATACATTATAGTATACTCTCTTTACATGTTTAAACTTTTCAGTGTACAGAAATAGGGAGTTTGCACTGGATATCATGAGTGTAATACATGTATCATTAAATGTGTCCACATGTTGTGAAGAAATGTTTTCTCAGCTTTCTAGGAAATGTAAATTGATAAAGGCAGACTTCAAATCTAGTTTTGTCAGCTCATGATTTACATTACATACAAGGATCCAACGGTCCCATATTTTGTGTCAGCTGTGCCTGCCAGGACGATTATATTTAGTTTGCCCATACTTTTACATTTGCTGGGAAGTAAAAAATGTAAATATTTCTTCAGTTTTAGAAACAAAGCACAAAATAGAGAATCAAGTGTTTTAGAATGTGTATTAAATAAAATAAAATTATGGCTGGTTTTAGTAATCCTAGTCCTGGTTAGTTAATCAACAAAAAGTTGAGTAAACAGCCAATTGCCAATGCTTTTGTTGCCAGTATGCATTCTCAGATTCTTTTACATTTTGTAGTACATGTAGCTGCACAGCCTGAGTTTCTATTCTGTCTACTAACCAAAATTACTAATGCACTTTCTCAGGAGGAAAATTTACCCAGATGTACAATATTATCTTTAACAGTTTTACATCTATTAATTGGATCATGTCATAGTTTCAGATAACAGTTTGTTATGATTATAAAAAAATATACTGGTATGAATAGAAAGACTTTCTAAGATTTTCGGGGTATTTGAAGAACTTGTAGAATTTTGTTCCTTTCATCATAGTGTAAACTCTCTGGAAATCAACCTAAGATGTATGGAATCTTGACCGCTAATGAAGAAGTGACAATAAAATGCAGTTATCAAACATTTTGTGAACTTCTGTGGTAGTTGCACCACTCTGCAATAATGGCATGTGTCAGACTTATGCTGAAAAGCAACTGACAATTCATTACATTCCTGAGCATGAGGGCTATCAGATGATATTGTAGAAAAAGAAATGCACCAACAGCAAAATATAATAATTCTACAGAATCATAATGACATAAGTCACCAAATGACAGGAAAGAAACAATATCTCAGAAGTGTCAAAAATGACTTCTGCCATCAGCGTAGAACAGTGACAATATACAGTAGACAACGGTTAAACCGAAATCGGCGGAACCATGGGTTTTTTTCGGTTTAGACAGAGTTTCTGTTTAGCGATAGGAGGCTTGAAAAATGCCAGCTTCAAGAGAGGCAGCCCAAATCACTACCATAGAGGACAAATAATGTAAGTGCACAGGCTAAACAGACTCAACACGGGCTTGCTTGCTCGGTGTTTTTTTACTTAGAATGAGGGTGGGTGATAGCTCAAGCCTAAGCACACTCGAAGTATGGATATGCGGGCGAATGTAGACTATCTCTCAGAACAGGGAGGCATGCGTGTGGACGGACAGTACAGAACCTCCTTACCGTTACTGTACACAATGCGCTGTCCGCAATAACTAGCGTTGTCTCTCTCTGAACGTCACACATTTTACATGAAAAGTCACTCTCGATGGGCCAAACATAACGTATCCTGCCGTCTGATTTCAGAGACATGAGGTTATAGGCCTCCCTCCCTCCCCCCTATAGTTACTGCGCAGTGCTGCCGCTTCCATTTAGGCCTATTCTACCCGACAGAGCAAAGCATGCTCTGCTTTTATTTCCTGAGGGGGGGGGGGGGGGGATGTAGTGGGGTGATACAGTGATTTGGCTCGATCTATGGCAAATCACAGTGGTCTGGCTACTGAATCCAGCAGTTTTCTTTTCGGTTTAACCATAGGGTTATTTCGGTTTAGAGCTAGTTTGTTAACAAAGATAAAGAGGGAAAAAATTGGGGACTCTTATTTTCCTTTGGTTTAGGGCTAGTTTCAGTTTAGCCATTTTCGGTTTAACCGTTCTCTACTGTATAAACAAAAAGAAAATATGAGAAAAACTGGTCATGGAAGGCAATTGATAAAATATATCTGACCTGTTTTAAACAAGGCAATCAAAAAGCTTGGAAGGCAAAGTGCTCAAATAACCCAATAATATTTTGATGACATTTGATGATTTGTATAGAGTTCATGGGGATTTAAATTCTGACATTATTTATTGAAGTTAATCATATATTTTCTTTTACCATTTCTTTATTCTTTCAGTACACATTTAAATGACTTACGTCAGATGATGAACTAGTTTAAAACACTTCATGATAACTGGACAATTCGTAATAGCTGCATAGCTTTTTCTTTGAGAATTTCATTCATGTTGAAGACATCAAGAAAAATCTCACAATTTTTCTTACCCAATATTTTGTTTTCTAGACGGTGAACGGCTGTTTGACTCACCAGTGACAGAGAGGTCATCACCAGGTCAGTTGAAAGACAAAAATGCATACAGTGAGTGTTCTGACATAATTAATGGCCAATCTCATTTTTCGTAGTTTTGAGAAAAGGCAATAAAACTGATGTTTTTTATCAAGATGAAAAAAATGTTTCTGGGTGCCATTTGTTTCATACATTACAGAGGATACCCAGCCAGCAACCCCAACGGAATTCCAAAGTGTGGAATTATATAAAATTTGCATATTATATATATATATAAATGACATCATTTTGATGTAGATCCCCTGGTTATGATGTCTTGTGAACATCGGCTTGATGTAAGACACCCACTCCAATGATCTACATTAAATCTACATTAAATTGACGTGGTATGCTTTGCTGGGTACAGATTGGCATATCTGTTGTTTTTTTTTTCTTCAAGTGACGGTGTTTAGCTTGACCTCGGAAGAACATAAAAGGCAATTTTAGCTCGATTTTGACAAATTTATTGTCAAGATCTAAAGAATCAAGTTCATAACAGTAATAATACTAGTTTCAGTTAGTTGAAAATTGATCTTGCTCTTTCTTTGACATGAAATTTCTTATAAATCATCACATGTATCATTAATTTACTTTTCATAATGTCATGGGTAGGAGTTTGTTGATCTATGAATACGGTTTAAAGTTTGACATTCAAAGAAACTCAGTCACATAGGCAGAGGTGCATACAAAATTTGTTTAAAGTAGTTTTTTTCCATTATGTGGTGTTGATTGGATCAGTGAAAGTTTTTGTGTGTTTGTTTTTGTGGTTTTTTAATCTTGCCGTTCATTATTTATAAATATAAGAATATTAGAACATAATATGATATGAAGTTTGTTCATATAGGGGTGGACATTTACTGTCAGACTGGGTTGTGTGTGTGTGTTTGTAATACAGAAAAAGTGGAGCTTTTTTTGTTTTTTTTCTATTTGGCAGTTTGTTAATAATATTTTAGAGATTCCACAAACTACAGCTTGATCCAACACAGATGAGAAAATCGTTTCACAAGTCTCACCATTACAGTTTTACAATGTATTACACACACGACAGCGCTCATAATTTGAGCCTTTCTCTGTCTTACATAGTCACAGTTGGCAAAAACAATACAGTAAAGGCATATGGCTTTTGTACCTAAGCCATACAGAAGTGATGACATAACATAGTTCACAGCAAAACAAGGGAAGTTTCAGTTTTAGATTAGTGTTCACTGCTTAGTTCAAAGTCACAACAAGAGAGCGCTACAATATACGGATATTAGGACACATATATATGTGAAGTTTATTTCTACTTGGAGGTAGACTTACACTGTCAGACGGGCGTTTTCTATGTGTCACTCACACGACAAGCGAAGTCTGTTGTTGTTTTTTAAATGTTTCCATTTGTTACTCATAAGGTATAAGGATAAGAGGACACTTTTTATGTGTGAGGTTTGCTCATACTTGGGGGTGAGCATACACTGCCTGACTGTGGGTTTCTTTTTGTGTGTGTGTTTGTTACAGAACAAGCGGAATCTGAGGATGAATTTGAAAGTGTTTCACAAGTGACAGGACCAGTAAGTTTGGGGGACTTTCAGATTTACAAGTTGGGGTTTTCACAAGGATAGGAAATCATACAATTACATATTTTTGCATGTATTATTAACGGTAAAGGTGACTGAATTTGGAGAAAATCTTTTCTTTTCCTTTCAGAAGAATATAGTATGCAATGATATATCATGAAATCAACATGGAACATAGTAGAGTGAAATAATTTAATATCACCTTTGTAATTACCTTTGTAGAATTTTAGCATTATGTATGGCAGTTTCATTAATATGTAGAATAATCATAATGAGGCATTGCTGAGCAGTAATATGAATAATAATAATGATAATAATAGGGAGGTGATTTTTTTTGATTTTTTAAAAACTAGAATAATCTTGCAAAGAGTGTATCAAAAGAAAATGAGGCAAGATCTTTAATAGTTATTTCAAAGGTGTAATTTCATACATACATACAAAATGTCACTTTGACAGTAACCTTCAGGCATACAGAATTTAAGATATGTTGGCCAATGCCTATGGAAGAATTTAGAGAATGCCATTTTATTATTATTAAATTTTTTTGTTTCTATTTATATCAACTATTTCAGAGACAACCAGTGTGGAAACTGCCAGGGTCAGAGGGTGAGTACTCTTAGTGTTGTACATAAGAAGTTTCTCAGCAAAATCACATGAAATGATTGAGAGTGGCAGATTGTTTCCTGTGTCAGAGAAAACATAAGGTTTTTCTTAAAGTCAGTAACTCGAGGTTTGCTGGAAAAAATAATGGTTCCCATCTATTTTCCTTGTGGCTTTTCAAACTAACAGTATTTCTGGAACTGGAAAGTACACTTTCGAAAAAAGGAGATTTTTTTCATGAGTGCCATCTATTTTGCTTGTGGCTTTTCAAACTAATAGGACTTCTGGAAGGTACACTTTCAAACAATGAAGATTTTTTCATATTACATATAAACTTTGCAGTGCAGAGTTCTTTTTGAAATAATCCTCCAACTCCAGATGTCAGTGGTGTTTGATCAAAGAAATCTTGGATGATTTTCATTGTGTAAATTCTTGTATATTTTTTGTAAACTATAGAGCATTAACCAGTTATTTTACCTCCCTTTGATTGTTTTCTGAATCATAGAAGTTGGAAGGGATTGAAAAATTTGGAATGATACATGTGGTTTGTGATGGGGCAATAAAATTGTGACCATGGATTTGTGTTATTCTCAATGAGGAAAATTTTCTAAGTTGAGCTGTACCTTTTCCATGCTCTGTTTTTTGTTGTTTTTTATCAGTCAAATAACGCTGGTCCTGAGTTGTCTACGCTAAACTGTTTATCAGTTTCAATTCTGGGTGATTGAATGGAGCTGCTTCATTTTGCACATTCCTTTACATTTATTTCCTCATTGTTTCAATGTTTGTGTGCTTTTAGGTCAGTCTTATAACATTCCCTTTGGGTATTACCCGTAATGTCCTACACACCCTGTCAGCATATTGAGGCAATGCCTGTCATGAAATGGCAGTAGTAGGCACACTGGATAGTTTCGTTAGGTAACTGTCCCGTTGTGCAAACAATTATGGAGAGAAAGAAGACAGCACAAAAAGTTAGGTTTCGCTCTCAATTTGCTCCGCATGGCTCTCAATGCTGTGTTTACCAAACAAATTGAATAGTAGGCAGATTATTGTCAATTTATGATAACAGTGGTACCAATGGTTGACTGGCTGTGCAAGAGAATGCGTCTGAAAAAACAACCAACAACAACAAATGAACAAGAAGTGGAAGGCAAAAATTCAAGTAGATCCAAATGTATACAAATTACCAAGAACTGAGAGTAACATATATGTACAGGCATCCTGAGCAACACCAGGTACCCCAGCTCATTTAACTAAGAATTTCTGAAGACATGTCAAAAGTGGGGATTCAGCGCTGCATAGTAGCAATGTTGAAAAGACAGTCTCAAAATATACAATAATATTTTCAGCACAGATCCCTAAATGGATTGGGAAAAAAATCAGTTTTAATGCAATTTTTGCAGGAACAAGAGGGGACTTGATGCCACTCCGACCATCGTATTCCACAGAAGCACCACATCATTCAACTCTACAGCACAAGAAATATACAGAGAAGTACGTTCCCAACACAAACCTTGTTACACATATTGCCATAGTCAGTACATTGGTAGAGTTATTAACATGAATATATTGAAGATGGTGCGTGATTCAGTGATGGTTGAATACGCTGGTAATTAATTCTATTAATCTGAAACGTGGATCTGGCATGGATTTCCAGATAATGTGGAATATAAACACATTCGTATAAATGCCAGTAATTAGATTTCTTTTCAATTCTTTGAGAAAGTTTTACAGATGTATTTTTCAAACTAATTATTATTTATGAATTTGTAACAGTATTTTGCTTTATCCCTAATTTCTTAATGGAATCAGAGAGTTCACATTACTTGATTATAATATGAGTATTTTGTTGATCTGTTTCAAAAAGTTATTGTGAGGTTGCAAAAGCCTATCATTACTGAAACTATTTGTGATTTTGATATGTTTGTTTAGTTTCACTTTTTTTACAAATTTTTTGTACAGACGGTGCTAAAAGTCAAACTCTTTCTAAATAAATGTATCATTGCCGCTCCTTCAGATGGTAGTAACTCAAAAGATTGAAAAACCGCATCAAATGATGTTGATTCTAGACCCATAAGCCGAAAAATAATAGAAGAACAAACTTTCAAAAAATCATCGTCATTAGATAAATTATGCTAAAACACAAGTTGTTGTTTTTTTTTGCTTCTCCCAAAAAGTAGTCAAAACCAGTTACTACAGTTTAAGGGAGCGGTAATGCTATGATGTTCAAAGAATTCCAACTGTTATGTAATTCTGACTATCATTATTTCTACTTTCAAGAGCTCTGTATGCTAGCACCCCTGCCAAGTATGGAGATCGTTCTGTAGCCAGCACTGAAGAACTGACAGATCCTGCCAAAACCTGGACTGAGGGTGTGAACAGGGTCAGCTTTGAGGTAAAGTATCTGCGAGTTTGATTTCATGAAGGGCCTTTCACCCTGGATAATTTAATTTCACCCATGAGAAACCACAGCCTTTACCACTGAGGCTTTAAAGAGAAATTTTCCCTTCATTGCTAAGGCACGGATTTTCAAGGAGAGCTGGAGGTACCTCACTAAAAAAAATTGTAATTTCCGAACCAATTTGCCAATAACTTTCAAACATTCAACTTGCTTTTATTAATGGATTGAGCAAACAGGCATAAAATCAATCATTTTCACAATGTACATCAGAATTTTGTCAATACACTTCACATGTATTTATACAGGTCACCCACAATAATTTTCAGCTTCTGTTGAAAGTAAAAGGATGATGATTAATTTGTTTTTGTAAAATACTTCATTAAATCCTTGAAAGCAATACATTTTGTACAGAGAAATATTCTGTATTTTGTATTCTATACATTTCTTTAATCCCATTTTTGGAAAATTTGTCTTAGAGTCATTGCAGCCCAGTTACACCTGGAGCAGACATGTCGTCGCCACAGTGCAGTGCCGGTCGGCGGGTTTATTTTTTTGGGGGGGGGAAATTGTAGGGATAAGTTATTTTTAAAATTTTAATTGTGTTTGGGCAACAGCCTGTTCAGCTTGCTCTTCTTGATTTCCGACTGCCATGGTATCTTTAACGTGTTCAACATGCACACGGGCCCTCCTAGTTTTTTGTCCTTATCCGAGAACACGAGGTGCTCGATCCTACCCACCATAGGATCAGAGACAGGAAAATACGAGAAAAATTCCAAATTTCCGGCATGCCTGCACTGACCGGGATTTGAACCTGGCACCTTCACCATGAGTGGCAACTGTGTACCTATTTTTCCCACTGTATCTTTAACAGCGCAGCCCCACTATTGAATGTACTGAGTATGGTGTAAGTTCACAGCACACTTGTACTATTGAAATTAGGAGGTACAATGTACAGCACAGTGAAGGGGTTAAAGAGTTCATTCAGAAGCAGTGCTTTCAAGATGTCTTTATTTATCATTTCCCTTTCACTTGTCATTTATCGTTTAGTTCTCTTGTTAGATGTTATTTTCTCTATTAATTATCTTTTGGCTTAGGAGGATAATGCAGCTCCTGAATCATCCAGATCTTTCCGCTCAGAGAGTTCCACTGGAGGTTGGCACTTACCTGATGACACAGATATTGCCAGTGCCAGAGATTGGAACCAGCGTAAGACTCTTTCTTTTTATTATCTACATCATCGTCACTAGATTTTCTGAAGTTTAGAAATTTGGCTTTCATTGAATCCGGGCTTGCCAATCAGGGTCAGGAGGGCCCAGTTCATACATTTTGTTGTATGTCAAAAACATGTTTATCACTGTCATGTGAGGTATTCCATGACTTTGTTTGTTGTCCATTGTCCTGTTAATGTTATATTACTGACATGGGACCATGTAGAATGTTTCTTTTCTTAAACTGCGCCTATATTGACCTATATTGTGTCAGTCTTATCTTTTGCAGGCGGCCTCATTTAGGCTGATATGGGGGTTAGAAAAAGTAGTCTAGGTTACATGGACTGTCTTTATGTTAAAAATTCTCAGGCTGGCATGGGTTAAAGTGACAATGGTAGAGACCAGGTTTGACTGACAAAGTTCTAAGTCTAATCATTTGTAGTTTAACCCTCGTCCCACGTTGAGTGAACCCATCCACCTAACGCCCCGGGCGGGGATAGCCAGCCGCCAGTCAACCGACCGTTCGCGTGTTGCCGATAACCTTGGCGGTCGGGTCAATCTGGTCCCTCTGAACACGTGTATCGTGTTTACTTTAGGACGCAATAACAACAATAGTGGTGAATAAATCATAAGTGACCCCTATGATATTTGGAAAGAGTACTTGTGATGCTATGCAGTAAGTTCTGTTGTTAAATTGAAGGCTCAAAATCAAGAATTTTCTACATTTACATGCTGTTCAACACACGTTTTATCATTTTCCCAAGACCTCTACGCTTTTTCTGTCCCTAAGTCAGGCCATTCAGGTGAACAAATTATTTTGTAAGCCAGTCGCTTAATTTACTAACCACATGTATCGTGACATTGCCTTTTCCCTCCTCTACTATGTAAAGCTTCCACATACTATAATGTTGTTAGTTTTAGCAAGAGATTTGATTTCCAGCTCGTAGAGTACTTACATGTACTGAAAAGCGGTTTAATCAAAGCAACACAATATCTCTCTAATTACCACATCAAATAAAGACAACGACCAACAACAAAGTCGGTAATTTTCTCCCAGTTTTCCTTGATGAAAAACCTACAGACAGACGCCCTTATGCAGCATGCCCTAGTTTTTAATCGGAATTCATTAATTTTACACATAGAACGGTTTCTCAAATTTGGACATGGCCCCTTTCTTCTCATTTCACATGTAGACGGCAACCAGCATCAAAGTAAGTTTCCCCAAGATTTTCTCCAGTTCGAACCTCAGACCGTCAGTACTATTACATGCTTATGACGAATAGTTACGAATAGTTGCATCGTAATAAACCTAATCGGACGATGCCATTTTGTTAGATATAGTAGGGGTGACAAGATAGATAAACACGCGAAAATGGTGTGGAAAAAAAAAACAAAAAGCACGGCAAACCGAATAAACAAAACACGAGGAGCAGCGCTGCCGCCATACAAAATATTGGCCTCCCGCTGGACCCAGTTTGCAGTATGTAGGCCACAATATTGGCCTCACGTGTTTCATGGGGAGGCCAATATAGTGGCCTCCCGCAGAACGAGGGTTAAGATATCCAGAGGACTGGAGCAGAGTCCTATGATCAGAATATGTGGCCCAAGTTTGAGAGGTCAAAGGCTTAATTCCCCTTGTCATATAGTGTCAAGCTTAACTAATTTATTGTGGTGCTTTTATAGCACGTACTTGTCAGTGGCCTGACAGGAGCCCAAGCCCCATCTCTAATACATACTATATGTCTGGTGCTGAAATAAGTCTTAAAAACTACAATAGAGTGAAGGTAGAATATCCAGAGATATTCAACCATAATTTGTGAATATCAAGGATAACTTTGTGAACAGGGCACCGTTTTTTCAACCCTCAAATTTGATTTAGCAGCAAGAAACTCCTCAGGTGGAGCAAGACAGATGGCAATCTTGAGGGGAAGAATGGGTTCTTTCATTAGATGTTTCGGCCTTTAACTTCGTATGTCGCAGATTTACCTGGAGTCCAACCGCAAAATTCCGCGGGGGAGTCAATGTGTTAAAAGCCTATACACTGATACTACTGCCATTATTTGGGAAATGGGAGGTTTCCGGAGGATTTTCAAACTTACTGCAAAATTGAGCATCCCCAGACGATGTACCGTGTCTTGGGTACAGGGAAACTTCTTTGAAATAAGAGCGTTCAGGAGGAGGGCAAAACCTGTGAGCTGTGCGACTCGCAAAGGTTAATTAAGAAATTTCTGAGTTCACCAAACCTCAGGCCTTTTGTACAGTGTGTTGACACATCACTTTTGTAAATTTGATTATCGCTGTAGCCTCTTTTTGTTTAGACGATTCATTGTCTGCTGAGAGTGATGTCTGTTTCTGATCGCTGTTGTTTTGCTTTTAATCACACTTTGCCCTTTAACCATCCATGTCTGGTTTTTATTGTTAATTTTGTATTATTGTTTGTCCAACAGGTGTGAAAGGTGGACCAAGGACAGATCCCAGAGGCAAGAGAGATGTATACTTTAAGGGTCCTCCAGTCATAGTAGGTAGTCCAAACTGCCCTGCTAGAGGGGTGAAATCCCATTTTGGCATAAGTTTAGGCAAAGACTGCAAGGCTATTGCTGCTGTGTATTTATGTGAAACACCATGTATCGTACATCAAAATAAAATTCAGGTCTTTCTCTGACAAAATATACTTCCTTTTTTATTGTTTAATGTATTTAGCTGTGTGTTTTTATAGCTTGAACAGAACATAGACTTGCCGTTTTTGCTCTGGGGTGCGCATACCGAATTGACCCCCTCATAACAAAGGGTCGCAGAGCGCCGCGCCGATGTAGCACATGTGTTTGAAAATAACTCACACAGAACACCAGATAAATGAGATTTAATGCAATGTATTTTTCATCGTTTTTTAAGTTGAAATTCAGATATAAATCATATGTTGAAAAGTTTGTTGACCAAGAAACTTGCAGAAGCTTTAATAAATCAGGATCAAAATTATACGCAAATGAACCTGCCTTTGTATTATGAGGGGATGCCAAGATCAGACGCTGACTGTTTTTATGGACCCACTCAATGCTTGATTTCATCACCTTTGTCCAATAGTCAGTGCTAAGTCAATGGAGACACGGTTGACCTCCTTTTCAATGAACAAAAAAACAAAAACATTAGTTTTGTCTCCCTAGTAAAAGTTCACAAAAAAATGATGTCGGTTAAAATTTGATGACAAAAAAAGTAAAATGAGATGCTTGTATTATATTTGTACCCTTTGAAAAAAATTCTATTTAATGTGAACCCCCTTGACTTGGAAACTGAGAATAATTTTTAATGCCGTGGCTCAATAAGCCGTCATTTTATGGGAGGCCAAAGTTGGACTATAGTGCAATTTGCAAATGGTAGCAAATGCGAGGTGTTTTTTCACTTTTCAAAATGCCATAACTTTCAAAGTCTTAAAGCCAGAATAATGAATTTGGTATCAAAATTCTTAGAAAAGGAAGCTGCATCAGTTTAGATAATAACTGGTGAGATATAATAAAAAGTAAAAATCAGTTTGGACTACCTAGACATAGAGGAAACATTTTGTTGTTTTTCTTAACCTCCTGTTTGTTTCTTTCTCTTGTTCTTTCTTTCCCTCTCTTTCTCTGTTCCCCCTTTTTACCTGTCATTCTTCTCTGTCTCTCAGTGCCCTGTCTCTGTCATTCTGTCGTTCTCTCTTTCTGTTTCTCTCAAAGCAACTTTTGAGAATTTTACCAATGTATAAAATTAATACGGATGTTTTCAATACTGTTCATGAAATTATTGAAATCTAGAAGCTCTGCATACCAAACATGAATAGAGTACCCAAATAGACTGTGAAGGGCGCAAAGTGGCCATGATCATGTGGATGCGCCGTTAAACCCAAACTCAAACGCAAGCTCTCTCTCTCCCTCACTCGCTCTCTCATCCAGTTCATTGTCATCTGTTCTCTCTCTACCTCCTCGCTCTCATACTCTTTCTCTGTGTCATTCCCTGTTCTAGTAAATTGTTTTCTCTGCCACCCCTTTACAGATTTAATCCATTTTCGTGTCAGAAAGTAGGATAAAAAAAAGTTGTTGTTTTTTGTCCTCTTGACCCCACCAATTGACCCCACCATTGTGCAATGGATTTCAGAGAATTAGCGTCACTATTTCTTTTTCATTTTATTCTCTACAGCTTATTAATGGAGCTACGTCACCAGTTATCTCCCAGAATTTCTCACCATCATGGGAGAGATGACTTCCTCTAACACTGTCAACATTCCGTCCTTCGTTACTCATATTTTTTTATATAATATTTAAATTTGTTCTATTTAATTAGAGCACATGTATCATTATTTTATTAGATTAGATCCTGAATTTGAGCTGTTCTGTTGTAATCTTTGAGAAGACAATGCAAATTAAATAGAAGTTGTGGTTAAAATATGAAAATGTCCTTGTGTTTGTAGACAATCACAAATTCTGCTGCCAGATGATGTAATTTCAAATTTAGCATCCTAAATGTGACAGTGTCAATGCGCTATGGAAGTTCTGTGGACTTAGGTAGTTGTACATTGTACATATTGTTAATGCGAGTGTGCCATGGACATACAATGTACGCCGTACTAAAAAAACAATGCAATTCTGTGTTTTCCTGTGTACACAAACGGAATCGGCAACAGAAACGTCAAAAAGCCATCAAGTAGTAAAAAGAAAGAATGTTTCCATAGGTATGGAAATGGCGATTACGTACACATGAAAACATTCTCTCTATTTCACTACTTGAGGGGTTTTTGACGTTTCTATTTCTGTATACATGAAAACCCAGCTGCACTTGTAAGTTCTTGCATTTCAGACAATTTTATCAGCATACAGCAGAGAAAAACATGCAGCTATGAAGGGGTTATTAATATGCCTTGAAAATCTGTGATTAATTTGTCATTTTTTGACAGAGGAATGAGTTATGGCATGCAAAATTATTGCATTTTCACACTGAGAAGTCAGTAATGAGTTGTGAAGTTGTTGTTTTTGTACTTTTTGTAAAGTTAATGTCTTTTTTAACAGCCAGTTCAGAGACAGATTTAATGTACACTGTACTTTCTAGGTCGTTGTTTAGATTGAGAGCATCTCACTGTCCATTGTCACAGTTCTATGTACTTAGCATATTAACATATCTCATTATTAAAATTATCATATACACATTTTGTCATCAATAAAGTATTCTTTTTTCTTGTCTGGCTAGTTTGCATTTCTGTTGTTTGTTTTTGTCACATTTCTTATTTGTTTGTGTTTTCAAAACTCTCCATGATCTTTATCATATTATGGAAAGAGGATCCACGTTCTCCTGGCATCATCATTTTGGTTGACGAAGTTTCATTGTTTTTTTCATTGATTCGTTCAGTACGTTCTTTCTTGACAAAACTTGATTTGTAACCACTAACGGGCTCTACACACGCAAGTGCCAATGGATGGGGGTCAGGCACCGCGCCTGAACCCAAGCTTGGCCCGTGGGTTGTTTTTTTTCACCTACACGCTGCGGCCACACCCTGGGATATATTTCACGCTATTCACATCATTCCTGCCCTGGCTAGCCGCTCAGTTATTTCAGTTTATCCACTGAGTATTTTAGACTAGTTTTTCATGAGCGGAATGGCGGCCGAAAACCAAAAGGATCTTTAATTTAATTGTGGACAATTTGTTCATTCTCTGATAAAGGAAAAAAGAAAATCGAAGGCGAAAAAAAGGGCTTATTGGACAAAACAATGGCTTCTTGATAGAGACTCTTTCACCCTACCAATTTGCTCAATAAGTCGAGGCTCTACCCCAGTGACTTTCACATGTACATGTATTTACATATCGATGATGAGACCTACATGGGACTTTTGACCCTTTTAACCCCTTTGACAGAAAAGGAGGACACGTTATTGAGAGCAACCATTCTCCCTCATGAGCGGTTGATATCCACTTTGAGGTTTCTTGCGACAGGAAGATCGTATGAAAACCTGAAATTTTCAACGTGCATATCAGCTCAAGCTTTGGGCCTGATCATTCCTGAGACGTGCAGAGCAATTTACAAGTGCCATCATTTTTTTTTTGTGTTTGTGTGGATTGGAACACTATACAAGCTAGTCATTACATTACATTACATTACATATTATATACATACATATATTATATCACAATGTGCACATGTTGTTATACCCACTGATCTAAAATCTAATAAAAATCTACTACGTTGGCCGAAAGTAATACATTCTACAGACTGAATTGTTTTACTAAGTTGTACCGTGCATCTTCGTCCTTAAAAGATCCTTATCCACAGAAGATAATACATGACTAATATCTCCACTACTCTTTATTAACAATCTCCTGTAGTGTAACGAGTGTTCATTAAGTATACTTTTACATGTACTATACATGTACTTTTCTGTTGGACGTCAGTATCTCTAAGCATACTGTAGGCCTACTTCCCGCACTGTCCTATTAACTCAAGTACTTCTGCATTTTCTGTTAACAGCATAGCTATCCTTAACTGACACTTAAATCAAAGGAAGTGTATATTTAGGCAGAATACAACCGATACAAGCCGGTGTAACAGGCCAAAATATATCACCAGCCTAGACTATACCCGGGGTTAAACTGGCCTAGCCCAGAATATACCGTATATTCTGGGCTAGGCCAGTTTATACCCCGGGGTTACTTTGGGCTAGGCCAGACTACACCCCACCAGTCCAGATTATACCCCTTGCTTTTTTTAAAAACAAGTCAAGGCCACAGTTTATTTCAGCCTGTCCTTTATCATTGTCATCAGATATCATATTAATACACACATGAACACATTCTTGACACCCGTAAGTCATAATACAATTTATAGGAAATAATAATAACAGCTTATTTCAGCCTTAGTTTAAATTAGTATACATACATGTACATACATTCTTGACTCCTGATGATCATGATATATTTTAGAGGAAACAAACATGCATTAAAATGAGTTGATATACAGAAGGGTTGAGTATCCATACAAATTGATATGATTAGACTTCAGCATTCATTTCACTCGTGTCTGTTGATATTATTATCATTATTATTTTGATAATTGGTTGGCCATGAGTAAAACATGCATTGTATTTATTGTTACAATGATGCAGAGAGAAACGGCCGGAAAACACCACATAGAAAAAAATAATAAAAACATATTAATAACCCAACTGACAAGTCCATCATCCACTTCACATAAAACTAAATAGGCACTAAATTTTTCACCTGATGAACTCAACCTGTCCAGATCCACTTGAAACGTTACATACAGAATGCTAGCCAGTAATATACATTAATAACAATAAGAACACGAAATCATCTTATTTACTCTTGAAAAAAAAAGAGAAATATCAATATAAGAATCATCATCATCATCTTGGAATAATACAAAGATATAAGAGGGAGTGTAGAAACGGCAGCAATATGTGTGTATCAACTACATATTAAAAAAAATGTGTTAAATCTTTTCAACTATTCAAGCAGAACTGGTCAGAAAGCTTTAGCGAAATAGCCTTGACAGTTGTGTAGACCGACGGAGTAAGTCCACTGAGACTCAAGCAGTACATTGTAAAAAAGTAATTAGATCTACAGCATGTTAAGGCAAAATTCAATGGATCATGTTGCATTAACAGTATTTCTTGTTAGTGAATATTATTCTTTATAGCTTATTTGTAGAAAGATATACATTTCATGTACTTTATGGTTTAAGACACTGGATTAGTTTGCAATGCATTTGAAAGATTGAACTTACGTGTTATAGTGAATAAGGGTTTGTCACTCGCGAGTGAAATAAAATTAAAAAAAAAAAAGACCTTGTCCGTCTTTACCTTCCTAAACTTGACACGTCCCTTGCCGGAGGATTTAACAACTGTGAATTCGCACAGAAATATACTCTAAAATGACTTCGTTTTTATGAATGTGTTAATTATTTCATCCATTGCGACTAAGTGTATGTCAGTGCCAAACAAACAATACAGTGCAAATTTTACTCATGGGCAACCAACTATAAAAACAACTACAACATGGCAACGAACGTGAGTGAAATGAGGGTTAAAGTTGAATCATATCAGTTTATACAGATATTCACCCCATGCCATATCAATACATAATATTGCATGTTTTTTCCTCTGAATTGTATTATGATTTACAGAAGTCATGAATGTATGTATGTACAAGTATTGAATTCGCAGGGGGGGGGGGGGAGTGAAAAGTGTTGTGAGTAGGTCTGGGGGTGGCTGCAATGGAGGGAGCATTACTTGACCGTTGGCACAGCAAACTGCAGCAAGAACCACGAATGTTATGGATGGACTCGGAAGCACGGTTTCAAATTTGGGGAACCGGACGTTGGGATCGCACGGTGGACCGCAAATTCAGTGACGTCATGCCACATAAAAACTCACGCCCGGATGGTATTTATTTGGAACAAATGCAAATTTGCGTAGTTCAAAAAAATACTTACGGAGAGTGTTCAGCAATGAGTGTAGCAAGGAATCAACTTCAGACCAAAAGAAATTTGTATGCAAAATTTGAGCTCGATTGGTGCACAGATAGCCGAGCTACGGCTTTTACAAAAAAAGCGAGTTTTTTTTTTATAATAGATAGATGTATTACTATGGTGCCCGTTGACAGTGATAAGAAAAAGAATTAAACTATGATTGAAATAAACTGTGGTGTTTAGGCCAAACTATATTCCACCAGTCCAGATTATACTCCCATATTCTGGCAAAATATTCAAGGATACAACATTACGTTTTTAAAATTTCATTTCACTCGCAAGTGACATGCCTTTATTCACTATAACACATAATAATTGCAATCCTTCAAATGCCCTGCAAACTAATCCAGTGCCTTAAACCATCAGCTACATGGAATGTATACCTTTCTACAAATAAGCTATCAAAGAATTTACCAACAAGAATTATTAACGCAACATGATACATCGAATTTTTGCCGTAACATACTACTGTGGTCTCTGGATTTAATCTGTCAGTTTTCACGACTATTAAAGCTACTTTACTAAAGCTTTCTGTCCAGTTCTACTTGAATAGGTGAAAAGATTTAACACATTTTTTACATATAACATGTAGTTGGTACACACACTTTGCTGCGTATAGATTCTAGAATGATGTACAGGTCATTTTTACATTCCCTTTTATCTTTATAATATTCCAAGATGATGATGATGATTCTGATATTGATCATATTCTCTATATTTTCAAGAGTAAATAAGATGATTTCGTGTTCTTATTTTTATGACTATATAATATTACTGTTAGCATTCTGTAACGTCTTAAGTGGATCAGGACAGGTTAAGTTTATGATGTGAAAACTTTTTAGTATGTATTTAGTTTTGTGTGAAGTATTTAATGTCTGCTTGACGATGGAATTGCACCATCTGTCAGTTGTGTTATTAAAATGTTGATATGGATAAATTTTAATCTATTAATTTCAATTTTCAATTTTGCCCGGGCAGCGGCCTTTCGGCCTGCTCTTTACGATTTCCAACTGCCAAGGTATCTTTAACGTGCGCAACGTGCACACGGGCCCTCCGAATTTTTTCGTCCTTTTCCGAGAAGACTAGGTACTCGATCCTACCCCCCAATAGGACCAGGGACTTGAAAATATGAGAAAAATCCAATTTCCAACATGCCTGCACTGCCCGGGTTTAGAACCCGGGACCCTTGGCATGAGAGGCGAGCACCTTGCCTCTAGACCACCTTGTCCCCACCTTGACCACCGTGTCAAACCCCACGACGTACGGGAAGGAATGAAGAATATTTTGCTATATAAAACATGGGGTCGGGACAGACCCCGCAATGTACGGGAAAGCGTAGTAGAAATGCACGTGCATTGGTGAGCAAAGATTCCAATACTTTTTTAATTTTGAATAAATTATGTGAGTCGATGGGCGATCACGTCATTGAGGAATACATGGAGTATCGAGCTCCTGGAACTAAAATTGAATTAATGAGAGCACATTTTAGAGGGCGTGGGGTCTCTTATGACCCCCGACGTACGGCGAGGGTTAATCGGGGCATACACGTTGGCACCAATGGCTCCAGGCGAGAACCCAGGCCACCACCTAGTGGCTAAGTTGCCTGACATGAGATCGTGGGGTCCGGGGTTCAAATCCTTACCGGGGCTGACGACGTTGTATTTTTGGCAAAGGCACTTGACACGATTTTTCACACCCCTCTCTGGGGTAAAAGTAGTACCGGTACAGTCATCTCTAGATAAATGCGTGCTGCTTGGGAGCAGAGAAAAGTTCTGAGTGTAGCATACATCTTGAAATGAACTCACTGCTTGATCCTGTCAGGGAGTGATGTGTGTGCATATTATTATTATTATGTGTGGATGTGTGTGCGTGCCAGAGTATAAATGGGGGGGGGGGGGATGTACGTGCCAATAATGGCTGCTCCCTTGGACGTTGAGACGGATTTTGGAATGGTTTGGCCTGCCGGGGGAGATAAATATTGTAAAGGGCTTTGAGCCTCCTAAATAAGCAGGGCGAGGGAGCTCTATACATACAATAATCTTTATCCATATATTGATATAATTAATACTTTCCTCTTTTACTACATTTTGTAGATGGACCCTAAGAACATCTTTCGCCTGCTGATGGATCAAGACCTTGATGTGTCAACTGACAGTGAAGAGGAGAACGTTTTCATTCATTACAGAAACCCCAGAACTATCAGAAAGTGATGCTGATGATGAGGGTGGGGAGGAGGAGGTGGAGGAGGGGCAGGAGGAGGGAGAGCCTATGAGATAGAAGGAAGAAAACTCCCTCACTGAGCTGGAACCAACAAAAGATGTTGGTACATCATCAGGTGACATCATAATGGAGGGGAAGGACAAAACAAAGTGGAGAAAAATCCACCGACAGTTACAAAAACCCCAGCCAGGAACATATTCAGACCTCCAGTGAACAAGGCCATCAACTGTTTATCCATCCATTCCCCTTTGACTGCATTCCGTCTCTTCCTGACCAGAATGCTGATTTCCATCATAGTGAAATGCACACACTTGGAAGGAAGGAGGAGCAAAGGTGCAACGTGGGTGGAGACCGATGAGACAGAAATTGAGGCGCTGATTGGATGGTTCATCAACCTCGGTGCCATGGGCCAAAAGTTGATGCCATCAACACTGATATGGGACAAGGTGTGGCAACAATTATGTGCGATCCGTCATGGGAAGGAATCGTTTTCTGCAGTTGTCAGAACATCTACTATTTCATGACAAAGAAACAAGATCGGCTAGGAGGGCAAGAGACATTTTTGCTCTATTCCGTGAAGTCTGGGGCATTTTCAATTAAAACTTGAAACGGTACTACTTGCCAGGACCATGCATCACCATAGATGAACAGCTTGTGCCGTGGAGAGGGCGTTGTAAGTTTCTACAGTACATGCCTTCCAAACCAGGAAAGTATGACATTAAGATTTTCTGGTCAGCTGATGCGGACACATTTTATCCCTTAGAAGGCGAACCTTATCTTGGGAAGGGGTGGGGGGGGGGGTCAGGAAAATTGGGAAATATTTAGGCCGGAAAGTTGCAAGAAGATTGTGTACACCCTTCTTTGGTTTAGGTAGAAACGTGACAATTTTTTCACTGACATGGAACTAGCGGATTGTCTAGCAAAAAATGGAATGACACTAGTAGGCATTGTTAGGAGAAACAAAAGGTCTTTACCTTCTGAAATCCCAAAACACGAAAATGCCTAAACATGATTCAATTTTCGGATTTCAGAAGAAAGCTTCTCTTGTTAGCTACAAGTCAGGCAGCAAGAAGAATGCAGTACTGAACTTCTCAGCACCATGTATCATACATTATCGGTGGATGACAGCAGAAAGAAAATTCCTGAAATTGTCTCCTGCAACAACGCCACCAAAGGCGGTGTTGATGTTATGGACATAATGGCTGCTGCTCTGTCTATTCGGAGATTCACAAAACCTTGACCAATGCGACTTTTCTACAACATGCTAGAGGTGCCCAGCATTGTTGCACTTGTAATATTCAGGTGCAGGATGCCAGAGTACTCCACAGCCCTCAAGGACAACCGTAGAGGGTTTCAAATATCGATTGCACAGGCTCTGGTTGAAGGTCAGGTTCGGCTTTGAAGCCTCCAAGCAAATCTTTCTAAGTCCTTTCTATTCAGGATCATGTTTTTGACTCTACCAACAATTTTCCTGCCTCACTTATACTATATAAACTGCTGGAGAGTGGAGTAAGGTATCAACTGAAGTCCTTATGTTTGTTGATTGGACACAAAATGTATTCACAGTGCACTGTGAAATCCTGAGTGGTCAGTTGGTTTGATGTTGAGTGTGCGTAATGGTCTTAACATTGGGTTAAAAATATTACCAAAAAAAAAAAAAAAAGAAATCTCCATTATAATTAAACACACACACACGCAGGCACGTGCGCGCGCGCACACACACACACACCCCGTTTAAAAAAAAAAAAAAATTTTTATAAAAAGACAGTTTGTCACTGCAACTATGTACATGTATGTACATGTTTACATGTGCATATGGTCGCAATGACAATAAACTGTCTTTTTAAAGTATTTTTTTCCTACTCAGTTGCTATTAGTAGTACATTGTATTAGGAACACACCACAGTAACACACCATGTGTGTCAGTAAAATGCTATTACATGTACTGTTATGTGGGGTAGTATCAGACCCCATGACGTACGGGGAAGGTGAGATGAAAAAACGCTATGTAAAATGTGGGGTCGTGACAGACCCCTCAACGTACGGGAATAGGTAGTAAAAGGCTACGTACGGCGAGGGTTAAGGTAATTCTACCAACCCTATGGAAATGCAAAAGAAATATGCCTTGGATTGACGTAGGGGTGCCAGTGGGGTTGTAATTCTGCATGGCGTGGAAAAATTCATGCCAAGAATGAATTCGGAGTGTTTTCACCCAGATCAATCACAAATTAATAATCAATACTATTGATTATATTTCAGAACAGTGCGACGCCCAGCTCTAGTTAGGCCTTCTGACTAAACCACATGTAAATAGCCTATAACAATTATTCTTAGGGGTGCGTAGACTAATTACAAAGCCAAATCGAGAGAGTTTTGTTTACCGTTCAGCAATGGCTTAAAGTGTAAAATACTATTCGCCCCTGACCTAACAACAGCCAGCCTATAATTAGCTTCAGAATGTTCATAAAGGTTGAGGTGTTGATTGAAGTCTTGGGCAAGATTTTTAAGTGCTCTTGTAGCGGTAAATAGAGTTGTTGTTGTTGTTGCTTTGGTCTCTTTCATAAAGGGGCCAGTGGGTGGAAAAATCTGCGTTTTCGGTAAAATTTTCCAATTTTTTTTTTGTTTGGCTAAATCATTCCAATGATATCTGCTTTACACTTATATTAAACTACTGTGGCACATTTCTATTGATAAATGACTTTAAAATGCATTATAAGCATCCTGTCCCAAAGGTCTGGATCATCATCCTCACTTTTTCATCCTCATTTTCTCGATTTTTAAATTTTTTTAAATGAATTTGGGTATTTTTTTCCTTAGTCATTTCTATAGTACCCGTCCCACAGCTTTGGAATTTTGCATGATGATTCATAAGACATTACTACTTGTAGTTGAAAAGTTAAATTTTTGATAAATTTAGTATTTTTGATTTTGTGACCCCAAGAATTTTATTATTGTAGAAGGCTCAGAGACCTATACATACAGAGATGTGTCATATCCAAAATAAATACAATATTACATTATTTAATTTCAGGTGTTCTTGAAAGAATGCAAAAAGATTTTTGGCTCTATGTACATAAGTAAGAAAATTATTAAGAAAATAAAATTATCATTAAAATCCAATATGGCCGCCGTTACCATGTGTATGGAAAAATTTACGACATGATTGTACTTACACAAGCTTACAGAACATAACAATATTATTATCATTTAGGTGATAAACGTTTAAAAACACAAGCCTTTAGAACACAACCATATATCATTTAGGTCATAAACGTTTAAAATAGCGAAAACTCGGATTTTGTTTTCGGGCTCCCGCACAATGCATAGGACAGGGAATTGTATCGGACATACTGTCTGCGATATTCCTGCCTGGAACGGGGTACATAATGCACTGGCGCACGTGATACCTCTACCAAGTTTCCTGATTATAGTGGAAACCTTCTAGACTAGAGATAGCGAGAGACGGTCAAAGGGGAAATACTGATAGGGAGAGAAAGAAGGGGTGAAGGGCAGAAGCAGGTTTATCCGGGGTGTCTCAGCTAATTGAAATTGTATATAATTATAAATTGTAATAAAATAAATTCCAAAAGAAATAAAAGCTCAATAATTGTTTTGGAATTCGTTATATAGTTGTTATTGTTGTTTCTTAACGCAGGGCTGTGTGATCTACACTTTCTTTCTTAGACATTTTAGACTTGCCCCAAACCTTGCGGCCGCCCCACATTTTTTTTAAACGTAAAAGTCTGCGTTTACTTTAAGATTATTCACACAGCATGGTTTTTCGAAACAAGAAGGATCGATCCTTTCATTCCACTCTCGACGATATTTTGATGACATTACTCTACGAGTACGAATGCAACATTGTGAAGTGTATAAGTCTGGCGGTGTACCTGTTTTACGCATGGCAACCCCCCCCCCCCCCGCCCCCCGCCCTCTAAAATAAAATCTGACAACTTCCAATGTTTCCTGTCTTCCAGGGTGGTTCTACATCATATTTTGTTTATTTTGAAGTACTCTATTCACACACAAAGTTTGGAGTCTTTACCACAATGTGCACAATATAGAAAAAACAACAACCGCAAATGACTCCATTATTGCCATCCTCATGTTTAGCTGCACCGTGGCTCCTTTTTGATATGTTGTAATTCTATTCGCAGGTATTATAGTAAATTTATCTCATTCACGAGTTTAAACATTCATTGAGCAACATAGCAGCTCGATCGCAAATGGAGTGTTCTGGAATCAAAACCACACACAAGCCAATCAAGCAAAGACAAGATGGATAAGAATCACTTTATTGTCCCACGAGGGAATTTCACTTTCACAGAGCGTTTAAGAGCATAATTATACATTTATATGGTAAACCCATCTTTGGCATCATTGCATAAATATATCATAGCTCAGTAACGGGCATTAACAGGTTGATTACATGAAGTAATATGTCATAGACCCCTAGCATAATATAGCACAGATGTCTAGTCTGGGAAGATAGGTACATTTATAAGCATTTAAACTGAAGAAGATGCGCACATGTCACGTATTTCTTTAAAGGAAACAAAACATGGTGAGGGAAGTGGAAGATGGCGGTGTCCTCATACATGAAGTCGTTGTTATGGAGGCTCCCCAGTGATTCCCACAATCTCCAGCTGAAAAACAAAACAAAAGCAAACAAAAACAACAAAAAAAAAAAAGCTCCTGCGAAATGAGATTATTACACGTAATTTATCAATTCATTTCGGTAGCCCTCAAAATAATGAACATTTCTTTGTCTGATGTTATTGTTTTAAACCGCAATCCGTCTTCTAAAGAGCTGATGCATACAGTCCTCCCTACATTTGACAGTATGGGTGTGCTGTGCATACAGTTCTCCCTACATTTGACAGTATGAGTGTGCTATGCATACAGTTCTCCCTACATTTGACAGTATGAGTGTGCTATGCATACAGTCCTCCCTACATTTGACAGTATGAGTGTGCTATGCATACAGTTCTCCCTACATTTGACAGTATGAGTGTGCTATGCATACAGTCCTCCCTACATTTGACAGTATGAGTGTGCTATGCATACAGTCCTCCCTACATTTGACAGTATGAGTGTGCTATGCATACAGTCCTCCCTACATTTGACAGTATGAGTGTGCTATGCATACAGTCCTCCCTACATTTGACAGTATGAGTGTGCTATGCATACAGTCCTCCCTACATTTGACAGTATGAGTGTGCTATGGTCGAACAGGCTACTGCCCTGGCAAAATCGAATAAAATAATATTCATCCCTACCACTCCTTCCCCCCCTCCCTCCCCCATCATCTCCCCCTCCCTCCCCTATCACCCCCCCCCTCCCCCCCCAAAAAACACCCACAACAAACCACCGACCGGCGCTGCACTGTGGTGTTGACGTGCCTGCCCCAGTTATAACTGTGTGCAGTGACACAAAGGCAAATTTCCCAAATGGGATTAAAATAGTATACAGATACAAACGCAAATTTAAAAGAAAACAATGTAAATCTATGTTTTAGTTTGTAAGGAAACAGCATCAGAAACGTCAGAAAGCCGCCAAGAAGTAAAAAGAAAGATTGTTTCCATAGATACGGAAATGGTATTTCAGTATAAACGAAAACCTTCTCTCTATTTCATTACTTGGGGGGGGGGGGGGGGGAGGGGGTTGTTGTTTTCATTTCTGTAATCATAAAAGGCTGCCATTATCCCCCAACAGTATCGATGGATATTGCCCAGGTTTTTCCGCCAACACTATCGGAAAATACAGCCTGGGCCCCCAACACTTTAGGCGGATAAAGCTCGGGTTTATTTCCAAATATTGTTGTTTACAAAAAAACAAGCTGGATTTATTCCCTATTGTTGTTGTTAGATAAAACAAACACAAAAAAACAACAACAACCAATAAACAGATTGATTGCTGATAAAAATACTTTTATAAGAAAAGAAAAAAAACAAACTAACCTGTTAAGAGGAGTTGAAAAAGGATTTATTCCATACCGACCAGTATTTTTTACTATCGTAGAAAAGGTTGCCAGGGGAATGTCACGAGCAGAGTTAATGTTTTGGGGATCTAGTGACTGCACGAGAGGCAGCTAACTCACACTCGGACACAGACACACAAGAAATTATTAAATAACAAAAATATAGATTTCTCAGGCCGGCCGGGCCATATGTAATAAATATTAATATAACAAAAGACGATAGAGGTATATTCAAAAAGCAAAAGCTTCCACTTATTAACTTAATGTAGCATAGTTATGTGACTATATTTCTATCAGTTGTACACTCAATATCCACATGGTATATTATAAGAAAAATAAGATATCAATCTATGTAGTAGTTGAGTCGCCACTGGCCAGTCGCCAGAGAAACTCTCCAGAAATAATATGGGTTGGTTCTCAAGGTACACTGAAGGCTAGGAAAGCCCATTACATTCAAAGCCTACAGAAGCACGATTTCGGCTTGCAGGTATTAAGAAGCTTGTACATATAATTCTATCCAGCTAATGACTCTAACATTCATATCAATTATCAGTGAGCTCGTGCCGTAATGAGTCACAAGCTAACAATACACTCGTTCGTCGAGTCCAAGCTGTGGGTTTCTCAGACTTCCTACGAGGCTATGGGTTTCCTCCCTATCTCTGGACTTCTATCAATTACTAGTGAAAAGATGAGTTACCGTTGGTCACGCCTAGCTAGTAGGCGCGAACATCAGAAGAGCGCAGCGTGGACTCTTAAGGTCAGTCCAACCAAAACCTTTCTTTCTATGAGCTTTCTCTCTCTCTAGGCTCCTTCAGTCCGATGACAATGGACTAGTCTTCGTGCCACTCAGTTCAGGTACTGGCCAACCAGAGATACGTCACGACACGATGCTTCTGCTCGTATGTATTCAATGAATTTCAGCTTTACACGATCTTTTATATGGCCAAATACCCAGCAGGGTTAATCCGCCGGCAAAATTAGTTCAGCAATCGCATTGGCCGAAAACTCCCACCATTTTGAATGTAGGAATATGTTTGCACTATTCTACCAGCCAGTTAACGTGCAAAACTTGTCTAGTCATACTTAACAATGTCAAACATCCCCACCTTTTTCTCACCCTCGCTGCCTAACTTTTAATCACGAACACCCAAAATCCAAAAGCGCGAATCTAACAGTTTAACTTTGCAATTTCTTACTCACCAACAATAATTCGCGAGGACCGCTCGAGGCCACCAGCCAATTTCTCATGGCCCTGGTAAAAAAACAACTCACGGCTCTGCGTGAGATTTAATAACACTTGACTCATGACAGGGAGGTTGAAATTCTGCATGACATGGGGAGGGAATGGAAACAGTCATGCAAGAATGAATGTGGAGTGTTTTCAACCAGATTAATCACAAATAATTAATACTATGGGTTATATTTCAAAACTTGGGACTCCCGGCATTAGATCGGTCTACTGAATGAACCACTGATAATCTATATTAATAAAAGTGAAACCTTACGACAACTGCAGCGCGCCTTTCGCTACTCCTCTGCTAATGCTGATTCGGTGGCCCTCAGATTTTATACAACGCTTAGTGTAGACTATCGTCGTGTCCCCGGCACAGAAAAAAAAAAAATGAATAACTCGCAGAACGTTTGTATTAGATTTTAGGTTGCGACACATTGGCGTTCGGTCTATTTTTTCGGCAAATTAATGTAACTAATATTGGTTCCGATATAGACTGTATCACACTCACAAAACAACTTCCGGTTAGGACTGGCTTGAATGATGAGATTGAGTTCTAAGACTATCAAGTATAAAATTTTGTGTGTTCTCAATGTGCCTAGACTGGGAAAAAGAAAGGGTCTGGAATTGGGAGATTGACGCTGCATGGCCAAAAGTACAGGTTTGTGTTTTCAATATGATTCCTAGGAAAATATCATAATATTTCTTTTCCATTAACACGTGACGTTATCACTTCCTGCGATGTGCAAACAAACTAACCGTACGCAAATCGTAGCCATTTGACGGATGCTGGCGGGGCGCGCAGGACGTCAACGCGCAAAAGGAGAGCAGTAAAATGTATCTAAAAACAAACAAATATAAAATAAAGCTAAAGGAACAGGCAAAATGAAGCAGGTCCGTAATAATCATCCAGAACTGAAACTATTAAATCGATTTATCCCCGGGCAGGGCCGGGAACTCAGCTAGTAGTTTATAATCAGCTTCAGAAGAGGAGTTGAAAATACACAAAAAAAAAAAGGATTTATTCCATACTGACCAGTATTTCTTACTATTGTAAAAAAGATAGACTCCTAATAAAAAGCAGTCATGCAAGAATGAATTCGGAGTGATTTCAACCAGATTAATCACAAATAATTAATACTATTGATTATATTTCAAAACTTGTGACTCCCGGCATTAGTTAGGTCTACTGAATGAACCACTGGTAATAGTCTATAATTAGCTTCAGAATTTTATAAAGGTTACGGCTGGTTGAAGTCTAGACAATATTTTCAAAAGGTCGTAAATACATTTTTTTTTCTCTTTTTCATCAGTCTAATGAATATATTAGGATAAGGAGACTGTGCCTGACAATCGATCTGCAATTTTTATTCCTAGAACGGGGCACATAATGCACTGGCCCACATGAGAGTATTCAGACCTGTAGCAAGTTCTTCATGAGAGGGGGGGGGGTGGCAGCAGAGGTAATGCTGATAAGGAGGGAAAGAAAGGGGGAAGGCAGAGAGAAGGAATGGCAGAATGCTGGTTTATCCAGAATGTCTCAGCCTTTTGAAATTAAATTACATAATTATAAATTCTAATGAATCTCTTTTGTAGCTACTGGTGTAATATTTGCAAGAGTCAACCATTTGCAAGTGTCTTGTCAAAGAATACCTTAAGGTAAGCCTACGTATAATAACATTCTGTCTAGAGCTTAAACTTTCAAAACTTAACATAATGGAAACCGTTTTTTTTTCAATATGATTCAATGAGACGACCATTAGGTGGAATTTGTATTGACTAAAAGTGTGAGGTACTTGTAATGACCTAGCCTGTTGAGATCTATCAACACATGCCTACTCAAATAATCATTATGTACAGGTTTAACATACACACACATGCACGCTTACACACATACACACACACACTCACACACACTTACATTTAGACACTCGTATTTATGCATGCGCTCTTAAATAAACACGTGTCGAGAAAAAATGTACCGTACTCATATTGTTTTTATTTAATGATAAAGATATCCAAAACTTGATTTTTCAATCAAAATTTATTAAATAAAAGATGGATTATTCATAAAACTTCTAGCTTTGTAATTATTGAGGTTTAAATTTAAAAGCAATTTAAGGAACAAAATATACATTGTGTGATGTTCATACTGTGATAACTGAAGAAAATGTCATTTTATTGATATATATCTTAGTGCCTGATGTTAGTTTTTCTTTGGTTTACATGAAAACAGTAAACATATAGAATTTACATGGTAATGATTGTACTGATCTTAATGGAAATCTCGAGTAAAAAAAGGATAGATAGTGTTATATAAAGGATGCTAATTGTCCCATTTAATTTAGTATTGTGGGTAGCTTCTGTAGACGTCAGGATTAGTGCTACTCCCAGTGTTTGAAGCAGTTGTGGTATAGGGAAGGTCACTCATCACGCATGAGTATTTTCCTCCAGTGTTGTATCCTTCGTTGCCTGAGGTGACTCTAGATGATCTAGAGAGGTTATGTAGTTTACTCTCATAGAGTACATCTGAGATAAGCTTCTTGGCATGAATGACTTGTTCCCTTGACATACTGCGAAGATCGTGCGCTACAGTTTGTCCAAATGAGTCATGTTCGTCTTTTGACGGAGTTTCAGAAGTAGGAGCCGGGACTTGTAATTTCTCACAGGCCAGCATTAGCAAATTGTCCTCTAGAGCAACCTTTTTTCCTTTTTGGCGCAGGCTCTCGGTTTGGCCTTCCCACTTCCCCTGCTACTGGTGTTGTGCTAGGTGGTCTTGGTGTAATACAAGTGCTAGTCGAGGGTACGGATGTCGAGGGTGTAGACCCCTCAGAATGTTGCTCATCATAGTCAACCATGTCAAGGTCTTGGGAATAAAATGGCTGTTCCTGGGAATCAACATCCTGGGGGCGGGGGTTGGGTGGGGGAGAGAAAAGGATATTAGTGACTAAATGTTGTCTGGTTGTTTATAATATTGTACTGATATCGTGCTACTAACTCACCAAATACTAAATAGCACATTTTATTTATTTTCTCAGATACCACAGACTGCCGAAGAGTGACTGGCCATAAGCAATGCTTTTGCAACACGATGGCAGTTTCCGAATTGCCTTGGAGCTATCGATGGTAAACACATTGTAATTTCGCAGCCTCCAGGATCTGGCTCTTTCTTCTTTAACTACAAGAAGTTTTTCAGTATGTTACTGATGGGGATAGCTAATGCTAACTATGAACTGATATATGTCCACTTCGGAACAAATGGACGAGTATCGGACGGCGGTGTCATTGAACACACTGAATTTTACGACAGAATGACGTCGGGCCGCTTAAATCTCCCGCCCTCCAAGCAACGGCTTGCCATTTGTTTTTGTCTCCGACGAGGCATTTTCTTTGCGGGAAAACCTGTTGAAGCTTTATAATGTCAAAGTGCTTGACGATCGCAAAAGGATCTTCAATTACAGACTTTCTAGAGCACGCAGAATTATTGAAAATGTATTCGGCATTCTCGTCAACAGATTCGGGGTCTTGAAGGCAAAAATAAACCTGAAACCCGAAAGCATTGAGGACGTTGTTTTTACTTGCTGTGTTCTCCACAATTTTTTGCGGAGAAATTCTTCCGACAAATACACCCCACAGGGCTCATTTGATGTAGAAGATCAAGACAATGAGGTTCCAGAAGGACTCTGAACTGGAGACACGAACATTGCAGCAATGGGACCATGTGTCACCAAAAATGCTACCGATCAGGCTAAGGAGACGAGAGATGCATTCATGGAGTACTTCAACACCACTGGAGCTGTTTCATGGCAGAATAAATATGTCTAATTTGCGCTCAGCTACTATTGCACTGTATCATGTAAGACATATTATATTTTTGTTACGATCTGAAGACGGCTATATTAAGGTACAAGTGCAGATTAAGTTTTTAAAGGCAATACTTGAAATAATGATAACAATTCTTTATGATGTTTGTAATAATGGTATTATTTTTTTCTATAATCACTTACTGTTTAAGATATATTATAGGTCTACGAAATAAAAAGACAGATTGAAATTAATTAAATGAAAATGATAGGCCAAAAAAGTTCTTAAATTGTCTGCCATTTGAGTATCCAGAATTTGTGTCTCAAATGCATCATCGGTTGAGTAACCAATTTCCCGACCTTTTCTAGGTATTTCCGGGTCGGAAATAAACAGCAAGTGATCAAAATAAAAAAGACTTGGTTCATATTGCTCCTCCAATCCAGAGCCCGAAACTTGAGAAGCCATCATTTTTTTATGTTCTTTTCTCCATGATCCACGGAGGTTGGTGATCTTGCTAACAACTGTGTCCTTATTAGCCATGGGGTAAAATGACTTAACAAAGTTTGTAAGCTCATCATATGATTTCTCCCTCTTGATTTTGTTTGAATAATCTCTGCTTTTCACCTTCCAAAGATATTCATGAGGTCTATAATGTTCAATGAACTGAAGCGTCCTTTCCTTCGTCCAAGAAGCCATCTTCAAAGTTAATTTAATTATAGACTTGGTAGATAATTTTATTGCTAGGAAGATTTGTCTGTTGCAACAACGGTCGATCAAACAAACTTGAAAAGGAAACAATCAAATGTGTGTCATGTAGCATGAAGCCCAGAAAAAGTATTCATTTGTTTCAGTTTCGGTTATAGGCTCAATACTGGAGAACGATGACTGTACGTTGTTGCTTTCTAAGAATTGACACAATTCCAGGAATTCGCTTACGCGCTGCCTACGAAGAGAGGGCTCAGAGAGAGAGAGAGAGAGAGAGAGAGAGAGATAGAGCGAGAGTTTGTGTGTGTATTGGGAGGGGGGGGGGTCTACAAAGAATGCATATTCTCGGTGAAGGTTATTGTTGTGAACAGGCCTACTTCACGCATCCCATGGACCGGGAACAAAAAAAAAAAACAAAACAAATACAAATAAAACACTGCATTGAGTTCGTATTTGGTATCAAATCGATGGTAAATTTAACGTAGAATCCGAATACGAAGTGAAACTAACACAATTTTTAATTTTGTGTGTTTGTTTTACGCGGGCACTCCCTCAAAGTCCTGGCCTGGGGTAAAAAATATTCGGCTCTCCATAAAATCTCGGGCCTATTCCGCGCCTGGTTCCGCAACCTAGGAAATCGCCCACAAAGGCACGGTTTTTTGACAGCTTTGCAAAACCGAGGCGAGAACCTAGGCCGGGAACGTACGTGAGTGGGGGGCTTAACTGTAAAGTCGGTCATACATGTTCAAAAATGCACCCAACTTCAAGCTAAGCACAAGCGAAAAATAAAATGTTGCGTACTCACACTCACTGTTTCTTGGACCACACCACACAAACAAGTTGTGACACCTAGTGTTCAACACTGGGCATTTTCAACAGTAGAAAACAAGATTTGGGGGAAAACCCAGGTGGCTGAATGTAGGTCAGCCATCAAACAGAGTGGTGAGTGGAGAAAGTGAGGCAAACAACTGGCCATGAGTAGAGCTCAGACTACTCATATCAACTGACTAGTACGTAATGCAATGTTTGTCTCACTTAAGAGCAAGGTTAAGGTCACAGAATTTGGGAATTTTTGTTAAAATTGGTGGGGCCTATTTGGCCTCTCAAGACGAAACACTGCAGTTATCTGCATTAGCCAAACGTGTGTGGCCAGCTTAAGGGGAAAAAAAGACCTTTCCCTCTCCTCAAAAGCCCCCCAGAATGCAATGCATTTTCAGTGTTCGCATGTGCATTAATTAGAATAAACAATTTTAAAGGAATGGTCAATCCACGTGACAGATAGAAGACTGGGGGGATGGGGTGAGAAGGGGAGAGAGAGGGATCGTCAGTGAATTACCAATCCATGCCCATTTAACTGATCTTACAATTGATTTACCCCTCCCTAAAGATGCTGCTCTACCGTTAGGGTCTGGATCATCTTCTGGATCAATTTCTGACACAACAACCCTTTCCTGTGACCGTCATCGGGAGAAAGAATTCACACTTTTCTTTTTTAATTAATGAAACGTCTCTGGTGTTCTGTAACAACGCTCAAGGATTAATAGAGCCGGGAAGGGAGTGGTTGGAGATTCTTAACCCACTCTTGCATGACCTCTCAAAATTTGATAAACTTTGGACACAACATGCCTTTTTTGCTCAGAATGAAAAGATCAATAATGGTTTTTTTTTTAAACTCACAAAATTTCGTTACTTTTGATTGGTCCAAAATCTGTGTCCAATAATGGGCCGCTATGCACGAGAGGGTACGTGTTTTTTTCATTGACATAATACAAGAATACAATACAAAAACAAGACAAAAGCATACAGAATAGAAGCAATTTAATGCAATATTTTTAATTTTATATCTTCAAACCTCCTGAATTTTGCAAAGGTCATAAAAAGACGTATCAGAAAAATTTATATATTAACTTTGAACATTCGAAAATGCACAAAAATGGCTCATATTTGAACTTGAAACTGAATCACGGAGTATGGAGTGTCAACAAAGTGTTTCTTATGCCGACAGCATAGAGGGCACTTGTTTAACATTTTTGTGGTGTTTTTTTTTTACACAAAGTACAGGGACGCTGGTCCGGTGCCTTGGTGAGATAATGGCCTATTCCGTCTTAACGGATGTGAGCGGCACAACTGGCACCATTGTTTTTTTCGACATCCGCAGAGTCCTGCCTGTGATCTTGGTCGCTTTTGCCCGTATGTTGTGGTGACTGACCGCAGTAAAGCCAGATAGCCCATCTGCATCTTCATCGCTGATAAGCTCTTTCTGTAGAGGAAAATGGCACTTTTGGTAGCAGTGCGCCCAGAGAAGAGAAATATGGACCACCATCACTTCCTCACTCGGATGGTTGGTGGGAAGTAACCAATATTCTAGTCCATCCGGTCAGTCCCTTCCATATTGGCATTGTATTTCTCCACAGCATCTGGCATTGGGGTGGATACATGCTGGTTTGCTTGTGAAGACCAGCGTCTGGCTTTCTGTGGGGGTTCAGTATTGTACGCAGTTGGGACCACGGAGATTACGCTGTTGTGGTTTCAACCACAAGCAGAGTGTCAGATGATTTGCCGAGACGACAATACATGCTGCCTCTTGTTTGTTTTTGATGACCTCTAAAGTCTTCAAAGGGCATTTTGGGTTCGTTTAGCATGCACAGTGCCTGATCCACGCATGCCTATTGGCTGGAGCTCATCCATCAAAGACAATGAGGTGAAGAATTTGTCCATGAAGACTTGAACGTTCAGATTGGGCAGCACACTGAGAAGATCCACCACTCCTGAGCCCCTCATACCCAAACCAGGTTTCATTGTCACTGATTCTTGCCCTTGGTATGGCCCTAACTGAATGAGGTAACCATCTGGACCGTTGAGACACAACATGTTTATGTGGTAGGCGCTGAGGCAGCTGCTGTGCCATCACTTCCATCCTCTTCACCAATCATTTGTCTTTGCCCATGCTTTACAGATTGAAGTAGTTACAAGGGGCAAGCAGCTAGTTTGCGGAAAAAACGCCTATGACTCCGCCTTCATCTGCACTGTCAGTCAGCACTTTACAGTCTAGAGGTTCTATAATATAGATCCTGACTGCGTCAAAACCTTCCCCATCCTCACCCAAATATTCATCAATCATACTTAAGGCCTCATTGACTGTGAATCATTGTAACTAAAGTGCGGGTTGTATTTCTGTGCACAATCTGGAAACCAAAAGATATTTATACCAGAGTTATATATACAAAAGATTTTACACAACTAATGTATTTTTAAATGGTCTTAACATCTATGAAGGTTTTTACCCTGCTTTTAGCCTCAGAGGAGCGACGTTGAGTCGCATATAGTAGTGCAGTTGGGGAATCGTCTTCTAGACGTACCAAGTATAAAAGAAGAAGAAGAAGAATCTGAGGAAGTTGAAAATAGGCAAAAGAGTTAATAAATACACAGATAAATGTCTGTAAGCATGGAAAATAGAAGAGAGTGAGGCATTATTTTGGAAGAAGCGAACATTCTTCCTTATATGAGATGTGAATTTGGATCTACACATAAATGAAGGCAAAGAATGTTAATGAAAATTGTAGATTATAGTAAGAGGGAGTTATATTGAAGCCATAAAAAAATACAAACCTAATAAAAACAACATTAATGCACTTAGGTCCAGCCAAAGCTTGAATAAAAAACATGTGCCCTCTCGTGCTAGCTGGACAGCTTAAGATTTGCTTCTGTGAGTGGTGAAATGGAAGCTGCAGGAGAGTTTGAATAACTTTATTCTGACATTAAGAATCTTTCTAACCATTTCAATGGCCAGATGCGAAAGAAATTTCTCAAATCCGAAATTAATCAAAATGTACAAGAGATCTGCGACGAGCTAAGAAAGACCGAGTAACCTAGCAATACTGTCAGTTGAGAAAGAATTCACTGTTAATACTGTTATTGAAAAATTTGCACAAATTAAAACCAGGCGATTTTAAATAATTTTAGGTATATTAGCATTAAATATCTTTTACTCTGATTGCGTCAGTTGTTCTTAAAATACAATTAGATGAGGTACCTGGCAAACCCCAGGGCTAAGCGGGTATTCCCACCCTTCTCGCCATCCTTCTCCGTTCTAGGCAACATTTGCCAGAATAATCTACAGTCTTGCTTCAGAATTCAAGCTCAGCAGATCACTACGCATCAACTGAAAGGTTGTCAAATACAGACTCCTCGTGCTGCTGGCATTTCAAAGGGAGCACATATAATTATTATGAAAAATTAACGGGACTGTTCTGATTTTTCAATAAGCATACAACTTACATAATAATGCCTACAATATTCCTCATCAAATCCCTCGAAGTAATCCCTTCCTGCATTTAAACATCGATTCCGATGGGTGTGACCGCTTTGGAAACATTGCTGGATCTCATCCTTTGGGATGCTGTCGAGGGCCTTTGAGGATGCTCCTTGGATCTCTTCATTGTCGTGGAAGCGCTTCCCTTTCAGTGACATTTTATGCTTTGAGAACAAGAAATAGTCAAAGGGTCCCAGGTCAGGGGAATACGGGGGGTGAGGTATAAAATTACTGTCATTCTGTCGGAAGCAAGGTATTGCTGCACACGTAAAGCTTTATGAGCGGTTGCATTGTCATGCTGGAAGAACATTATTTTTCAATTATTCTGGATCACGTCGAAACTGATCTAACAAAATAATACTCTTGATACAGGCAACCAGTATCAGCTGAGAAGCGTCAGCACAGACTCTACGGTAAATTTAACTCTGTTAATTGTGTATTATCGTCACCACATTTTTTTTTTTTTTTTTTGTGCTCTTAACGCAAACGATAAATTGTGAAGTATAGTAAACATTATAAACAATGACACATTCCCCTTTCACAAGTGCATTTATAAATTAACAGAACACCAAAATAAGTGTAATGAAGACATACGGTGTAGTTATAATTGGAAACATTTTTTTTAATAACAAAGAAATTTAAAAATTAAAAAATAACAGAAAATAGAGTCAGCTATCAATTTTACTGATAAGTTTGATGGCATCCTTCAATGTTTTAGGCTGTTCTTTGACAAGAGCTGGCTGATGTGCTAATGTCTTGGCGAAGCTGTTGCAAAACTCCATTTATGTTGGCTTTCATTTGCATGACAGAAATGGGCCTTTAATTGTTTTTAAATCGGAGGCGACTGAAACACAAACTGTTTGCCACTCACTAATTAAGCTTGTGTAAAAAGATGACTCTTCAGCTGATATTTAAAAGTCATACATTTTCAGTATCTCTCAAATGCAGAGGCAGAGAATTCCAAAGCTGAGACCCTTAGGAATTTTAAGCTTTTTAGTGTCTACAGATGATCTAAGATGTCGTGGTGGTACATAAGGAGCCAAAAGTTAAATACGTAGGTGCTTTTTTGTACATTGTGCCACAAGGCAGCCAGTTTATACATTTTTCGTTTTTCTACCGGTAGCCAGTGCAAGCATTATTTTGTACTACTTGAAGTTTTTCTAATTTCTTTTCTGCTGTAGTCCAGCAAGTATTGAGTTACAGTAGTTCCCAAGACGAGCGACTTTTCCAATAAAGTGGAACTGTCAGTCGAAATAGTGTGCCTTACTAACTTTTACTTTACTTGCCATCATCAACATTTTCTAGAAGTATCACTGTAACTATAGCTGCATGTGCTCAACGTTGAACGTCTGTGGTATTTTTTGCTTTTTTTACTCATTAAAGTAATATACATGCTCAGTTATCTGACACCCCCACCCCCTCCCGTGGATAATTGGGAAAGCAATCGATTCTTTTAGTACTTTTCAATTAAAGTAATCAGTGACAGCGATTACTGAAACTATGCAATACTGCCCACCACCAATGAGCGATAGGCCGATTGGTTCGTATCTTCAAAAATGCGTGCAGTGGAATATAAATAACATCATTCAAATACACACTGCGTGGAAGAGTTGGCGTCTGGTGCCTTCAACTCCAGGAGGTGTTTGAATTTAACGTCTATGATTTTAAGAGCCTCTGTGTAAAAAGGTGCTGGTGTGCCATTGGTCACATCTTCATGTCCCCGACCACGAGGGATGTCCTTTCCACTCCTCATCAAAGGTCAGCTTGAAGGAGATGTTTCGATCCGGAGTGTACTTGAGACAGCGAATGTCTACAACATGTGGATCACCACGTCCACGTCCAAGCCTTATACTCTTACATGGCCCCAACTTGGAGTAGTCCTTGAAGAAAATATGGTCCAGATACTTGACTTCAAAGGGTGTCCACATAGAGTCAAATATCTCCTTTCTATCTTCATCTGCTAGAGAATTGCATGCTAGCCCTTTGCAGGTGCGACTGCATAGTTCCTGGAATGGATATTGGAGTTTTAATCATTCGGCGATTAAAGGCAGTTTTCTTCATCAATGTTATTTCGGGCTTCACAAGGACACTGCTGACGTTCTGCTGTATAATAATGACTGAAAAAAAGTGCATTTTGAAAATGTTGTCACTTAGGAGGTTTTTGCACGACGGCAACGATATTCAACTATCACTTTAGTAGATCAAATTATTTTGAATTTCAAATTACATGTAGAATGAAGACATGACCGTGTTTTCTCTGCTGTGGAAATATACAAGCACTTTGTAAATATAATAAGAATTAAATGTTTCCTTTTACAAATAGTAATGTAAAATTGAAATTAAGACTGTTTTTCAATATAGGCTATATATTTTAGTACGTATATTACTATTAGAACAAAGAACAGAAGAAAAAAAATCGCAAATCTGTTCTTTTTTTTTTTAAGAGCGGCACGTATTTCTAATCGGGCTTAGGGTTTTCCCCAATGAGTACAAAAACTACGCATTGCTTTGTACATCTACTGACAAAATCTTTAGCCTTATGATAGACTTAGGAAAGGAGAGGCACTTTGATTTAGAAAATAGGAATGTGGTCTTTTCTGAAAGTTGGCAGGGACACTGCTATTGGGGAATGGTCAAAAGGGTCTTAAGTTGATAAAAACATATTTGCGTTCAAGGTATCAAAACATTAATTTTGAAAGAAAGTATTAAAACCGTAGGGCTGTAGTTTAGATTTAAAGTTTTCTTCCAAATAACAGATTAGTATTATTAACTTTAGACCAGATGCCTCTGATCATATCTGAGCTTGCCCATCCGCGCTGAACAAATTTCACGGGAGATTATAACAATGTTTAACTTTGATTTATCTTATATCCAAAGCAGCTAAATTCTACTTTAACTGACTTTAAGTCTCCCCATTTAGTTTAGTGGGGCGACATCTCTGCAAGGAGGTTCTTGGACATTGGGTAGATTGCAAATTTGCAGGTAGGTAGGTGGTTAGGTATGTAGGTAGGTAAGTCAGTGGTCAGGTAGGTAGCTAGGTAGATAGTTTGATAGGTTGGCAGTTAGGTAAGTAGTTAGATAGGTAGGTAGGTAAGTAGGTAGACAGGTAGTCAGTGGTTAGGTAGGTTGGTAGTTAGGTAGGTTGGTAGTTAGATAGGTAGGTGGATATGTAGGTAGGTAGGTCAGTAGTTGGGTGGGTAGATGTTTAGTTGGTAGGTAAGTGGTTAGGTAGGCAGACAGGTAGGTAGTTGGTTATGCTGGTACGCAGGTAGGTAGATAGGTAATTAGATAAGTGGTTAGGTAGACATGTAGATAGGTAGGTAGGTCAGTGATTAGGTAGATGATTAGGTAGGCAGGCAGGTAGGTGGTTAAGTAAGTAAGTAGGCGATAGGTTGGTAGTTAGGTAGGTAAGTAGGTGGTTAGCTAAGTAGGTGGTTGGGTAGGTAGGTAGTTAAGTAGATGGTTGGGCAGGTAGGTGGTTAGGTAAACTGGTAGATTAAGTATATTATTACATGTGTATTACGTCTTCATAAATTGTATCTATTGGAACATCCACAGTGGACGATTTGGTGAACCAGGAGTATGACTAACACCTTCAGTGGAGTTATTTCTCTGTCAAAGGTAAGACACTCATTAAGTCAATAAAAGTTTGTACACTGATGGGCAGGACCTGGGAATGGCACGAACAAGTCTTTTTAAAAAAAAACGAGCAATTGGATTATTCGAATTATCGATTATTTATCACAAGTTATCACATGAATCGCGCTCTCACCTGAAGCAGGGGCGATAACTAATAATTTTAAAAAAAACTTTTTCTTACCGCCCTTACTAAAGAGTGAAGAAACTATAATTACAAGTGTCACAAATCCCAGACTGGGAGATGTAATAGTTATGACAGGACGACAATCACGAACAAACAAGTTTAACACTTAACAAAACAATCCATCAGACTCACACATTTATTAAACATAATTATACAGATAATAGCGCAATGACATACATTATATTATTGAAATCAACTGCCGTACAACGGCCTTATTCTCACACACACTCTCCCTCGGATCCACAATCCGGTAGTTACTCCTAAAGGCACTTCGGCCTCAGCCTCTCCCCTCAGGGTCTTAACAACACATTAGTAATTTACTGGCACCGCCGTCTCTCAATATCCCCTTCCTATTGTCATACACCGTAGCACTCCCCTAGCACCTCAGCAGGGCAATAACACATTATTATTTCCATAGCCATCAACATGGCAACAACATAGTATCAGTCACTAGCCTATCAACATGGCAACAATATAGTATCTCATTCACTCTCGTATCTACGTCCCTGTCCGTGGCCTGACTGCCACGACTTTATGTGCCTCCACTGTCCTACACTGACAGCCTCACTTCTGGCCTATGTGTGGCCTCCGGCCCTATGCTGGCCTATCCCCTGTGCTCATCGAGGTGGCTCTGCGGCCCGTCCCCGACACCAGTCATAACTGGAAAGACTCTCACTAGTCTTCTCGACTGCTTCCCCTTTATGTCCGCCCGATGGGCTTTTATTCACAGGTCCGATCCCTAGGACCTTCTAACTTGCAGTGATAGTATTACCGCGCTTTCGCCTCCTTCAGACCCCGCCCCCACTACTACTCACAACAGCACGCTTAACTTGCTGTCTACTGTGAGCCTTTCTTACTCTACACCCGCTCTGTAGCAATCCCCTTAATTGCACTCACTCCACTCGTGACATCATCCCCCACCCCAAAAAAATTAATGCAATTAATTTCAAATCGCATCAAGATGAGTGTCAACGAGTGAGCGTGAGCAATACCTACACTAAAAAAACTGACCTAGCAGTTCCCCTAGTATATAAAATACCGAAATCAGGGGAAAATATGGGGATCAATATGGCCTGAAATATGCATATATGTGTCACATCATGAATAGCTAACTAACCACAATACTTAATACAGAATCAAAAACCATTCAACCTATCAACCATTCTTCATATCATATTTATAATGTCAATATTTTAAAGTGGACTTATTCACACAGATCCTGTCAATGTTCCTGTTCTCCGATGTATAAGCTCCCGAAATCCTGCCCTAGGCTCGACTAAGGTAGTCGGCGATATGATTGCTGGTTCCTGGAATTGGTTGAATAACGAAGGTATACGGCTGCAAAGCCAATGCCCATCTAGACGAGCGTGGGCTGGACGAACGATTCTTCGACAAAAATGTCAGTGGCTTGTGGTCTGTCTGGATACAAAATTCTCGTCCCATGAGATAACGTCCTAATTTCTGGACGGACCAGACAATGGCAAGACACTCACGCTCTATCACAGAATACTTTCTTTCTCTCTGCAATAACTTCCTACTGACATAACATACAGGATGGAGACATTCGTTCTTCTCCTGTAGAAGACAAGCGCCGACACCAGAGTCCGACGCATCCGTTCTGAGGATAAAATTAGATCGAAAATCGGGTAATATCAGAATGGGTGACGATGATAATGCTGTCACCAAATTATCAAATGATGTCTGACATTCAGACGTCCACTGGACCTTATCGGGTTGTCCCTTCTTAGTAAGGTCAGTAAGAGAAGATGACAAGGAGGAAAAATTTGGAATGAACTTTCTGTAATAATTTAAAATTCCCACTAAGCTTCTGACTTGTTTCTTTGTTTTAGGGATTTGCAACCCTACTAACTTGTCAATTTTTGTTTCTTCAGGTCTCTGAACACCTCTATCCACAATATGTCCTAAGAATACTATCTCTGGACATGCCAAATCCATCTTTGCGGGTTTAGCCGTTAACCCAAAATGACGTAATCGTTGAAAAATTACTGTTAGTGTCTGAATATGATCAGACCATGTCGACGTATGGCATGCTATATCATCAAAGAATGACACGACATTAGGTATGTCCTTCAACACTAATCTCATTAATCGTGCAAACGTCGCTGGCGCGTTTACCAACCCAAATGGCATGACCTTAAATTGGAATAATCCAATGGGCGTTTGGAACGCCGTGTATTGTTTAGACTCCTCAGTAAGCGGGATTTCCCAATAACCTTTCGTTAAATCTATCTTGGAAAACCACGTGGACCCGGCCAATGAAGCTATTAATTCCTCCTGAAACGGAATAGGCTCCCTATCGCCTACCGTAATAGTGTTCAATCTTCGAAAATCAATACAGAACCGCACCGATCCATCAAGTTTCTTCACGAGGACGATGGGTGATGAATACGGCGATGTTGATGGTTCTATCACATCTAACTTCAACATTGACTCAACTTCCTTTATGACCCTATCCCTCGACGAAAAAGGCAACGGATACGGTCTAAGAAATACTGGCTTATCCGAAGTCAACTTTATTTGGTGCTGGATCACCGTAGTGCGACCCGGCAAATCCGTAACAACATCCGGAAATGACGCTAACAGGGTCTCAAGTTCCCTACTCCTTGAACTCGTAAGGTCAGGGTTAATTTTTACGTCCCTGTAACCTTGTGTCGCAGTTAACTCCGGCAATTGAATTTGTAACTCTTCCTGCGCCTCGGTGTCGCTTACGTCACAGTCCAACTGGTCTACGACCCCCGTACAAGCAGTAGAGAAGACAGTCTCCTCTGGTCTTGTCTGTGCACACAGATACTGTGGTCTCTCATAAAATCTCTGTAGCATATTAACATGGAAAACCTTACTCGTTCCATCAATGTGGATAGCGTAATCTACCTTTGAAACAACTCGCTCAATAACATAAGGACCTTTCCATGTCATCAATAACTTATTATGGTCCGTAGGTAACAACAATAGGACCTTGTCTCCTGGCTTAAAAATTCTCAGTTTGGAACCTCTATCTTTATAGTCTTTTGCTCTTTTCGAAGCGATACCAGAAGCTTCTTCTGCTATAGTGCGCGCTGAAGATAGTCTTTCTCTTAAATCAACAAGGTACTGAAACACCGAAATCTGCTCATCGTCTCCCGATGATGGCGACGTCATCATGTCCCGAAGAACATCAGTTGGGCCCCTGGGACTACGACCGTACATCATTTCGAACGGCGAGAATGCCGTTGACTCCTGCCGTACCTCTCTGTACGCGAATAACACCGCAGGGATATATCTATCCCAATCTTTAGGGCGATCCGCAGCTACCTTACGCAGCATCGACTTTAACGTCGAGTTCAATCTCTCGCACATGCCATTAGCCTGCGGATGATAAGGGGTGGTAGTGATGGGTTGTATACTGAATAAGCGGAACAATTCCTTCATCATCTGCGACGTAAATTGCGCGCCCCTATCAGACAGAATTTGCTCTGGTATTCCTACCCTAGCGAAAATTGCAAACAACGCTTCCGCGACTGCCTCAGACGTTATGGTCCGCAGAGGAACCGCCTCTGGCCATCTCGTAGCATTACATATGACCGTCAAGAAAAATCGATTCCCCCTATCGGTCGCTGGGTGAATGGGGCCAACAAGGTCTATCGAGACCTTTTTAAACGGTTCCGAGACCGTGGGGATCTTCTGAAGAGGGGCCTGGGGTGTACGACCCTTATGCGTCGTCTTTTGGCACGCACTGCACGTCTTACAATAGACCTGCACCTCTCTGTGGATCGATGGCCAGTAAAAATTTTTAAGAACCCTTTCTTTGGTTCTAGCTATCCCCATATGACCCGCTAATGGAACATCATGGGCCAGACGCAATACTGTAGCAATTAACGACCGTGGCACGACGACCTGCTTTTGAACGGAAGCCACTGTGACGTACATACGGAACAGAATGCCCCCCTGGACAAAAAAAGAAGATGCCCCGTTCTTATATCTCCTCGTTTTCTCGGTTCGCGCTTCCCCAAAACATGGGTTTAATGATGGGTCCTCCCTTTGTAATTTCGCCAAGCGCTCTGGCGTGATATCTAGGTTGACCGCTGGCGTAGCCAAAGGTCTAATCTTGTCTTTATCGGCTACCCGTCGGCGTGTTTCGACCGCGGCGCAAAAGTCAATACCTTTTGATTGCGACCATGCTTGCACGTTCTCATCGGAAGGGGAAACTACCCGTGATACATTCCCAATGATGAGCTGGGCGCCTGGAAAACAACCAACGACTGCTTCGACTTCCCCGCTAAGGAAAGGTGTATCTATCATTATTTTTGCCATGGGTAATTTCTCAATGGCCCCCGAAAATTGGATGCACGGGACAGTCTCACCTGTAAGCTGTGAATCCCGAATGCAGTCTCTATGCACTCCCACAACGGTAGATCCCGTATCTCGTAAAACCGAGACCGGTTCGTCCCCAACAAACCCCGGATAAACCCTAAGATCACCTCCTGTATGACATGAATTTATAACGGGGATCTTTCTCCCACAAGGTAAAACACCGGAAGATAATAACTTCTCACAACTGGGACACTTAGAATACTGTCCGCCTCCGTTGTCCGATGTAACGCACGCAGCCGCATGATGAAATTTATTTGGGGAGCATGGACTGGAGCTACTGTCCACGTTCGCCGCTATCCTACCTGCAGGGCAGTTCACGCTGATGTGATCTGCTCTTCCGCAGTTCCAACACTTCGCGGCCCTACACTCGCGCGAAAAGTGACCCACGCGTCCGCAAGTCCAACACTCCGCTCCCTGTGCTGCCCTAGGCCTGGGTCCCCGTGACCCCTCGCGACCGGAACTAGAGTCCCTATGCCGTCGGTCATCGGCAAAGGTCACAACTCGCCCCCGGCCATTACCGCGACCTAGCCCTCCTGCTCGGTCAAACTTACCGGATCCATATGCCGGTGATTGGTGATAGCCCCTATGCTGCCCCTGGCCTTGCCCGCTATAGGCACCGCGCTGGCGCGACCTGTCCCTAAGTCCTGCCGGCGACCCCTCGACAACGGCGACGTACCCAGCATCTTGGACGTATGCCCTGGCGACTGGTTTGGACGGATGCGCCGTACGGTATGCCTCCGCCAACTTAGACGCCTCCTGCACCGTCGCGGGTTCGTTCTCTTTCAGGAAAGCCACCAGATCTTTGTGGCACGACGCGTACAGCTGGTCACGGATCATTAAGTCTTTCAGTTTAGCAAAATCCGCGCCCACATGCGCCAGGTCTACCCAGTTCGCGAAATACTCCGTTAGTCTCGCGACGAAGGCAGCAAAGTCCTCCCTGGTGTCTGCACGTGCTCGCCTAAACTGCTCCCGGAAATATTCCTCGGTACGCGCAAATCGGCGAAGCAGCAAAGCCTTCAGCTTATCGTAGTCTTGCACGTCTTCGCGCTGTAGCTCTTTAAAGTAGGTTAACGCTCGCCCCTGCAATAGCGATGCCAGGTACGTGGCCCATAATTCCTTATTTTCCCCCCATTGCAATTGTGCGTTCAGTTCGAACCTGTAAAGGAAGGCGTCTATGTCGTCCTTCCGGTCGTCGAACGTAGGGAGCTTAATCCTAACGCCACCTTTATTGTGTACCTGCCGCTCAACCGTTTCCGTTGGCGTATTCCTCTTGAGTTCTAACTCCGCAATCTTTACTTGCGCCTCTATCTCCTTTAACTTTAACTCCCTCTCCTGAGCCTGTTTCTCCTGTTGCTGATGCAACTCCTTTAACTTAAACTCCCTTTCCTGTTGCTGAGCCTCTAACTCCTTCAACTTAAACTCTCTTTCCTCTTCCTTATCCTTAGCCTCTCTTTCCTGTTCTCTCTGTCGGTCTTGAGCTTCTTTTTCTCGCTCTCTATCCTTAGCACGCTCATCGCGCAAATCCGCCTGCTGTTCTTTGATCCAGCCGCGTAGCTCCTCTCCCTCCAGGCCAAGTTCCTTACCCAACTTCATTAATTGTTGGAGTTCCGCCATTTCACAGATTTATGGTTATGGTATGTATTACGAAAACGCTAACCTGTCGGTATGATCAGTAACGACACGACCAGAGACCTGAGATCACACTAGATATAACAACACCCAGTTGTCTCAAATACAATTCAGAAATTTACCTTTACAGCACAACTAATTCTATATCTATAAAATGTATAGCACTATTAATTATAAAAGGAAATAGAACGACAAGAATGAAGAAATATAGTAGAAGGACCACAAGGACGTCAAGGACAACGAACCAGACTAGGACAAAGCTTCTACAAAAAAAAACTATAATGGGAAAAAGAATGCAACCTAACTACGCCGATTACACTACACGGTACAACAAGAACAGAGTCCGAAAAAAAAGAACGTATCTACAGATAGGGAAGAAAGAGGGACAAGAGAGTACGTCTTCCTGCCGAACAGAGAAGATATCGACGCTACAACTAAACAAAAATACAGGTCCCTACAGAACTGGTCACTGTGATGAACGAAGTTCCAAAGTTTACCACACCTTTTTAAAAGGATAAACTAAGTTCAACACAGCAAACCCGCGCCACCGCCCGTATAATCAATTACAACGAAAACAGAAAAACAGCGGAAAAAGACAGATCAAAGGGACAGCCCACAATCCAGGGCACAAAATTTCAGCTTCACTTAACTTTTGAAATTTTGAGTAAAACTTCTCCCTTTAATCGGAGCTCTGGCTGCTCGTCTCCTCAGGCTGCACGCACACTCTGCAGAAATTTAAGTACACATTAATCCCTATTCATAAAAATACATACATCAATACATATTCATCAATATACCTAAATCATATCATCATGAAATTTCCATTCATTCAACGAACAAAGACAGCACAAATTCCTACCACAAGATAAGTACTACGTGGACAAGACTAAAGTAACAAATGCCCACTAACTACTAACTAAATACTACGAAATTGGACGAGCCCCCAGTGTCACAACGGACGAGCCCCCAGTGTCACAACGGACGAGCCCCCAGTGTCACAACGGACGAGCCCCCAGTGTCACAACGGACGAGCCCCCAGTGTCACAACGGACGAGCCCCCAGTGTCACAACGGACGAGCCCCCAGTGTCACAAATCCCAGACTGGGAGATGTAATAGTTATGACAGGACGACAATCACGAACAAACAAGTTTAACACTTAACAAAACAATCCATCAGACTCACACATTTATTAAACATAATTATACAGATAATAGCGCAATGACATACATTATATTATTGAAATCAACTGCCGTACAACGGCCTTATTCTCACACACACTCTCCCTCGGATCCACAATCCGGTAGTTACTCCTAAAGGCACTTCGGCCTCAGCCTCTCCCCTCAGGGTCTTAACAACACATTAGTAATTTACTGGCACCGCCGTCTCTCAATATCCCCTTCCTATTGTCATACACCGTAGCACTCCCCTAGCACCTCAGCAGGGCAATAACACATTATTATTTCCATAGCCATCAACATGGCAACAACATAGTATCAGTCACTAGCCTATCAACATGGCAACAATATAGTATCTCATTCACTCTCGTATCTACGTCCCTGTCCGTGGCCTGACTGCCACGACTTTATGTGCCTCCACTGTCCTACACTGACAGCCTCACTTCTGGCCTATGTGTGGCCTCCGGCCCTATGCTGGCCTATCCCCTGTGCTCATCGAGGTGGCTCTGCGGCCCGTCCCCGACACCAGTCATAACTGGAAAGACTCTCACTAGTCTTCTCGACTGCTTCCCCTTTATGTCCGCCCGATGGGCTTTTATTCACAGGTCCGATCCCTAGGACCTTCTAACTTGCAGTGATAGTATTACCGCGCTTTCGCCTCCTTCAGACCCCGCCCCCACTACTACTCACAACAGCACGCTTAACTTGCTGTCTACTGTGAGCCTTTCTTACTCTACACCCGCTCTGTAGCAATCCCCTTAATTGCACTCACTCCACTCGTGACAACAAGTACATTAAATTTTTCAACCTTCCCCAGCTCACATTCTATCTCTGGTTTAGTTTTAACGGAGGATGCATGAGAACACGAGTAGACATGAGATGTCTCATACGAGTACTAGGCAAAACCGGTGGGAAAAGAACTTAAAAATGAATCAAGAAGGAAAGTTCGAGAAAGCAGAAGTCAAAAACAGGTCAACAGCCGTCGTAATTTTTTGTCTTCTTATCATAATGTTGTTGTTTTTTTTTTTTCAGATTGCAAGAAAATGATTATAGAAGATCATTTTTCATAAAGGAAATGTTGCTTTTGGTTGTTGTTGTTTCTGTGTGTGTGTGGACTGTGCAACGTGTTAAATTCTTATCCTTAGTGTTGTACTATCCTGGGACACTTAATTGTATCCATTTTGCACGAGCACTTGGATAATTGAAAAACTTGCTATGTCCCTTCTTTATCCGAAGTTTTAACTGAACACTTTCAAGTTGTAGCTGAACCGTTACACCGCGTCTTGCCCTATTTTGGATGATTGTCTGAAAGGGGCACAGACTAATAAATTAACCAGACTGGAAACACGAGCTTCGGGCTGTGTCATTTTTTACGGAATTTCCCGAGCGACGACTGTATAACCAGCATGGCCGCTGCTCGGGAAATTCCGATTCTAATTCTATCTGCAGTAGAAATTTCTTTTTATTTGTCAAGATTGGTTGTACATGTATTAATTTCTTGGTGCGGAACCAAACTTCCGCGTTCAGTAGGCGTGTCAATATGGTATCATTCAAAATTGTAGCTATGCTGAAGCGTCGGTCACTATCTTAAACCTAATGTGGCGGATGGTTCATGACCGAGGCGTTCTCACAACAGGCTGGTCAGCCGAATGTAGGTCAGATATGTAGTGGTCCGACCACTGGCTAGCCTCACTCATAAACAATGGCAGTTACTCCCCCTGATTTTTCAGTGGACAATATCGATACTGGAAATCGATACGACATGACAAATATATTATAAAATAGAGAGTAAAGTGAGACTCGATACCATAAATGAAATAAGTACGGAATCGACCCGGTGTAACAGGCCAGAACATACCCCCCGCCCAGACTATACCCGGGGTTAAACTGGCATAGCCCAGAATATACCCCGGGGTATATTCTGGGCTAGGCCAGTTTATACCCCGGGGTTACTTTGGGCTAGGCCAGACTATACCCCCCCAGTCCAGATTATACCCCCTACTTTTTTTTTGAAAACAAGTCAAGACCACAGTTTATTTCAGCCTGTTCTTTATCATTGTCATCAGATATCATATCAATCCACACATGAACACATTCTTGACACCCATAAATCATAATACAATTTAGAGGAAATAATAATAACAATTTATCTCAGCCTTAGTTTAAATTGGTGTACATACATACATTCATGACTCCTGTTAATCATGATACATTTTAGAGGAAACAAACATGCATTAAAATGCATTGATATACAGAAGAGTTGAGTATCCATTCAAACTGATATGATTAGACTTTATCAGTAATTTCACTCGTGTCTGTTAATATTATTATTATTATTATTATTTTGATAATTGGTTGGCCATGAGTAAAACATGCATTGTATTTTTTGTTACAACCATGCAGAGAGAAAAGGCCGGAAAACAACACACATAGAAAAAAATAATAAAAACATTATTAGTAACCCAACTGGCACTGACAGATGGTGCAAGTCCATCATCCACTTCACATAAAACTTAATAGGCACTAAATTTTTTCGCCTGATGAATTCCACCTGTCCAGATCCACTTGAAATGTTACAGAATACTAGCCAGTAATATACATTAATAACAATAAGAACACGAAATCATCTTATTTACTCTTGAAAATAAAGAGAAATATAAATATAAGAATCATCATCATCACCTTGGAATAATACAAAAATATAAGAGGGAGTGTAGAAACGGCAGCAATATGTGTGTGTATCACCTATGTTCATGTAAATGAAATGTATTAAATCTTTTCAACTATTCTTGTAGAACTGGACAGAAAGCTTTAGTGAAATAGCCTTGACAGTTGAGTAGACGGACAGAGTAAGTCCACTGAGACAAAAGTAGTGCATTGTAAAAAGTAAGATCTATAGCATGTTAAGGCAAAATTCGATTGATCATGTTGCAATAACAGAATTTCTTGTTAGTGAATATTATTCTTTGCTAGCTTATTTGTAGAAAGATATACATTTCATGTACCTTATGGTTTAAGACACTGATTAGTTTGCAAGGCATTTGAAAGATTGAACTTACATGTTATAGTGAATAAGGGTTTGTCACTTGCGAGTGAAATAAAACATTTTTTTTAAAAGAGACCTTGTCCGTCTTTACCTTCCTAAGCTTGACACGTCCCTTGCCAGAGGATTTAACAATTGTGTATTGGCACACAAAAATACTCTAAAATGACTTCATTTTTATGAGTGTGTTAATTATTTGATTCATTGAGGCTAAGTGTATGTCAGTGCCAAACAAACAATACAATGCAAATTTTACTCATGGGCAACCAACTATAAAAACAACTGCAACATGACAACGAACGTGAATGAAATGAGGGTTAAAGTTGAATCATATCAGTTTGAATGGATATTCACCCCATAGCGATAGCATATCAATACATAATAATTCATGTTTTTTCCTCTGAATTGTATTATGATTTACCATAATGGAAGTCTAGAATGTATGTATGTATGTATTACTATGGTGCCCGCTGACAGTGATAAAAAAATGAATTAAACTATGATTGAAATAAACTGTGGTGTTTAGGCCAAACTGTATTCCACCAATCTAGATTATACTCCCATATTCAGGCAAAAATATTCAAGGATACAACATTAAGTTTTTAAAATTTTATTTCACTCGCAAGTGACATGCCTTTATTCACTATACCACATAATTGCAATCCTTCAAATGCTCTGCAAACTAACCCAGTGCCTTAAACCATCAGCTACATGAAATGTATACCTTTCTACAAATAAGCTATCAAAGAATTTACTAACAAGAAATATTAACGCAATATGATCCATCGAATTTTTGCCGTGACATACTGTAATTACTTTCTACAATGCACTGTCGTCTCAGTGGATTTAATCGGTCAGTTTTCACGACGATCAAAGCTACTTTACTAAAGCATTCTATTCAGTTCTACTTGAATGGGTGAAAAGATTTAACATATTTCTTACATACATGTATACATGTACTTGGTACACACACATTGCTGCTTATAGATAATAATAATATTTAATAATAATAATAATAATAATGGTTGGAATTAAGTGTGGCGCATATCCATTTAAAATGCTCTATGCCCTTTACAGAAACAACATGTCAACCACAGAGCAGAATGGAGCGCATGCGAAGCGCTCAACACACTACACTGCTTCTTTCTCTCTCCCTGTTTCTATCTCAGAGCAAATTGTAACGCAGCCTGTTAGGCGCAGTTCACTACTCACAACAGTTCACAACTCAAATAATGTTTTGAACCCGGGACCCTTGGCATGAGAGGCGAGCACCTTGCCTCTAGACCACATTGTCCCCCAATTTCTAGAATGATGTGTAGGTCATTTTTACATTCCCTCTTATTTTAATAATATTCCACGATGGTGATGATGATTCTGATATTGATTATATTCTCTTTATTTTCAAGTGTAAATAAGATGATTTCGAGTTCTTATTTTTATTACTGTATATTACTGGTTAGCATTCTGTAACGTCTCAGGTGGATCAGGACAGGCTAAGTTCATAATGTGAAAAAATTTTAGTATGTATTTAGTTTTGTGTGAAGTATTTAACGTCTGCTAGATGATGGAACTGCATCATCTGTCAGTTGGTGGGTTATTAAAATGTTTTTGTTGTTGTTTTCTTTCCCGGCCTTTTCTCTCTGCATTATTGTTACTTTATACGTAGTTCTAATTGTTCTGACATATCAAGCACATTTCTGATTTTCAAGAATTAAAATAAAATTCAGATAACTTTACACTTATGAATCTTATATTATTTCATATCTTGCCACTAAGTATATGCCAGTGGTGCCAAACAAAAAAAAAATACATATTATGTTTATCTCATGGACAACCAATTATAAAAAAAAAAAAGGAAACAATAATAATACCAACGGACACAAGTAAAATTAGTTTTGAAGTCTAATCATATCAATTTGAATGGATTTTCAAACCTTTTGTATATGCTTTTTACCGCATGTTTATTTTCTCTTTAATGCATCATAATTTACAACAGTCAAGATTGTATGCTCCAGTATGGTACCTGATAACGGTGATAATGAACAATTTAAACTAAAGTTGAAATAAACTGTGGTCTTGACTTGTTTTAAACAAAAAAGTAGGGGGTATAATCTGGACTGGGGGGGGTATAGTCTGGCCTAGCCCAAAGTATACCCCGGGGTATATTCTGGGCTAGGCCAGTTTATACCCCGGGTATAGTCTGGCGGGGGTATAATCTGGCCTGCTACACCGGTCTGTATTTCCCGAAATTCAAAGAAAGTTTACACATTCGCTGCACATGCTTTAACTTGTGAACTTGTGGATTATAAAGATTTAAAGATATCTAGACAGATCAGAATCTACATAGAAGTGACCCCTTCATTTACCCGTCTCTTGATTTCATTTCATCAAGTCAAGAAGAGAGCGAAGGATTCTGTGAACTGTATTTTTTTGTTTTAGTTCATCACATCAACTGAGATTCTGTAAATCAGTGCATCGTAAATTGTGTTGTTTCGTGCTGTACGGTGACTGTAAGTGACCTGCATTACTGATTGTAGGAAACCGCCTTGACTGTTGATCTAGTCTAGATCTAGATTCTACTTTTTTACATGAACTGGATTAGGGGTCTACAAATATTCATTCAAAATGGGACGAAAGTGTTCTGTATTTGGCTGCAAAACAGGCTATAAAACTGATGATTCCAAAGAGAAAATACCAATCTATGGATTATATATGCCTGCATCCACATTACAGACTATTCGTGAGTACAAAATAACATTTAGTTCATTGTTATTGTTGTCAGTGCTATTGATGTTGTACATGTTTGTCTTTTTTCTTTCTCCCATTCATGTTAATTTTTGTTGGGACAGGATGAAGGTGGTGGTAAAAGCAATGAGGATACTGGATAGGGAGTTATTTAAGTGTGTGAATGAAAGATCGCTAAAACTTCCCTGGTATACATTGCATTATAATGACGTTTTTTATCTGGTGCCATTCTATGTAGACTATCAGGATTAAACCACGAATACTGTTCAAATGAGGTTCTGTTTCTTAAACAACACAGAAATTTTCATTTACTCACATTCCACATCACACTAGATCTAGAATTAAAAAACGAATCTACATCAGTACCTGCACAGTTGTGTTATTGAACCATGCTTCATTGCTTGGTCAATTTGTCAATTTTCAGTTTTATGAATCATAATATGATTTTATATAAATTTTTTTAACTGAACCAAGCATCATTGTAACCATTCTATATAAGTATTTGTCTTTTGGTCCTGCGCGTAGTATTTGTTAATGAAGGTATTTTGTGTGTTTAATTTTTTCACTTATCATAATTTTAAAAACTTTTTTGTGTGTTCTAAGTAATGCCGAAAACGCGATAGTTTGTTAGAACACATTTTCTCATTAAATCTAAGTTAGCCCATGTGGATCTCTGTTCCAGTAATAGTACTAAACGTATTATTTAATTAATGCTAGCCAGTCTCTCTGCGGGGAGACGGCCCACTACATGTCTGACCTACATTCGGCTGACCGGCCTGTTGTGAGAACGCCTCGGGTCGGAGGCTTCTTGTGTAGGTGACAAAATCCGTTTCAGAATTACATAAAAAAAAAAACATCCAAAGTTAACCAAAAATGTTCGTATTTTTTTAGATAAATAAAAACTGAGAATAATCTGTCTATGATTTCTCCTTCCGTTCAAGTAGTATGTTATAAATGTATATTATGCAATGTTTGTGCAAAAAGCCATTGCTCTGAATTAAATATGACAGTGAATAGTTGCAGAGTGTTTTGCCAAACTGGCAAGTCAATTTTGCATGAGTAACCCCTTTCCACAGAATAATAAAATAACCAGACTGGATGATCCCATTGGGTGACTTCACTTTACATACATTCTCTTCTAATAGTCCACTCATACTGTCAAGATTCGAGGTGAGTAAGGTCTTTGGGGATAATAGCGCATTCGACTAATCGAAAGGCCACTCACACTCGTCCAGGCACAACCAGAATAAGTAATAACACACTTGTTGAATATATATATATCAGGCCTGAAGGGCCATACTAATTTATTACTACGGATACAATAGATATGATTGCAGATACAATAATTATGTTTGCAGATACAATAGATATGATTGCCGATACAATAGATATGGTTGCAGAAATAGTGGCTACATCAAAATTCCATTGTGGGAACTCAAGCTTGTCGCTGAACTTATTAACTGTAATTCAAGAATTCCAGTATCACATGAGATACAAACTATGGCATTCAATATCACATGAGAAACAATCTATAGCATTCAATATCACATGAGATACAATCTCTACGTACTACTTCTACAAAAGATCAGTTCTATGAATGACTTCAATACTTCTTTCTTTCCATACACACTATCATTCTACACTGCATTAATTACTGTCTCTATTGTGAGGATTGCCAGGTGGCTTTCCTACTACTCAGCTTCACGTCACTGGGCTGATCTAGTAATTCCTGTCTCGTTAGTGTGGACTTATGGATTGCCTACCATTATACGCTCGTAGCATGCTAGCAAAGTACGAGCGTAGATCCAAAGGACACGGTTCGCACTTTTGGCCTAGTGCGACGAGGCGTCTATATCAACTCTCTGGACGATGACACAGTCACTCAACGTTTAACTTCACTCGTAATTCGTATCTGTTCTACGCTCGACTCCCACTGTCAGACCCTGGAGCTCGAGCCGAGAGGAACCTCACTAGATCGAATGATTTCCACAGCCGTTCTCTGATTAAGCAATGGCGACTTAAGTTTATATACCTCCAGCCAAACCCGGTGAAAGTTTCTTGTCTCACCTTCCGAAATCATGCCGGGTTCACGTGCCCCGTGCACTGCTTGCACAACTCACCGCCTTAGGGCGTGAGTCCACTAACCTATAAAATCCCACCTTTTTATTCTAAGGGTCTGAACACACTAACACTACTCACTGGATCCCCAAACTCAGCTCATGACACATCCCCCACCCCAGTTAAAATTTACAATTTTAACGACAAAAAAAATGTGGGGAACTTAATGTCATGAGCCCCCAATATAACCGAAGGCTCACGTAACTGAACTTATATTAAAGGTGAAAACTGAACGTGCATTTTTGATGGACAAACTTGCATGAGAAATTTACATGCATCGTTCTGTAGCAAGGTCCGTCTGTAACAAATAATGAATCACAAGTCTATCCCTACTGAATATACATCAATGCATATATCACAATTTGAATTCACGCCTGGTCATATCCACAAACATCCGTACTGGATACATTTGACAATCAACAATGAATAATTCTACCAAATGTTTCATTCGCTGGCATTTGTGGCTCTGGATGCCTGGTCTGCCATGGATTTTTGTCATCGACCCGTGGGCAACAGCATGTGGGTTGTCCAACAATCCGGGTCCCGGTCAGTCGTTATACTGTTGGATAAAGGAAAGCACGGGAGTGGTTTAAAGTGTCCCAAAATCAATGGACAATAGTATGTGATTCCATCCCCGGTCTCCGAATGAGACGTCAACAGTTTCTCCAACCCCAATCTTCACAGAGTCTAAAATTGTTTTATTTTTTTATTTTTCTAAAGCAACCGTGATAGTAGATCTGCCTGGCAATTGTCTCCCCCAGGAATGGCCTTTATAATAAATCTATATTCCTGGAGTGCCAGGCTCCACCTAGTCAGCCGAGCGTTTTTGGCTCTGTTTGACTTGAGAAACAATAATGGCTTGTGGTCGGTTTCTATAACGAATTCCGACATGAGCAAGTACTTGGAAAACGCGTCGATCGCGTACACTATCGCCAGACATTCGCGCTCTATTATTGGGTACTTTCTCTCTCTGGGAAGTAATTTTCGGCTGGCATACATGCAAGGCCGCAACAAACCATCTCTCTCTTGGAGCAAAACCGCTCCAATGCCCTGGACCGACGCGTCCGTGCGGACGGTAAATGTATATTTTATGTTTGGTAGTATCAGCAGCGGCGCGCTGGAAAACAGACGCTGTACGGTTTCAAGTACTCCGGCACACTGTGTGGACCAGACTATCTTATTAGGTTGATCCTTCCGAGTAAGGTCGGACAACGGTGCCGTAAGGGCAGAAAAGTTTGGGACAAACTTCCTCCAATAATTTATCAGGCCCAACAGGCTACGGACCTGTTTCTTCGTATATGGGGCCTGGAGTTTTAAGATGTTACCTATTTTGCGATTGTCCGGTGTCTGGACGCCATGGGCGATATTGTGCCCGAGGAAGTTAATCTGTGCATAACCCAAAAACACTTTAGTCGCTCTGGCGGTGAGTCCGGCCTGTTGAAGCACAACAAAAACCTTTCGGAGCGCGTGCAGGTGGCCCGTCCAATCCGCATGATAGATGCAGATATCGTCGAAATAACTAACGACGCAATGCGAACGCTGCAGCAGGATGTTCATCATCCTCGCGAAAGTGGCGGGGGCCGTTACCAGGCCAAATGGCATGTATCGCCACTGCATCAGACCCATAGGGGTCTGAAATGCCGTGTACTGTTTACTGTTCACCTCCATTGGAATCTGCCAATAACCCTCAGATAGGTCTATTTTTGAGAAAACGGCAGAATCAGCCAGACGCGAAAACAGGTCCTCCTGGTTAGGGATTGGTTCCTCGTCGTAAATCGTGATAGTATTTAGTTTTCTGTAATCTATGCAAAAGCGGACGTTCCCGTCGCTCTTCTTTACTAAAACGATGGGTGAGCAGTAAGGGCTCGCCAATCGTTCAATCACTCCCAAGTGGAGAATCTTCTGTACTTCGGCCTCAATAGTTACCTGCGCGTGAAGCGGACGCGGATATGGTTTTACGAACACGGGCACGTCTGTTTGTAAACGGATCACGTGTTGTACCAAGGACGTACTGCCCGGTAAATCCGTAAATATGGGCGCGAACTCTCGAATAAGGTCCTCCATGTCCCGCTTTTGCTCTTGGGAAAGTTCTGGGCTAATGTTGACGTGAGTCATGTTCTCGGTGGCCTGCAAAGTCGGCAGGGATCTATTCATATTTAACGGTTCGTGGTCGTCGTCATCTATGGTGACAATCGCGGCGTTAGCCTGCGCCACAACGTGGCAGGACTGACCCTGCCGATCCCGATCGTCAACGTAATATTTCTTTAGCATGTTAATGTGGAAGACCTTATCGCGTCCCCGGATGGTAATTAAGTAATTTACCCTGGAGAGTCTCTTTTTAATTCCGAATGGGCTCTTCCAGGTCAAGAGGAGTTTGTTCCTCGTTTCAGGTAACAGTACAAGGGTCCGATCCCATCCAGATGTTATAGATGGTATTTTAATGTGTTTGGGTGTGTATGTTCGACTGCATATGTTTAATACTAAAAACTTTAACCTTCACTTCCAGACCATGCCAATTACTAAGAAACAAACTGAATACATTTCAACAATCAGGCCTGCAGGGCCACATTTTAATTATGTTAATTACTCTAACAATTTCGACTAGATCTATTTATGTAGTAAGGATAAATAGCAGCAGCATCAATTCCATCATCAATAATACTTCATTACAAGTCTAGCTCTAGGTTTCCTATAATATCATTTAACTTCTGTTCTCGCTAATTATCTAACTAATAAGTTATATATCTAAGATCTGGACTGCTTACTGTACGGCAATTATTATACTAATATAGTCTCTGGAGACATAAGTGTCATAAGGCTATCTCAGATATTTAGACTTATAGGTCTGGCCCGTCAGGTGACGTCGGCACAGTTAAATATAACTCTAGGATGGGCTGGCAACTCCCAGCCTCACCCAGACAATTCAATCACAGTTATATATTTCATGCATTAATTCTAGTTGCAGCTCTAGGTGACAGTTGACTTTGCATCTTGCATTCTCCGGCAATCACTCCTGGTAGATTCATCAAGACTCTCCTAATGGATAAATGTCATGCTCTTCGCCTCCTTATTCATTGTCAATGTCATCAAGAGATAAATTACTCACGATTTGCCCTGGCGCTAGGCCAGGGAACAGTGGACAATAGCGTTGTTCAATTTCAATTCAGCCATATGGATATCTCAATGACTAGATCCACATCTAGACATGATGTACTTTGTAAGTATTAAATGATTCGCTCAAGTGGAATCTCCACTGACTCCATCGCAGTTGAATGTTCTGCTTAGAAAATTCCCGAAATTAATCTAATGTTTGCCCTCGCCCTAATAGATATTTCTGTAGAAAATTCCCGAAATTAATCTAACGTTTGCCCTCGCCCGAAACACACAAACTAACTAATCACGTATCAATACGTCACCAGGTTACATCACTCAAGGCCAAATCTGGCGTTAACATCTAGTTCTACGACCTTATGGAACATTCAGGAATATACTAATACTTACGAAAAGGGTCAACAACCGAGCGATGAAAAAAACTACTCACAAGAAAGGGAGGGCAAGGTCACGGAGTTCACTCTCAGCTCTGGCGAACGACAACAATAAAATGAAAAAAGAAGTGAACACGTCACGCTCAGTCACCAGTATGACAAGCAACGGGGGAGGGAAAGGGGTAGCCAGCAGATGCTACACCCAATATTATAGGGGGTTGCTGTTGGTTTCTTCAACAAGAGGACAATGTGGTCTAGAGGCAAGGTACTTGCCTCTCATGCCAAGATTCCCTAGTTCTAAACCCGGGCAGTGCAGGCATGTTGGAAGTTGGGATTTGCCCCATATTATCAAGTCCCTGATCCTATGGGGGGGGGGGGGATAGAATCCAGTAACTAGTCTTCTCGGATAAGGACGGAAACATTTGGAGGGCCCGTGTGCACGTTGAGCACGTTAAAGACACATTGGAGTTGAAAATCGTAAAGAGCAGGCCGAAGAGGCCTGCCCGGGCAAAATTGAAATTAATAGATGAAAATTTATCCATACCATCCCCCAACCAGCAACAACAAAATTTATTATTCATTGTTAAATATATGTTATTATTAATAAATATTCAAATATTATTTGTTTTGTGAGTTGTGAGTTGTGAACTATTGTGAGTTGTGAACTGCGCCTAATAGGCTGCGTTACAATTTGCTCAGAGATAGAGAGAGATAGAGAGACAGAGTGAGCGAGACAGGGAGAGAGAAAGAAGTAGTGTAGTGTGTTGAGCGCTTCGCCGGCGCTCCATTCTGCTTTGTGGTTGACAGGTTTCTTCTGTAAAGCGCAAAGAGCATTTTAAAAATGGATATTCGCTATATAAAATAATAATAATAATAATAATAATGCGAAACGGACACGCCAGACAAGCGAAAGTGCAAGAGCCTCAAGCACTTCTGATTTATTCAAAGGATGCTGCTAACTTGCAAGTTATTTTATTATTTGAAAATTTATCTAGGTATTCCTTATTCAGTTTTCGGTACTTTGAAATGTCTTAAATAGTATTTAAAATGTAGCTGTGGTTTACTTTTATTCTCGGTGATATTTCTATGTTTATGTTTTTAAGTAAAAGTGGGAACCCTAAATATCATAAAACCCTACGTGCTAGCTCAAATCTGACTTCAGATCTGATTCAGCAATCCAAAACTACTTAAAAACACATAACGTCTTCCAGGTGGCAGATAAAAAGTTGAAATTTGTTCACCGGTGCAGTATCTCAAAAGATTTGGTCTGTATACTATTATGTGTTTTAACAAACTGAATCGAGACGGCCTGACAAAAAGCCTTTCGTTTGCAATATGCTTTGGCCCGCGCTTGACATTATCAAGGCTCTCTCTCTCTCTCTCTCTTGCACACTCTCAAAAGTTGAATCGACTAAGTTGTCACATTAAGTATATCAGATTAATCTACCCCGGGATAACACCATAATTGCGTAGAAGGCAACAGGTACGGATGACACAACATTACATTGCGTTGTACCTACTGAAGAGACCAAGATGTGGCTCCGAGTTTCAGTTTCTTACATCTTGTGAACAGAGAAGAGAGCAACAGTTCAGTGCTATGGAATCAGTGTAAGGCTATACAGATCATATTGGTTTTATTGACTGGTGTCATTTTAAAAGAAAACAAAGACTTAGTGTAAATTAGATATTTTACGATTTTTTTTTTTTTTAGTTGGCCAAATTGTTTTCAATTTCAATTTAGATGGAAGAAAAGACGGTGTTTCTCCGGCTTTTAAAAATCCCTGTAAATGTAATAAGGATTGTCACGATTAAGGTTGATGACCTCGTACGCCACGAGTATAGAGGGGGTAAACTTAGTAGGGGAGAAGGGGAGTCTTTAAGTTGTTGTCTAGTATGAAAAATTACTCTCACGAGGAAGGTCGGTGGCCTTGTGCGCCACGAGTCTAGGGGGGTGAGCTTAGCAGGGGAAAACACGGTTTTTAACATTGTTGACGAGCGTGAATAGATACACACGACTCGCTTTAAACTAGTCGCGTGTGCAAAAACCTCGGGAGTATAAATAGAGGAGAAGCTCGACACACGTGGTTCCCAAGTTATTCATTCCTAAAGGAAGACGTAGCGAGAAGTGGTCCGGGCGACAGGTGGAAGGTCGTGCCATGGGGACCAGGGGTGTTATGTATGTGAGGGATCTATGAAGTTCCCAAAATTATTCAGTCCCAGAGGAAGACGCAGAATTTATCGGTCCGGGCGACAAGTGGAAGGTCGTGCCAGTGGGGACCAGAAGTGTTAGGTGTGTGAGGGATCCATGATGTTCACATTTATTTCCCAATAAGAAGAATTTATCGGTCCAGGCGACAAGTGGAAGGTCGTGCCATGGGGACCAGAAGTTGAGAAGTCCTGATGATAGGATGGGAACCCTTCAGGAGCTCGTGAGTTACGATGGCGGGTGTGAACCGTCGGTGTGCTATGTGTTTGCAGAAGTGAAGAGTCCTGAGGACGGGATGATAACCCCTCAAGGAGCTAGTAATCTACGATGGCGGGTGTGAACTGTGTGTTCTTATTTGTGTGAAGCCAGGGGCCTCTGTTTCCCCTTTTGTCGTCGAAGTTAGAGATCTAGAAAGGATCGTGTGAACTCTGGAGACGTGAAACTGCATCAACGAGGAGGGCAGCTGTTGACAGAGACTATTAAGTATACGTAATTAAGTTTATGGACAGAGGGATTAGATCTAGATGTGAATCGGGGAGTAGAGAATAGCCATGATCCCCAAAAGTGAATTTCAAATATCTCTGTTTTTGTGATTATGTATGTGATTATCATGAGTTGAATGTTTTGACATAAGTTTTGTCATGCATTTAGAATTAAATATCGTTTAATTTAAATCTCACTCCATGTGTCCGTTGATCGCTGGTCTGCTTGCTTGGCTTGTTAGCTGGGTTTGAAAGGTAGATAAGTTAGGTACTCATCACACACGTGGTCGTGACCATCTTCACGCATGTGATCGTGACAGGATTAAATGTTTCCTTTTACAAATATTGATATACAATTGAAATAATGACTCTTTTTCAATAGGCTGTATATTTGGACGAAGTAAAAATGAACATTTGTTGGGTAAGCGTCAATTCAGTATTCCTCATTTTTTTAATTGATCAGAAATCGTCGTCCTTTTTAAATAAACTGGTACGGCATCGTACTGTTTCTAAAACTATTACATTTCCATTCAGAAAGTCTGAATAATTTTATTACTTAAAGTAAATGGGCAAAATCCCAAAATAAGATTAGTTTCTAGGGGACAAACAATATTTTATTAAGGTCACAAAGAGCAGTAGTTCACCACAATTTTTAATACATTCAGATAAAAGGCTCTGTTGAAAGAAACGTGTAAAATAATTTGCGTTCATGGTTGAAAACAATTAAAAGAACCCATTAGAACTGTAGGGCTTTAGGAGACAGACAGACAGACAGACAGACAGACAGACAGACAAACAGACCGACCGACTGACCGACCGACCGTCCGTCCAAGAGACAGACCGACAAACCCACCGACAGACCCACCGACCGACCGACCGACCGACCAACCGATAGACAGACAGACAGACCGACCGACCAACCGATAGACAGACAGACAGACAGACAGACATTATTACTTAATGTCTCTTGATAAATTGTGTCTATTGGATTATATACGGTGGAAGCTTTGGTGCACCAGGAGTATGCCCAACAACTTCAGTGGAGTTATCTCTCTGTCAAAGGTAATACACTCATTAAGTGGGTAAACGTTTGTACACTGTTGGGTAGGATCTAGGAATGGCACGAACAAATCCTTTTTTCAAAGACGTGCAACACGATTATTAGAATTATCGATTAATTATCACAAGTTGTGTCCCTGTACCACCAGGAATCTCGCTGTCAGGGTTAGGACTAGAATTGCCGTGCTGGGTCACGGTTTGTTTATTTCAGGGTCGCGTTGATTTTAGCCAGTGCAAATGTCCTTGAACTATTCTCGTGGACAGTTTGTTTTTGTAACGCTTTTTCTTAGAGATGGAAAGAAAGTGGGGCAGTGACGGTGCAATTTTCGACCCCGTGATTTTGATAAACTTTAACAGGGTTGAGAAAAGGGAGTGAGTAAATTCGTACATAAAACGTAGAGGGTTTGGAGACTTTAGTAAGGGTTTTGATATCTTAAATTGACCTTGTCTGTTACTATTAATAGAATCTATTAATACTACGAGCTGAGCTCGAAATGGATGCACCAATCAAATTTGGGCAGTTGGCTGGGGAATTGCATATGGCCGAGCAGTATATAACCAGAGCCATTACTATGTTTGAGCACTCCATACAGAAATTTCCATCTGTGAGGGCAGTCGGCTGGATTCGGCCTGAGAGAATCAGAAGATTGTTAAAGACATGTCTATGTCCTGGATAGACATTGGAATGAGACCATACGCTCTTACGGATTTATCTACTGCTATTATCTCCAGCTCCCTGATCTTGTGTCAGGGACCAATCGTAAGTTTCTACCTACTGATTCGACGATGAACGTGAATCTGACCTTAATTTTCCAGTAGAAGTGCTACCAAAGAATGCAAGACTACAATGTATTTTACATGCAATTAGATCTAGCATGAGTGTCTGGTATACACATTTGTAAATTGAATTTGATGTGTCTGGATGAGGCTGGGGATTGCCAGCCCATCCTAGAGTAGATCTAGATCTAATGTAACTACGTCAGTTGTGTTGACGAGTTATATCCTTTTTAAGCGGTAGGCACAAGTAACTGAGTTAACATTGTCGTCTGAGACATTAAGATATTATTTATTAGATAGTAGGTAGGCTATTTCTGAAAGATAGATAAGTAATAATTAAATTGTGAATGAGTCAGAGTGATATAATCTTTTAAGCATCTAGAGGAGACTTCTAGTGATATATTATTGTGTGTTCATTTGATGCTGCTGATGTTGTCCTTTTAGAATGTAAAAGCTAGACGAAATTTGTTAGGGAATTTAAAGTAATAAATTTGTGGCCCTGCAAGGTCCTTGATAAAACTTACTCGAATTGTTATTAGTATATGTGGCATGGTATGGAAGAGTAATTTCTAAAAACCTCTCGATAGTTTAAAATGCAGTCGTAACAATAATTCCATAATAACCATCCCCGTAACACTCGAGGGCACACCCGTAACACTCGAGGGCACACCCGTAACACTCGCCCTTGCCTCAAGCAGGGGCGATAACTAATAATTTAAAATCTTTCTTACCGCCCGTACTGAGAGTGAAGAAACTAAGATTACGAGTACCGCATCTTTAAAATTTCCAACCTCTCCCTCTCCCAGCGGGGGCCTTCTAGTAAGACAGCCCATATAGGAAATCTATCTGCCATTGCGCTGTTATAAAATCTTACTATTGGCGCACACAAATGCAGTGGAGTCACACACTGACTGTGCTAATTCTTACTTAAATATTGTCTTATGGAAGGGAGAAAACTCCTGAAATAAACAGTGAATTCGAAAGTGACAGCTATTCAACTCCCCTTGACAAACCGTACCCGCTCTCCTTTGTATACACAATGTTGTCAGTCCTTGGGATTTTCCCAAGATCTTAGGATTTTCGGGATTTCCCAAAACTGCCCTTCCACTCACAGTACGACTTGGACCGTAAAGGATGAATAGAGCCAAATGGGCTGGAGCGAATTTAAGATTGCCAATGTGAGAGGACCTTTGGCGTGATCTGCAAACTAGTCACAACATTTCTTAGTTTAAATTCAATATGTAACCAAATTGTAAATTTCAAATGTATTTATTTTTATTTGGGATTTTTTTTTACATGAGTTTCTTGGAATTTTTAAACATTTTCACTGGCAACACGGATTCTACAAAATTATCCCACCTTGACCCCCACCCCCATAACAATGCAAGGTGGGTGGGGGGAAAAAAAATTAAAAAGGCATCAAGGAGGAAATCTCGAGAACCCAGAAATCGTGTATCAAGAATAGGTCAAAAGCCATCTGCTGATGCCTAGAGAAACAAGATCTTCGACCATCAGGAATTAAATACGAAAAGGTTGTTTCGATGCGATTTCGGAAGAGGGTAGACACGGAACTGTTTCCGTGAATTTTTTTTCCTAATGTTGGATGGACAGTGATTTGAGGGCAAATGGTGATCTACTGTTCTGCTGGGCTCCTCATTTACGATGACAAAATAGGAGTCGTTCAATATGTATATATTTTTTTGTTTTTGTTTATTAAGACCTTAAAACCCAGAGACACACACACAAAAACATAACTTGCCTTGAGCAAATGTTAGTAACAGTTTCACAGTACTTAAAAATTAGAATCCCCAAAAAAGAAAAAGTATTGATTGTGGCTAGGAGGTAAAATCGGAATGTCGGACTTGCTAATCGGAAAAAAAAACAAACCACTCCCGCTTTTCAAGAAAAGCTATGGGTGACATTAAATCCGAATGGGTGGCATGTGTGTTTTTTTTTTTCCCTTCATAAATATAGCTGATGAGTATCTTCAAGCAAAGCAGTGAATACAGATGATGAATCTTTAAGCGCAGCGGCTGAATATATTATTTATTATCTTCAAGCAAAGCAGATGAATAGAGCGGAGGAATCTGTAAGCACGGCGGCTGAATATATTATTTATTATCTTCAAGCAAAGCAGATGAATAGAGCGGAGGAATCTGTAAGCACGGCGGCTGAATATATTATTTATTATCTTCAAGCAAAGCAGATGAATAGAGCGGAGGAATCTGTAAGCACGGCGGCTGAACATATTATTTATTATCTTCAAGCACAGTGCTTATTCGCAGTCATCTGCGAAAATGATTGTAGACTTTTACTCAGATATCGGTTTCTTGGTTTCATGATTTTTTTTTTTTAGAAAAGGGTTTCACCATTTTACCGGGTTTGCGGTAGAGTAGTGACTAGCATCTTCGCTGGTTAATGGGGAGATTGGGATTCGACTCCCTAATTGGGGAAATAATTTTGGGGGGGGGGGGGTTAAACGTTTTTTCTTTGGCACTGTCCGTTATTAGGATCCAATCTGTTTTATTTTCAGGATTTTTCAAAATCCATGGCCTGGGGAAAGTGATCATTGCTAATTTGCTCAGATTTCCTTCGTTTATTCCTCTTCATTAAAAGGGACAGCTGCAAGTTCGAAATGAAAAATTAATGTAAATCAAATTTTAAATATGTAAATAATTTTTGTTTTAAAATAGAGTGAGCTGAATATTTGATCTCTCTCTCCTGTAACTGAGGTCTATCCTGTACTTACTGAAATATACATATAGCGGTTGGAGGTGGGGGGGGGGGGGGAGGGGGGTGGCGGTGATTCAGGGCACCTTCATGAAAGGGTCAAATTTTTAAACCCAGAACAGAATAATAATATTCAAAGGTTACTCAAGGCTATCCGACATCTCAGTGATGAAATTACAGACGAAACAGTTGATTCCGAAGAGCAAAAATAGTAATTTTGTCAAGCAGAAGATGTCACTAATAAAGCGCCAATAAAAGTAAAAGTTCAGTCCTTTCACATTTTATTCATATAACTGCAGTGTTTTGCATGTGCTGTCTCTCGATGTGATATATTTTGAAGTTCAGACAAAGATAATGAGACTTTAGGTTGAATTTTGTTCCTGCAAGTTGTTATGTATTGATGCTGTGAAATTTACCATAAGGCCTGTGAGGTCTGTAGTTCCACAACCAAGAGAATGCGTTAGTTTATCTTGCTCGGAGAATTACCGTTTAATTATCAAAACTTTCTGTCTACCGTGGTGAGAAATTTGTCATTGGTCTCAAGCTCGATAGAATCTTAGAGGAAGATGGGCCTGCCAACATAAAAAGAGCAGTTGAATGGTGCTTACACATAGCCAAAGGAAGACACACAATGGGCCTATACTTGTCAAAAATATAAGTGGAAATTAAAAATGAGTACTTAAAAGAAAGACACCCTAACTTCGGTTTTGACCGCATTCAATACTGCTTCTCTGTAGCTGCGTGAATTTTCGGTTCATCACTGCATGGCCAGGTAGCAGTTTATAAGGTGTAGACCAGGCTTTTTGTTTTAACATTTTACATACAAATATATGTCAGCCAGACTAAAATTTGTCTTGCTATTTTAACTCTTGTGTTAAAGGTATTGCGTGTCAGTGAAAATAACAACCTCAGTAAAATAAATATTGATCATGAATGTTTGGTATATCTCAATTACCCATATCTTTTTCATGTTTGTGTCTGAACGTTTCAGTTCAAAGAAATATCTATGAACTGCCAAAATCACAGTGTAATGAACGATGCACCAAAGCAGATAATGATGTGTTCTGACAATAATGGCCGTTTTCTCAATTATTTGAAAACAAAAAAAAAAAAATCTCTCAAAATGTTCCGGACTAATTATCCTGATGCAACTTGTTGACTTCTTTTTTTTTTTTTTTTTTGCACCAGGGTTGTGGAAAAAAATTAGATTCATTATCTTTATTTAGATTTTTTTCCACTAAAAAGGCACATGATCCTTAAATGTAAATATTTGGAAATTTATATAAAGTACAGTTTCCAATGTTGAAAACATTTTTAAAACAGATTTAAGAATGAATGAGTGCAGTTTCGTGACATTTGAGTCATAGGAAAATATAGATATAGGTTTGTATGTAAGTCTTTATAACTTCAAAAAAGCTTGATACTTGATTTAAAAGACAAAAACTAGAAGTGTGTGTTTTATATTTTAGTTTTACAATATTTCCATAACATAAATTCAGCCTATGATATTCCAAAAAAAAAAAAAGTGATATTGAAAGCATCCCAGATCTGGCATTCTGAACGAACTCCAACAGTTATCCAGGCAAGGAATTGCCAGTTGTATTATCCACAAACAGACAAATGGAAACAATTCTTAATAAATAAAAAAAGTCAACCCCGCAGATACCTTCACCACATCCATTTCACTCAATGCCAGTGTAGCACAAGGTTGATCATTCATTCATGCACTGCTGATCATTGAGTGCATTATGCACGTTTCACCGGATTTCTTGACAAGACTTGTTCACGTTTTACGTGGAACCTTAGTAGCATTGCCATCGACAGGTCTCCATATCACGTAAAGTTAAAAGGTAGCCTAACAATACCTTTGGACACAGCTGTTCAGAGATGTAGAATCTTTTCCCAACTGCTATAATGCTGCGTAGCCCAACAGTAGCCTACATGTGTGTGTATGTATTACCGTGTAAGAAACTGGCAAGAAAAGATAGAGATCATGATCGAATAATGATGGATTTGGTTGATAGGAAAAGAAGCTGCTACTAAAATACTATAAACAAATTTGTGTGGTGACATAAAACATCGTTTACAAACACCACTTTAATAAATTACACATCTGCAAATAAGATTATGTTCTCATTCAGGGACAGCTGCGAATAGGGTTCTGGTCATGTGACCTGTAACTTCCCCCCATGAAGACAAAAGAGTGCGCGTAGTGTGCATTGATTCGGATCAGTTTCTCAGTTAATTGTAAATGATAACAACAGCAAGAGTGATAAAAACAAAAAAACAACAACACACAAACAAAAAGCTCCTGAATAAATGACAGACTAACCAAGAGGGTGGGGGAGGTCCATTTTTCACCTAGATAGTGATCTAGTCTAACACTCTACAAGTCTGAGACGTCGACAATGGCAGGTAATATCCAACCAACATTTGCCTGGTTCATTAAGTGTGGTTGAACTGAAAATAAATACTTAAACGACTCTAATGGCAACCTTAACAAAACAGTATTAAAAGTGTTTTCTATAAAGGACGTTTTTCATTTCAAGCCTTCGCTGCTGCTTCACCGGCCGCCATTAGAGACGCTGCGGTAGAATTTGGAAGTAGCGCAAATAAATAAAAACATAAAAGGATTGTCCTTGTCAAGAACAGATTTGATTCATAAATGTTTCCACTGAGTAAATTTTTGTGAGAGAGCAGTGAGTAATTTTTACAAACGTAATTATTGTGCGAGCCAGCATAACTTGGTCTCGTAAACAATTTGTTTTGAACAGTTTTTTTCCTAATAGATAGACAGAAGGTGTAGGGAAGGATAGACGGACAGCGTAGGTGTGCATGACTGAGCACTTTTTATATCTCGTGTTTTGAACTAGGTTTAGTAGAGAGGGAAGGGGTGAGTAGGAATTAAATGTTATTGAGACGTCTGTTGACGTACAGAAAATCCGTGATCCAGAGTAAAAGCTCGGGGTTTTGAACATGTTAAGAATTTATTGCTATAAAATTACATTTTATTGTCTTGAGTGATTCGACCTTTGATGTCGACCCAAGGTCGTTGCGTAGGGCTGTTACTTAAAATAACTCGGTTCGGCAGCTGAGCTAGAGGTGGTTGCACCAATCAAATGTATGAATCTGGACGGAAGGTCGAGACATAGCTTTAGTATTTAAACCCGTGCAGAGCTTAGATAGATGCCACATGTAGACAATCCATTTACGAGGTGGACGGCGATAGTCCTCAGCCAGATGAGAGACATAGAGACGCAGTTGAGCAGTCCATATTGTGAGGAGCGCCATGAGTTAAAGCTCCAGAGCCTAAGCTACTTGGTTTGATATGAACCCACAGCGTTTACATCCAGCGCTCTCACTCCCAGTGAGGGCCGCATGGTCAGAGTCCATACTAATTTGTAATGATGAAAGTGAACCGTTCTACTTACTTTTGAAGACAGTTTCAGAGCTACCGCCAGACAACGCATGGTTGTACAAGCATTCTCCATGGCGTGTCTAGAGGAAATGTCCATATCATAACATGTCTCATTGAATTAATAGAATTTAAACTGTTATATCCGTCGCCACGTGCGCGGATTCTATTTGGCATATAACTCATATGACCTGCAAGTAGTTAGAGTGAATAAGTTAGTCTTTATAGAAAGCTGTAGTTTCATTAGTTAGATTCAGTTGCCTTTGAATTGATATTTACATTTATAATTATATTTGTTACATTAATTCCTGTAATTAAACTGCCCTACAGTTCTGCTAAAAATCAAAGCAATTGATTTATTTAGTTTTTAGAGTGCAAGTATTTTTTTTGTGTGTTCGTCGATTGTGGGAGCGGACCTCGAAAGAGTGTCAGTCGAATTATCCCCATCTAACCCACATCGCGACAGTCCTGTAATTATAATTAATAGTATTGGGGGTGAATCAGGGGTGGGGGGGGGGGGTGGGGGATGATTCTAAGTCCGGAACGCATAGTAGCTGCCTTCAGACAGGGCAGACACGAAGTTACTATACACATCATAATTCCCTATATTTTCTTAGGTAAATCCGGGAAGACCCTATCCTACTACAGCTGGGCCAAACACGGCCAGCTTCTGCAATTATTATTTCTTTGTTGACATTATGTTGTAGAAGTTGAAGAAAGTGATTTCATGAATCCGAAATCGGTGGTTTTACTGGGAGCTTCACAGAATATGTAACCCACGGGCCCACAAAATCCGGCCCTGTGTAACAGGCCAAAATACACCCCCCGCCCAGACTATACCCGGGGTTAAACTGGCATAGCCCAGAATATACCCCGGGGTATATTCTGGGCTAGGCCAGTTTATAACCCGGGGTTACTTTGGGCTAGGCCATACTATCCCCCCCCCCCCCCCAGGCCAGATTATACCCCCTACGTTGTTTTTTTTAAACAAGTCAAGACCACAGTTTATTTCAGCCTTTTCTTTATCACTGTCATCAGATATCATATTAATACATACATGAACACATTGTTGACACTCATAAATCATAATACAATTTAGAGGAAATAATAATAACAGTTTATTTCAGCATTATTTTAAATTGGTGTACATACATACATTCTTGACTCCTGTTAATCATGATACATTTTAGAGGAAACAAACATGCATTAAAATACATTGATGTATAAAAGGGTTGAGTATATCCATTCAAACTGATATGATTAGACTTCAGCATTAATTTCACTCGGGTCTGTTGATATTATTGTTACCATTATTATTATTATTTTGATAATTGGTTGGCCATGAGATAAACATGCAGTGTATTTTCTGTTACACTGGTGCAGAGAGAAAAGGCCGGGAAAAAGCACAGAGAAAAAATAATGAAAACATAATAATAATACGCCAACTGACAGATGGTGCAATTCCATCATCCAGCAGACATTAAATACTTCACATAAAACTAGATAGGCACTAATTTTTTTTTTCTCATAATGAACTCCACCTGTCCAGGTCCACTTGAAACGCTACCGAATGCTAGTCAGTAATATACGATAATAACAATAGGTACACGAAATCATCTTATTTACTCCTGAAAATAAAGAGAAATATCAATATCAGAATCATCATTATCATCTTGGAATAATACAAAGATAGACGAGCGAGTGTAAAAACGGCATTGTAGGCCTACAAATCATTCTAGAATCTATAAGCAGCAATATGTGTGTATCAACTACATATATAACATGTGTTAAATACTTTCAACTTTTCAAGTAGAACTTTACATAGAGCTTTAGTGAAGTAGCCTTGACTGTTGTGTAGACCGACAGAGTAAGTCCACTGAGACAAAAGTAATGCATTGTAACAAGTAATAAGATCTATAGCATGTTAAGGCAAAATTCGATGGATAATGTTGCACTAACAGTATTTCTTGTTAGTGAATATTATTCTTTGATAGCTTGTAGAAAGATATATATTTATATATACATTTCATGTACCTTACGGTTTAAGACAGTGGATTAGTTGCAAGGCATTTGAAATATTGAACTTACGTGTTATAGTGAATAAAGGCATGTCACTCGGGAGTGAAATAAAAAAAAATAAAAAATAGGACTTGTCCGTTTTTACCTTCCTAAGCCTGACACGTCCGTTGCCAAGGGATTTAACAACTGTGTATTCGCACACAAAAATATTCTAAAATGACTTCGTTTTTATGAGTGGGTTAATTATTTCATCCATTGCGACTAAGTGTATGTCAGTGCCAAACAAACAATACAGTGCAAATTTTATTCATGGGCAACCAACTACAAAAACAACTACACCAGTCATGACAATCAACGTGAGTGAAATGAGGGTCAAAGTTGAATCATTATCAGTTTGAATGGATATTCAACCCATAGCATATCAATACATAATAATGCATGTTTTTGCCTCTGAATTATATTGTAATTTACGGAAGTCAAGAATGTATGTATGTATATTATTACTATGGTGCCCGTTGGCAATTATAAAAAAAATGAATTAAACTTTGATTGAAATAAACTGTGGTCTTTATTTGTTTATATATATATATAAATAGGGGTATAATCTGGACTAGTGGGGTATAGTCAGGCTTAGCCTAAGTATATCCTGGGTATATACTGGATAGCCCAGAATATACCTGGGGACATAAAATAGGCTAGGCTCCATTATCCCCTGGTGTAGTCTGGCGGGGAGATAATGTGGCCTGCTTTACTGGGGTTAACGTGCCTTAATCCATTTTGTACCCCAGGTATATTCTGGGCTAGGCCAGTTTATACCTGGGGTATACTTTGGCTAGCCCAAACTATATTTCACCAGTCCAAATTATACTCCCATATTCAGACAAAATATTCAAGGATACAACATTAAGTTTTTAAAATTTTATTTCACCCGCAAGTGACATGCCTTTATTCACGATGGCACGTAATTGCAATCTTCAAATGCCCAGTAAACTAATCCAGTGCCTTAAACCATGAGCTACATGAAATGTATATCTTTCTACAAATAATCTATCAAAGAATTTACTAACAAGAAATGTTAACGCAATATGATCCATCGAATTTTTGCCGTAACATACTGTAATTACTTTCTACAGTGCACTGTTGACTCATTGGATTTAATCTGTCAGTTTATACGACTACCAAAAGCTATTCTCCAAAAGCTTTCTGTCCAGTTCTACTTGAATAGTTGAAAAGATTTAACACATATTTTACAATACATTTGGTTGGAACACACACATTGATGCTTTTAGATTCCAGAATGATGTATGGGTGTTTTTTATATTCCCTCTTATCTTTATAATATTCCAAGATGATGATGATGATGATTCTGATATTGATTATATTCTCTTTATTTTCAAGAGTAAATAAGATGATTTCGTGTTTTTATTTTTAATACTATTACTGGTTAGCATTCTGCAACGGTTCAAGTGGATCTGGACAGGTTAAGTTCATCATGTGAAAAAATTTTAGTATGTATTTAGTTTTGTGTGAAGTATTTAATGTCTGTTGGATTGGATGATGGAATTGCACCATCTGTTAGTTGGGCTATTATAATGTTGTTGTTTTTTTCTCTGTGTGTTCTTTCCCGGCCTTTTCTCCTTGCCACATTGTAACTTTGTGTGTAGATCTAATTGTTCTGACATATCAAGCACACTTCTGATTTTCAAAAATTAAAATAAAATTCACATGACTTTACACTTATGAGTCTTATAATTATTTCATACCTTGCCACTAAGTATATGTCACTGGTGCCAAACAAAAAAACACCATACATGTTTAACACATGGACAACTAATTATTTTAAAAAAAGAAAAGCAATAATAATACCAACGGACACAAGTAAAATTAGGGTTAAAGTCTAATCATATCAATTTGAATGGATTTTAAATCCTTTTGTATATCAATGCTTTTTAGTGCATGTTTATTTCCTCTTAAATGTATCATAATTTACAAGACTTAAGAAGGTATCTTCAATGTGATCCCTGATGACACTGGTAATGAACAATTTACACTAAAGTTGAAATAAACTGTGGTCTTGACTTGCTTTTAAAAAAAAACGTAGGGGGTATAATCTGGACAGGGGGGGTATAGTCTGGCCTAGCCAAAAGTATGCCCCGGGGTATAAACTGGCCTAGCCCAGAATATACCCCGGGGTATATTCTGGGCTAGGCCAGTTTAACCCCGGGTATAGTCTGGCGGGGGTATAATCTGGCCTGCTACACCGGTATGAAAGCCACAATATCAATCGACCTAGTTGACCCGGAGGGAAACTTTAACACTGTCTTGAGTTGTATCGAAATATAATGTGCCATGACACGACCAAGTATTTAAAGATATATTTTTATGGAGACAGGACATATAGACTTGAATGCTTCAGAACCATAATGTAAAGAACCAAATTGTAAAAATAAGTGGAAAAAACAAAGAAATGAGATTTTTTTTTTTTATTTGTGTGTGTCTGTTGTTTGTTTTTTTTTTTTTTGGGAATGATTTCAAGTTGGTTAATAAAGGAAATGCCATAATTTTGTTGCATACTTCATGCTGGCAGCATTTGGCTGTGATGTTCAGGGCTTAATAGGATGTCCCCTTCAGTATGATATTAAACTAATTTTGCTGAATGTGGATTCGCACAGGTTTTGAAATTTATATTGAAAAAAATTAGTGTGAAGCTGAGAACTTGATCCATAAATAAAGTTGTCGCGGAAAACAGGGAAAAAGGCTGAGAACTGCAACTCTAGTCTGACTCACAGCTTGTCAGTCCCACAGGGATCTGTCTGTGTTCGTATTAGGGACGGGAATTTTTTTTAAGGGGGGGAGGGAGGGGGGGGGGTTGCGGTAAATGAATATGTCTGGGGGAGGTTTGGGGCAAGATGGGCGATACTTCAAATTTTCAGTAGTCGTGATTACTGACTGCTTTTATGAAAAATAATCAAAACATCGATTACTTTACCGATTGCTTTTTCTGATTTGGGGTGGGTGGGTGTTTGGTGAGACAACAGAACACATTTATTTCTCTGGTGAGCAGAAAAGAATTACAGACTTTCAACTCATACAAATACAGAATACAATAATGCTTCTGGAAACGTTTAATATGGAAAATGTATCACAAAGCAAAACAGTAATTGCCTAGAACAGGCATGGGCAAACTTTCAGATCGTAAGAGTCAAACCTGAAAAATGTGAGGCAACAGAGGGATGGGGTGGTACTTAATAAAAGCCCCCATCCTCGGCTGCGTGATTTTTTTCTGTACGAACAGCAACAGCAACACACCCCCAAACACAGGACAGCTCCAACACATCCCAGGGATTTTCTGTGATGTTCAGAGTCATATCAGGCACAGTCCAGAGACTGCAGCACCCATGGCAGTGTTCGATAGGACGAGAAATCCCTTAGCCAATAATCTGTGTTTGGGGGTGTGTTGCTTCTCCGCTCCTGAATTTGCTAAAGCTCGTACGGAAAAAAATCACGCCCCCCGGCCATAATAGAATGGCCCCTGACCTTTTTATAATATTACAGCAAGTCCCACCCCCCCAACCCCTAGTCTTTCTGTAATATAACAGAAAGGATACTAATCCCCCCCCCCCCCACTCCCACCCATTTCCCGAAAAAAAGAAGAAAAACCCATTACTGTCATAAAAATATTAATACTATTTCTATTTATTTGTTTTCGACTTTTTCGGTTTAAATAAAATAATTACATTTGTAGAGAGAGGAAGAAAGACTAATGATAAAGTAAATTGTACATTACAGATGATTTTAATGAGTTGGGGGAGGGGGTGGTGCAGCGTGTTTTATATTTATTACATTTTTTTAAACAGTCCTGACAAGTAATATTCAATCAGGCTTGGAGTTCAGCCAATTAAATTGCTTGGCAGACAGTAGATTGTTCATGTCTGGCTTAGATTCTGTGTAGCAACAAACACACCATGTTTTTATGTGACAGAACTAAAATGTAATTATTGGCAAGACTCGTAATTGTGTACTGGCACAGTGAATGCGCTTTGCAGTGGCTCACAGATCTGAAGAAATCAAACTTCAGAATGTTGTCCTGGCATAATAAAAAAAATTGACTGCAACAGGCCTAGTGACAATTGCTTTCATAATCAGAAAACAGTTATGTGTGCATGACCTGTGTCAAAATGAAAAGGTGTAGAGTGATACAATTGGATTGGTTGGATCCGTTTCATTTACATGACATAATATTATACATATATAGAGGTAACAACAGGCCACTGAATGAATCAGTTGAAATAATCATTATTTTAATGAGCCTAAGTGAATGTGATTTTAACCAAAATTTAAAAAATAATTAATTTTGTTATGAGAAATGAGGTGCAGGTAGGTGTGCAGTGTTGTTAATTCTTTCAGTAATCGGTCAGCGTTCGTCCGTTTTCTACTAATCAATTAAAAGGCAGGCCCAATATCAATTTTATTTGGAGAGTAGGAAAGAGTGCACATGCAAACAGGGCTTTATATTTATATAGGTTGATCTACCTTCAGCATTGAACTTTAACCCGGCAGCCATTTTACACCCACTGTAAGGTCAACGAAGCTTTTGACTGTTGAGTACTTATTATTGTTTGTCTCACTCTAACCTGGGAACCTGTCAAATGCCAGGGTTTTACGACCCGGGGTAAACTGACACCCTGTTCTTCTGCCCAAAGGGTAAATTTGCTAATTCTGGATTTGTACATTTTCTTTAAAATTGTAGTGTTGAAAATGTCTGAAATTAAGAAGTTGGTTCATGAATAATTAAATTTGCCCCAGAAAGTATATATTGCCTACCCAGGGGAAATGAAATTTGCCATGTGACATGACACTGGTTTTTCTCAATGGAATAGCGAATTTTACACTTTTCGGACATGTCTAAATCGTCTTTTACTCACTACAGATTGGATAACTAATGCCGTGTCTATCTATTCGAATGTGTTGGAGATTTACAGCACACATGGAAATCTAGAATAACTGTATTCTGTTTGCATGAAGTCTGGACTGACGTCACATACATATTTTTACTGTGAAGCTTGTGGTGCTGGTAAATCCTCTTTTTTTTCGTATTTACAGAAAATACAAAATGTTTATTAGCCAGATAATATCATATTATTATGTTATTTATCGTCTTACAGGTCTCCAAGAAAGACAGGAGCATGAAGCAATTCTATTCCTAGTGGGAAACTCGGAAACGAGGAGAGACAACCTGGGCCTAATTATAAAAGCATTCGACAGTGTCGGAGTAAGCTCTACCACAGTCATTATAGCTGTCAACAGCCTCCTGCTTCGAGGTAATATTTCATTATGTTTGGTAAACCAGTACCTATCCATCCCATCTAGATCTCTTGATATCCATCCATCAATCCATCAATGCATCCCATCTAGATCTATCTGTCCATTAATCCATCCATCCATCCATCGATCCATCCATCCGTCCACCCATCCATCAATCCCATCTAGATCAATCTGTCCATCCCTCCGTCCATCAATCCCATCTAGATATATCTGTCCATTCATCCCATCTAGATCTATCTGTCCATTAGTGCATCCATCCATTCATCCGCCCATCGATCCATCCATCCACCCATGCATACATGCATCCATCCAACCTAGATCTATCTGTCCATCCATCCATCCATCCATCCACCCATCCATCCATCCATCCATCCATCCATCCATCCACGCATCCATCCATCAATCCATCCATTTACCTATTGATTTTTCACCCATTCATCAATTTATTCTATCCACCCAAACATCCATCCGGTATATTATCCATCCATTCATTCATTCATCTATCCATTCATTCAATTCATCCATCTATCCATCCAACCATCCACTCATCCATCCATTCATTCATCCATCCAGCCATCCATCTATCCTTCACCCATACACCCATCCATCCATCCACCCATCTATCAATTCATCCATTTCACCCATCTAGCCATCCATCCTCGTGTGTTGTACATCCCCAGGACAACCTATCAACACCACGTCTGTTCTGGGTGAACTACGTATATCTGGCAACTACCAGTAAGTATTCCGATCTGAGTGAACATTTGTTCTATGTATTTGTTTGTTTGTTTGCTTCTGTCTGATTTCCATCATAATTTTGCTGAGAACTAATTACCTTCACTACACAGACAAGGGCTAAAGGATGACGCCTTTAGGAATAAACAAAAAGTTTTCTCAAGCAAGTCCACCTTGACACATGGTTTATATTTATGATCTTTCATAGATTGTGCTTGGTTTTGCCGCATTAATCATTTTGTTTTATTCGTGATCTGTGAAGTCACCTTCTTTATTCTTAACTCTGGCTAGTCTTTTAGTACATGATTCTTATATCAAAAGGGCAACCAGATTTTTATAAATGACTTACGCTGTTTTCCTTTTTTTTTATTACTGTTATTTTCCTTTCAGACTATGTGGCTAGACAAACAGAGGAGAGAGAACCTGTTGTTTTTGTCATCAGCTTCATCACACATTTCATCTCACTTTCTGTGCCGGGTGAATAAAATAGACCAAATTCAACCTATCCGTTTCTTTTGGTTTACTTACTTGTTGTTGTTGTTGTTTCTAAAATAGGTCTAATTACACCCCTTCTCCTCGCTCACTAATGCCCTATACGCCTCGTCAGCATGGCAAAGATTGTAATGAGTTAAAGCAACCGTAATAGTGGTGTGCATCTTGCTTTGTTATGCACTATTAAGGTCCAGCTTTTCCTTGAGAAATTTCTTTTTGGAGTTTTCTCTCCCAGGTCAGTTATTATTATTATTATTATTATTATTTTATGTAGCGAATATCCATTTTTAAAATGGTCTATGCGCTTTACAGGAGAAACCTGCCAACCACAGAGCAGAATGGAGCGCCGGCGAAGCGCTCAACACACTACACTGCTTCTTTCTCTCTCCCTGTCTCGCTCACTCTCTCTCTCTATCTCAGAGCGAATTGTCATGCAGCCAATTAGGCGCAGTACACAACTCACAACAGTTCACAACTCACAACTCACAATACAAATAATATTTGAATATTTATTAATATATATTCAATAATGAATTTTGTTGTTGCTGGTGGGGGGATGATATGGATACATTTTAATCTATTAATTTCAATTTTGCCCGGACAGCGGCCTGTTCGGCCTGCTCTTTACGATTTCCAACTGCCAAGGTGTCTTTAAGGTGCGCAACGTGCACACGGGCCCCCCGAATTTTTTCGTCCTTATCCGAGAAGACTAGGTACTCGATCCTACCTCCCAGTAGGATCAGGGACTTGAAAATATGAGAAAAATCCCATTTTCCAACATGCCTGCACTGCCCGGCCTTACTGGGCTAATGTAGCTGATCTCTACAGATTTGTTTAAAGTTTACTCTCCTACATGGGTCGGTAGCCTTTCTTGGCTGCGAGCCCCATCTGCACCTTTTAACAGTTTTGTTCGGGACTGCTTGTTCAATATTCACAGCCAAGCTACACATCTGCAGGCCTTCCCCTATCCACAACCTGGGGACCCGCTAGTGTTGGGGATGTCAGCCCCACACTAGGTTAAAGTAACAACTTTCATGAAATTTATAGACAGAATAGTACTCGTCAAACCAAACAAAGAAAGGCACAAACTGTCAGGGTTAGAATTTGAATTGCCGTGCTGGGTCACGGGTTTGTTTATTTCATGTCATCATTGATTTTAGCCAGTGCAAACGTCCTTGAACTATTCCCGTGGACAGTTTGTTTTGAAACGCTTTTTCGTAGAGATGGAAAGAAAGTGGGGCAAGATAGAACGAATGGATAAATTAACAGTGACGGTGCAGTTTTCAACCCCGTGGTTTGGGTGTACTTTAACAGGGAAAGACGGGGCGAATAAGGAGTGAATAAATTCGTACATAAAACGTATAGGGTGTAGAGACTTTGCGAAAGCTTTTGACATCCTAAGTTTGACTTTGGCTGTTACTATTAATAGACTGCGAGCTGAGCTCGAAGTGGATGCACCAATCAAAATTGAGCAGTTCGCTGGGATTTGCAGAAGATAAGCGGAGACATCTTTATGCTAGTTCACTTCCATGTAGATCCTTCCATCTGCGAGGGCGGTCGGCTAAGGTTCAGCCAGAGAGAACCATAAGACTGTTAAATGCATGTCTATGTCCTGGATAGACAATGAAATAATCCACAGCTATTTTCTCCAGTTCCCTGAAATCGTTTCAGGGAACCAATCGTAAGTGTCTTCACAATGATTCGAGATGATGTGAATCTGACCCTAATTTTCCAGTAGAAGTGCTACCAAAGGAATGCAAGACCATAATATTTTACTTGCAATTAAGATCTAGAATGAGTGACTGGTATACACATTTGTAAATTGTAATTGATGTGTCTGGATGAGGCTGGGGATTGCCAGCCCATCCTAGAGCAGATCTAGATCTATCTTAACTACGTCAGTGTGTCTTGACGGTTTGATCCTTTATAAGTAATTAACTGAGTTAACATTGTCGTCTGAGACATAAGAATATTATTTGTGAGATAGTAGGCAGACTATATTTCTGAAGATAAATAATTACTAAGTAAATTGTGAATGAGTCAGAATGATATGGATTTTCTAATCTTTAAGAACCTAGAGGAGACTTCTAGTTATGTATTATACTAGTTTCATTTGGTGCTGCTGATGTTGTCTTTTTGATATGTAAGATAGACGAAATTGTTAGGAATTTTAAGTAATAAATTTGTGGCCCTACAAGGTCCTTGATATAACTTACTCGAAATGGTTATTAGTGTATGTGGCATGGTATGGCAGAGTAATTTCTAAAACCTCTCGATATTTTATTAAATGCAGTCGAACACGTAAATTCCATAATATACTATACCCCAAATCTGTAACACTCGAGGGCACACTCGTAACACTGGAGAGGGACCCTTAAAAGAACTTTAGATAACGCCATGCCATAGGTAAATTATTTTAAAACCTATTGTATTTTTTTATTCCATCATTTAATATTGTACTCTTGTAATATTATGTTTTCAGGTCTTTTTATTATCGATTTTAGACAATTTCTACTAATTTAATATTGTATTTCAATTTCATATGGTGAACTCAACATCCCATTGACCCGTGGACACCGGCGAGGGAACCCTTTCACCGTACAGATCTACCTCAGACAGAAATACAGTTTTTTGGGCTTGGAGCTATGGATTAAGGATACATACCATCTGAATTCCTCAAAAAGAAAGATAAGTGATCCATCTAACTAACAGTCTTGAGGAGGGCGACGTACTTTCCGCCCTGTGTTTCTTCCAGGCCATTTTACTATTTACTATATGTTTAGTTTAAGTGCGGGAGGTTGGTTGGGGTCATAGTTTAGCATATCTTCTTTGCCATTACGAAGGATATTGGAGTGCCTTGGTGGCTATTTATAATAACTCGGGGGGATTTGCTTCACTGTGAATAGTTCTTTTAGGGATCCATTATTCGTATAGACTGTGGCGTTTCTTTTACTTCCTCCCTTTCTTTAGGAAGATGTCTCTCCTGTCTTTTTCTTAAACTTTCTGTAATATAAGTTAGGACTTGTAGGGTCTGTTATCGTTCGTTTTACTTGTCAGTATACGTCCTGTTTATTGTATTTCTTTTTCCTTCCTTATAAACTTTAAACTACTATACTAACATTGATATGTTTACAATATATGCCTGAGGTGTTTCACGTGCTAAAACCACGTTGAATTGTAATCTGGTATTGACATATGAGAGAGAGAGATATAATAAATTTTTGTTCACGTGACAATTTCACTTTGAAGATAGAGAGAATAATTTTGCAGTGGTAACAGAAGACACTGCGTGTGCGCGTTTTGAGAAGAGAGAGATATTTCAAATTTGTCGTGTTGAAAGAGAGATATATTTTTGATTCATCGCATTGAGAGAGCGATTCGTTTTGACAGTGATAACAAAGGACACTGGTTCGTCGCGTTGAGAGAGACGTAAATTTTGAGAGTGATCACTCAAGACATTAATTTATCGCAGTAAAGGCGATATATATATTTTATTGCAGTGGGAGCAACGGATAGACGGCACTGCCTTACTAGAATTCATATTTAGAGAGAGAGAGAGAGATAAAGTGTTTGCAGTTTAAGTGATACTGCCTGTAATTTTCAGAGAGAGAGATAAAGTGTTTGCAGTTAAGTGATACTGCCTGTAATTTTCAGAGAGACAAATAGAACGTTCTTTTCGCGAAGCAGTGCTAACATAAGACACTGAATTAATATTAACAGTCAATAACTGTTCATATGATATAATTGATACCGCGATATCCCTTAATAGTAGGTAAATACTTACTATTTACAGACTTTAACATATCATGGCTGATTTTCTTAAATACTTTGAATCTGCCAAAGTTCTGGGCATACCAGAAGAAGAACGCGCCGCGTGGTGCGAACGACAAGTACAACAAGACCGAGAGCGCGAGGATCGAAAAGAAGCAAGAGAAAGAGAAAGAGAAAAAGAAGAAAGAGAAAGAGAAAGAGAAAAAGAAGAAAGAGAAAGAGAAAAAGAAAAAGAGAGAGAAAAGGAAAGAGAAAGAGAACGAGAAAAAGAGGCCGTAGAGAAAGAAAAAAGAGAGCATGAACTTGCAATGAAAAAGTTAGAGCAACAATCGCTTGTAACACCCACTACTGCCACCAATACTTATGCTACTAAACCAAAACTACCACCATTTAATGAAAAACTCGACCGGATCGACGCATATTTACATAGGTTCGAGTTACACGCTAAATGCGTCGGATGGCAGCAGGCGATGTACAGTTCATGCCTGTCTAATTTATTAACAGGTAAGGCTTTAGAAGTATTTCATAGCCTCAAGGTAGAGGATGCCAACGATTATGACAAGCTTAAAACAGCACTGCTGAAGCGATTCCAGCATACCGAGGATGGCTTTCATCAAAGATTTCGCTCATGTAAACCTGAGCCATCTGAAAATTTCTCAACTTATGTGAATCGGCTGAAACATTATTTAGATCGCTGGATTGAGCTCGCGAACGTAACTACCGGAAATTATTCCCAACTTTACGATTTGGTCTTAAAGGACCAAATCTATACGGCATGTCATTCCGATTTGGTTGCCCACCTTAAAGAGAGGGCACCGACATCCTCTGAAGAAATCACATCGTGCGCGGAACGGTATGCGTCCGCCCACCCAAATCGTCCTTTGGCAAAGCCTTCAACTACAACACCGTGTTATGCCAACGTAGGCAAAGGAGCGCCAACCGGACACGATCGTTCAAGGCCGACTCGTCGTCAGGCCCCAAATCCGCGCTCTCAATCAGAGCCGCCTTTTTTTAGACAGAGAGATTTCCCGAATCGAGGTAATGTATCCCCGCGTCGAGGATACCAGAGTTATTCTTTTTACGAGCCTCGGCCATATTATCGTGGCAACTATCCAGGCCAACAATATAACCGGCCTCAGGGACCGCCGCGACGAGTGCATTTTGATAATAATCATAATTATAATAGACCGCAGAGTCTTCCTAGTCGTACTATATGTTTTAGGTGTAATAGGGTAGGCCACATACAAAGATTTTGTAACGTGAAAATGGAAGCAGCAAATGCCTGCTCTGTACAGACTACACCTTATGAGACTGACGGTCATTCTAAATCTTCATCGCAATCAAAGACTATTCCAGTCATGTCCGCCCTACATGAACTGGGGGAACTAACATTTTACCAGGGCCGCGTGAACGCGATTCGCGCTTCTGTTCTACGTGACTCCGGATGCACGACTATCGGCGTTCGACAGTCACTAGTCCGTCCAACACAATTTTTGGACAAGGAGGTAACTTGTATTACTTTTGGCGGATCTGTAGAGCGATTCCGTCTTGCAGAAGTTTATATTGATACACCTTTTCTCACAGGTATTGTTACTGCATGTGTACTGCCTAATCCAGTCGCTGATATAATCATAGGGAATGTACCTCAAGTAAATAAGTTTCCTATCGGTAACTTGGAAATTTGGACTGAGGATGAGAGTGTTGCTTGTGCGACAACACGCCTACAATCGAGTCGACGAGCAGACAGTCCATTGAGTAATCCTACTATTGAAGTGAACATAACGTCTAGTGCATTTCATGATGAGCAACATTCAGATCCCACATTGAAACATTTGTTTGCTAAGGTTGATCCTACCGCACCGGATACCTCTAAGTTTCTTATTAAAGATGACTTATTATATCGTAATTTTCGGAATAAGCGAGAGGCCATTATGCAACTTGTAGTACCGAGATCTTTTCGTCGCGACATTATTCGTCTCGCGCATGACACTTCCTTGGCGGGTCACCAGGGAAAGGCCAGAACTAAGTCTCGAATACTATCGCAATTTTTTTGGCCCAGTATTTACGCAGATGTAAACCGATTCGTATCAACATGTGACGTATGTCAGAGACGTACTCCTAAAGGAAGAGCATCGCGAGCTCCTCTGCAGGAGATGCCAATGGTCTCCAGACCATTTGAGCGCGTTGCCGTAGATATAGTTGGTCCCCTACACAAGTCAGACAGAGGACATCGTTTTATACTTTCTGTCATTGACTACGCAACCCGTTGGCCAGAGGCCATTCCGCTAAAAGACATTTCAGCTGATCATGTCGCTGAAGCTCTTATTACTATTTTTTCGCGTCTTGGGTTTCCAGTTGAAATTTTATCGGACAGAGGTCCACAGTTTACCTCTGAGCTTTTTAAGAAAGTCTTGGAGTTGGTCGGGATTAAACAAAGATTGACGTCTCCATACCACCCACAGTCTAATGGCTGCTGTGAACGGTGGAATGCTACCATGAAAAGTATGCTTGCGCGAGTTTCCGCCGACAAACCGAGTGATTGGGATCGACAACTCCCCGCTATTCTTTTTGCATACCGAGAACTACCGAACGCATCGACGGGTTTTTCTCCCTTCGAATTATTGTATGGTCGTAAGCCGCGTGGTCCAATGGCCATACTTCATGATTTATTCGCCGGAGCAGACACCGACGACAACGATACGCGTTCTGCATATCAATACGTTGTAGACTTGCGCCATCGAATTCTTAACGCATGTCAGCTCGCATAAAAATCTTCAGCTGCGCATGCGAGTCTTTATAAACAATATCGTGATCAGGGTAGCCGATTGCGAACCTTGGCCGTCGGAGACCAAACTCTTGTTCTCCTTCCGGAGACGAAAAATAAACTCCTTCTTACATGGAAGGGACCTTTTAAAGTTCTAAAGAGACTTTCTCGAGTAAATTATCTTATCAAGATTCGAGGACAGGACAAAGTCTTCCATATAAATATGTTAAAGCAGTACCTGTCCGACGATGATAATCGACAGAATAATCGCCGAAATGTGATTGTTCAGGCCAATGCGGCCTTGGTTTCAGTTGACGATGATGATCCTATTAATATTGAGAATTCAATCCCCGCACTTCGATCTTCTGAAAACACTTCGGATGTAAATATAAATCCAGATTTATCTGAATCGCAAAGACAAGATTTAAGAGATTTGCTTGACGAGTTTACTACAGTCTTTACTGATCTACCAGGTAATACTTCTTTGGTACAGCATGTTATAAGATTAAAGACGGATATACCCGTCTTTGTTAAACCATATCCGCGTCCGCTGCACGCACAGGAGACTATAATAACCGAGGTACGTAACATGTTTCACCTAGGAGTGATAGAGCGATCGACGAGCCCATATAACTCACCCATCGTCTTAGTGAAAAAAAAAGATGATACCGTGCGTTTTTGTATTGACTATCGTAAACTTAATGAGGTTACGATATATGACGCTGAACCGATTCCCAACCAGGAGAATCTTTTTGCTCAGTTAGCCAAGGCAACGATTTTTTCTAAAATTGATCTTTCCAAAGGCTATTGGCAAATTCCGCTTGATGAGAATAGCAAGCAATATACCGCTTTTCAGACTCCGTTGGGTCTTATGCAGTGGCGCTATATGCCTTTCGGGTTAGTTACAGCCCCTGCTACTTTCGCCCGTATGATGACAATATTGCTCCAGGGTATGAATTCCGTATTGTCGTATTTTGACGACATTTGTATTTATGAAACCGATTGGTCGGGCCACCTCGCAGCCCTACGACAAGTTTTTATTGCTCTTCGTCGAGCTGGCCTTACGGCAAAACCCAGTAAGGTGTTTTTAGGATATAATGAAATTAATTTTCTGGGCCATACAATTGCCCACGGCGTTCAGACTCCTGATGACAAGAAGATAACTACCATCTTAAAGCTCCAACCTCCTCGAACTAAGAAAAAAGTTCGTAGTTTATTGGGCTTTCTTAACTATTATAGGAAATTCATTCCAAATTTTTCTTCGCTTACAGCTCCGTTGTCGGACCTCACAAGAAAGAATTTTCCTAATAAAGTGAAATGGACAACCGAATGTGCTGATACACTTCGTACCGTTCAACAATTGTTTTCCACTGCCCCCATTCTCATACTGCCAGACATAAACCAAATATTTATTGTCCGCACTGATGCATCGGACAAGGGATTGGGAGCTGTCTTATTACAGGAACGAGACGATACTTTGCGGCCATGTCTATACGCCAGCCGCAAGTTGCTAGATAGGGAATGCCGCTATGCAATTATCGAGCGAGAGTGCCTCGCTATCATTTTTGCTGTAAACGCATTTTCGCGATATCTACTCATGTCCGAGTTTATAATTGAAACGGACCATCGTCCGTTGTTATTCTTAAAGACTAACAGGGCTAAAAATGCTCGATTAACGAGGTGGAGTCTTGCACTCCAGGAATACCGGTTTGTAATCCGTGCTATCCCTGGCGGTGACAATTCCCATGCTGATATTTTGTCACGTCTCATTTAATTTCCCATTAGAGAGTGTTGTGTCTTGTATTGGGGTTGGATCGTGCTTGTCCCCCTCAATTCTAGACGGTGGATGGATTCACATCTATCTTGTCCATTACTTTATGAACCATTTTTACAATCCTTTTTTGTGAATATCCTTTTTCCACCAGCGTCATTCCTGACTGTGACCTGAACTTCTGGCAAACCTGACGCCCTTGTCAGCGGGTCAATGAGATGAAGACATGGCAAACCAAGCTACCAGAGCTACTGCTGCCATTGGATACCACAGTATTTTAATTAACAATAGATTGTGTGTGAATGTGTATATAAGCAGCAATTGTGTGTGTTGACTATATAATTATAAGCCTATTCCTTCAGTAAGGCTTCATTATTTGATAATAGTTATACTTTAATCCAGCAGTATACAGTGATATACTCATTATTATTATAGATGTTCCTTAGAATTTTGATTGTGTGCAGTAAAAATGTTTAGATAGATTAGATTCTATAGAACGTGGCATCAATAATTGTATGCTTTTTGTCCATCCAATATGCACGTTCTTAGTTAGATTTTTCTTCTCAAGCTTAAGGCTCATTTTTCTACAGTACTACTTAAGCCCCTACCACAATAACTTTGGGATTTCTTGGATCTTATCGTGTAAATTTTTCTTAAAATTTTCACTGGGGTGGGGGATATGTCAGGGTTAGAATTTGAATTGCCGTGCTGGGTCACGGGTTTGTTTATTTCATGTCATCATTGATTTTAGCCAGTGCAAACGTCCTTGAACTATTCCCGTGGACAGTTTGTTTTTGAAACGCTTTTTCGTAGAGATGGAAAGAAAGTGGGGCAAGATAGAACGAATGGATAAATTAACAGTGACGGTGCAGTTTTCAACCCCGTGGTTTGGGTGTACTTTAACAGGGAAAGACGGGGCGAATAAGGAGTGAATAAATTCGTACATAAAACGTATAGGGTGTAGAGACTTTGCGAAAGCTTTTGACATCCTAAGTTTGACTTTGGCTGTTACTATTAATAGACTGCGAGCTGAGCTCGAAGTGGATGCACCAATCAAAATTGAGCAGTTCGCTGGGATTTGCAGAAGATAAGCGGAGACATCTTTATGCTAGTTCACTTCCATGTAGATCCTTCCATCTGCGAGGGCGGTCGGCTAAGGTTCAGCCAGAGAGAACCATAAGACTGTTAAATGCATGTCTATGTCCTGGATAGACAATGAAATAATCCACAGCTATTTTCTCCAGTTCCCTGAAATCGTTTCAGGGAACCAATCGTAAGTGTCTTCACAATGATTCGAGATGATGTGAATCTGACCCTAATTTTCCAGTAGAAGTGCTACCAAAGGAATGCAAGACCATAATATTTTACTTGCAATTAAGATCTAGAATGAGTGACTGGTATACACATTTGTAAATTGTAATTGATGTGTCTGGATGAGGCTGGGGATTGCCAGCCCATCCTAGAGCAGATCTAGATCTATCTTAACTACGTCAGTGTGTCTTGACGGTTTGATCCTTTATAAGTAATTAACTGAGTTAACATTGTCGTCTGAGACATAAGAATATTATTTGTGAGATAGTAGGCAGACTATATTTCTGAAGATAAATAATTACTAAGTAAATTGTGAATGAGTCAGAATGATATGGATTTTCTAATCTTTAAGAACCTAGAGGAGACTTCTAGTTATGTATTATACTAGTTTCATTTGGTGCTGCTGATGTTGTCTTTTTGATATGTAAAATAGACGAAATTGTTAGGAATTTTAAGTAATAAATTTGTGGCCCTACAAGGTCCTTGATATAACTTACTCGAAATGGTTATTAGTGTATGTGGCATGGTATGGCAGAGTAATTTCTAAAACCTCTCGATATTTTATTAAATGCAGTCGAACACGTAAATTCCATAATTTACTATACCACCCCATAACACGCGAGCACAGTAATCCCCATCGTAACACAAACGATCGCCTCAACAAGACATTAAAGCTGTAAAACTGCCATATTTTACAAAGGTTCTATGTCATGTTACTTCATTTAATATGCCTGTTCAAAAGTTTTTAGGTTTATGTAATGTTGTGTTAGCTATGTGTACCACATAAGTGCTTATGCTTTTAAACGCACTGTGAAAGGGAATTTCCTTCATGAGATAATAACTTGATTATTGTGTTCTTGTTGTTGAAAGTTAAAATCAGAATAAAATCAGGTGCATTCCATTCTCAACAATCCAAGCCGTTTCATGTGTTCTTCTTCTTGTTGTTTTTCTTAATTATTATTTTTAAAAAGGGATAAATTTTACAGCATTCTGCATAAAACTAGGAGTGGTATCTTCTGGAGAGAAAGAGGGGGGAGACAGTTAGATAACGAGGAGGGGACACACCTTGGCAGATAAAGAGAGAGACAGATAGATGGAGAGGGAGAGAAAGAAACAGACATACAGACAGACAACAGACAGACAAACATGGCTAGTCTGTTGAATGTTCAGGACAAGACCTCGATCTTCTCAAACGTTTAATGGTAATTTACATGGACTATTTCACAGTTTTATATAGAACCTACATTTAATCTATATGCAGACAGTTTTTTGAAAAAAAAAAAAGTAATTATTTATTTCACAAATTCTCCACCTTTGAACGCAATAGGCTTTTTCATAAGGCCACCCGCAGTAACCGAATTTTTCATGTACATTTCAAATACCGTGGAGGGTGCATGGAAGTTTTTATTGGTTTGATTGGTTTAGTTTTTGAATTTATAGAAAATTCATTGTTTCATAGTGCTGTCAACAGTTCTAATTTTCATTCTCCATCTTGGCTCTATTCTGTTATATTATATCGTGCATGTCATAAAAAGTAACCATATCAAGCGTTCAGTTTTTTTGCGTAGTGTCCTGGCGCGCATGACTTCTGAAGCAAGATTGTAGATTATTGTCATAAACCAAGCTACGATTTGATATAGTGGCCTAAGATTAATATACCCCTATTGAATTAACCCAATTAGTGTACTGTATTGGCCTAATGTACGGGCGTTTATGACACCAGGAGAGTGAAAAGATGGACTGACAGGATAACGGAGATAAGTATAGATAATTAGGATATTGCTGAATTTTTATGAAAAAGGCAAAGGATATAGGGTGTGGAGAAGATAGTGAATACTTAGATAAAAGCCACTAGGGCCTTAATAAAAGATTAACACCCCGTTTTAGACTTAGGGGTGGGTTTATATTTTCTACGTCATTTGGCGGTAAAATTGACAGCCAATGGACGGCCGACGTAGTAATAGCGCCTTGTATATAATGTAGCGCTAGGAAAGCAGGTGCTCGTCTGGTAGGGACTTCAGTCCAAGCAGACAATCCTCTTGCGTAGGACTCAGCGTGATTCCGCTTGAGAGAATTTACCAAAGAGATGCCTAGATGTACTAGAATCTATGGCTATTGATGTTTGCACAAAGGTCTTGTTGATTTCCCTGATTCGTAAGAATTATTACTTTAATTATATTAGAGAGAGAGAGAAAGAGAGAGAGAGAGAGAGAGAGAGAGAGAGAGAGAGAAAGAGCAAGTATTTATTGCAGGCAATGCCCTGTACTTCATCTAGTAATAAATAAAACGAAACTTTTAAATTTTTTAGTCTCACCCTTTCTTTGCCCCCCTATGAGCATTACGTAATCTATGGATAGCCTCCAGTCATTGATTGAACGTTTTCTGGAAAAGGGGACACCACAGAAAGGGGAAAGTGGACATCACAAACAATTTCTCCATAGACAGATGTAAATTTCGTATCAACACTTTTTTACACAATTGTTGACAAACTAGAAACTCGAATGAGCAGGAAAGGACAGGTGTACAAAGAAATAGCGGACGTAGTTTCTTATCCAACTGATGTACCAAATAATGCAACTTCCTCTTCTATTGAAACTGAAAGGCACTTGCGGTGTTGTCATTATCTAATTGACATTTAGTCAAATGACATTAACATAAATTTACCTGCTGAGCTTCAGAAATTTCACTCACATGTTTACCGTCAGCCTCCAAACATCGATGGACGTGCTGCGCTCTGAAAATCTAAATCTGACCTCGCAGCTAAGTACTCCGTGTTGAGTTTTACATTCTACATTGTCTTTTTTCTGTGTGTGCAGATGTTCCTTACTGTAATTGTTTTCCTTGACGAAAGGAAAAATACCGAAAATTTGGTTTGTCTTCCCTTTTCCTTTGAATTCATCGTATCGTTTCTATATTATTAAGTTTCTTACGCGAGGCTTTCCAACGTAGAACTTTTTTCTTTTTGCCACATTTCGCCTTCACCGTACGTTCATTGGCACAAGCACCGTAAACAGCAGTTTCAGTCATGCATAAAATATACATATCTGAATGACAAGTTTCCAGCTCCCTTCCATCAAATTTTGAGACATTGATGATTGAAGTTTCATGTGCTCATAGCTATTAGAGATACAACTTTTTTTGTGGTTGTTGTTTTTAGTAATACTTGCAAATTACACACTGAATCCGCATGATACTTTGACACACAATGAAGAAAGCCTCTAGAACGTAGTTTCCAGGGCTGCATGTGCAAAGACCGTGTTGCCAGTTTTGTAAGTTTTACAGGAGAGCGATTTGAAAGTTTGACGTGAAGTATCAAATGTCTGTTAAGACCTTTAAATCCTCATCAATGTATTTGGACCATTCATTCGATAATGGAATTCGCATCATGTCCAAATGCAGTAGTTACCAAGGCAAAACAGAATATCCACACACAAAAAAAAAAAACTCGAAAATTCCTCGTGTGTAGATTATGACACAAGTCAGCCATAAAGCGGAGGTAGATTCTTGTCATTCTAACAATACAGAAGACAACACAGACTGTGCTTTTCCAAAATAAAGGTATAGCGTATAATTTTAACATGAACAACGTGCACTAACGAACGCTCATTTTCTCAATTGAATCATATTAAAAATCCCAACAGAAGAACAATGAGACATGACACAGTTGATGCCTTGCCTCCCTGATAACTATAGGCAGCAAATTTGTCAGGTCAAATTAATTTTGAGGACTTGATCAAAGACCTAATAATAAGGAAAAAGGTACAAGATAATCTGCTATAAATATAAGTATGAATATATGTAGGCAACAAAAAGATTTACATTTATTGTCTTTTTATTCACTCAGGTTAAATGTTATCTATATCTTCAATGGTAGAAAGGAATAAAGAAAAGAAACAAGATGATTTGTTTATCTGCATAGTAATAATTCAATTTCTGTCTGTCTTTCCGTCCGTATGTCTGTCTTTCTCCCTGCCTGTCCGTCTGTCTGTTTATTGTTACTGTAACACAGAAAAAAAAAAAGCACATCATAGTACAATTAGGTGCATCAAAATGTTCTGACTTGAAAAATAAAACGATTTATGGTCCAGTCAATCCATTGGTTTCTGAGTTGAGGTAGGGGCCTGGTCACACTTGTCACAGTAAAAATTATGCTAAATAATTAATAAAACATGCGAGACTTACCTGTAATTTGAAGCATGTTTGGGATTCTAACGAAGTCAACTTAGTCTGGAACGAGGGTAACATGAGATAGCGCGCCGCGCCCACTGGTCAGTATTTAGCCGCGAAAAAGCACTGGTAAATAAACACATTGGCTGAGACTTCTGGTACCACTTACACACTGGGTGGTATTGGGAGGGCGTGTTACCCTCGTTCCAGACGATATTGACTTCGTTAGAATCCCAAACATGCTTCACCTTACAGGTAAGTCTCGCATGTTTTATTAATTCTGACTCAGCCAACCGTCTTTCACTCGGTGTAACATGAGATTTTAGCACATTGATTTTGAGCTCAGAATTTTATGACCTGCGTATCAGCAGGAAAAAAAGTGATCAATTTTATAAGAGGTAAATGAACTGTAAAGTGCCTAACTCAGTGGCGCTGCACGAAGCGGTCCATCAGGACCTGACCAAAACTGTATGTCTGTCTCTTGTAGAATTTAGAGAAAGTAGATTCAGAGGTCCATCCTGCTGATTTCATGAAGGTTTCAATTGGGCAGGCATAGCTTGAGCTGCTGCTGATGTGCTGGCAGTCCTAGTGCTATGGGCACTGAATTCTATGATATCGATGCCCACGGTGGACAATGTGGATTTGATCCATTGAACTATTGTGTAAATGCTTACTGCTCCATGTGGTTGTATTATGCTAACAAGGAGTTAACTGTGTGTCTTCCGACAATATGTCGTTCTCAGCAGATACTCACGAAGAGTAGACACTACACATAAGCTAGGGTTTTGCTTAAAAGCAGATATTTCAATCGGTGATTGATGAGTTCGAGAGTGTTTCAATAATGTGGTAATATGGAAAACAACTTTGTCATTATTCAATATCATGCAATTGACATCAAGTCTGTGCAGAGTTTGCACTCTTTGTTCCGATAATAAGGCAAGAAGCATTACCAATTTAAGTGTAAGTTCTTTGAAAGAAAGACTGGCCAAAGGCATCGCCACTACCAACATCTCCAGCACTTTATTTACATCTCAAGTGGAGTGATATCGCGGGAGTGAAGGGTTTATTTCAAACGCCCCTTTCGTGAAACGTTTCACTATGTCAGTTTGGCCAAAAGGTACATTATCATAATTATTTACATATATAACATGACAGTGCGGATCTAGCACTATTCAAAGCACTATAAGAATAACCACCGTGAACCAGCGAAGCCAAGAAATCTAATGGCGTTGCTAAAGGTGATGAAAGTGAATCCACTTTGTGTTGACGAGCGTACCATTGCCATTTCTTGAGGTACAAGTTGTACATACTTTTGGTTGTACTTCTCCATGAAGAGCAGCTGGATCGCTTGGTAGAGTTAATAATCGCTCCCTTGCCGAGAGTAGCACAGGCCTTTCTATTAACACACCCATTAATTTGGGATAAAATGCTTGGTTTGGCCAAATTGGAACAACTTATAGCACTTGACGGACACAACAGGCAGATACACAACCAACTCAAAACCGTCCAGCTCAGTGTAAATCTCGAGAGTCGTTTATTTCTGTTTATTACCCGAAGTCCTTCTTGGGTTGACTCCGTTCAACACCTCTGCGCACCACACACCTCCCCCTAGCACAGACATCTCACAGAGTTATTGTTAGCGCCTAGGTGATCGCACTGGTCGTCCTGAACGGGAAGTAAGCTGTCTGTGGTCAAATACAGTTGTGGGTGGATCATTATTGTTTCTAGTTCTTTTGTTAAGTTGTGGCTCTTGTGAGACAGGAGGACGGCCTCTGCGCACCGGCTGCTGAAGTTGTACCGGTTCTGATGAGTCCACTCGTGCAGGCTTAAGGCGGTCTACTGAGATGCGTTCGGCACGACCACCTCTGTCTATGAGAAATGTTTTATCTCCAGGAGTTAGCACCTTATAAGGACCGGTGTAAGGCCTTTGTAATGGACTTTTCACTGTATCTGTGCGTATGTAGACATATTTGGATGATAACAAGAGCGGTGGTAAGTGCGTAGATGGGTTATTATGGTGGATGGCTGGCCTAGGTACACGTAGACCGTTTTTGTCTCGGAGAGCTGTTAAAAAATCTGATGCAGACCAAGACTGAGTCTGCGACGGAATTAACTCACCGGGGATAGTCAACGGTTCCCCATAGACAAGTTCTCCCGAAGAAGTTCCCAGGTCCTCCTTTGGAGTTGTTCTGAGTCCGAGGAGTACCCAAAGTATCTCTTCTGCCCAATTGTTCCCTGTTAGTCGTGCCTTCAAAGCTGATTTGAGTGTGCGATGAAACCTTTCTACCATCCCATTGGCTTGGGGGTGAAATGATGTTGTCCGATGGAGTCTGACTCCTAGGCGTCTCGCAATTTCAGCCCACAAGGAAGATGTGAATTGTGAACCACGATCCGACGATATGTCCGCGGGAACCCCGAAGCGAGAGATCCAGCCTCCAAGGAGAGCCCGAACACATTCTGGTGCTGTAATGTTTGTCATAGGAATTGCCTCTGGCCATCGTGTATTACGGTCAATGATGGTTAGGAGGTAACGGTAACCACATGACTGGGGTAATGGACCAACAATATCGATGTTGATATGGGAAAATCTTTTGTCAGGTACAGTATATGTCTGAAGGGGCGCCTTGGTATGTTTCTGAATTTTTGATGCCTGGCAATTGTGACACTCCTTTACCCAATCGCTAATTTGGCGGCTGAGGCCATGCCACACGTATTTCTCTGCAATGAGTTTAACAGTAGCCTTAACTCCTGGGTGAGCAAGGTTATGGACAGCCTCAAACACCTGGGGTCGATAATCTGGCGGAACGATAGGGCGGGCTCTACCAGTTGAAATGTCGCAGAGAAGCTCTGGTCCTTCATCAGTCAGCTTTGTCGTAGCAATTTTCATGTTTGTGATGGCAGTTTTGTACGCTTGTATGTCTGGACTCAAAATTTGCGCCTTGGCCATAACTGTAAAGTCAATGCCTAACGAGACCGCGTTTGTGGAAGTGGAAGCGCGAGAAAGGCCATCGCCAACTACATTCTTCTTTCCCGAGATGTGCTTAATATCGGTGGTAAATTCTGAGATAGCAGCCAGTTGCCTTTGCTGACGAGCTGACCATAGTTCAGATGTTTTCGACATTGCGTGGACTAGAGGTTTGTGGTCTGTGTAGATGGTGAACTGCCTCCCTTCAAGCATATAACGAAAATGGCGTATTGCCAAATGGGCGCCCAGAAGCTCTCTGTCAAAAGTACTGTACTTGATCTCCGGACTACGTAGCTGGCGACTAAAAAAGGCAAGTGGCTCCCAGCGACCATGGTTGTACTGCTCAAGGACTGCGCCGACGGCCACATCAGATGCGTCACATGTCAAAGCTAATGGACAATCTGTACATGGATGTACCAGCATGGTTGTATCTGCCAATGCTTGTTTACCGGCAAGGAAGGATTGTTTCATTTCCTGGGACCAAATGAGATCTTGGCGTGGTTTGGATATTTTCAGAGCTTGATAAAGGGGACGCAACATCAAAGCTTTGTTTGGAATGAAACGGTGATAAAAGTTTATTATCCCAAGGTACTCTTGGAGTGCCTTTACAGTTCTTGGTTGTGGTAACTTCTTTACTGCCTCAATACGAGACGACATTGGTGCTGAGCCTGACGCTCATCAAGCGATGCCACTCCAAAGAGACATTTTTCAAGCTTGATTACCAGTCCGTGGTGTTTTAGTCGCCGGAAAACTGCATTAAGGTCCTCTACGTGAGACTTGGCTGAGGAGCTAGCCACTAAAATATCATCAAGGTAGACAAATGCGCTGTCTAAATCTTGGAGCACAGAGTCCATGAGCCGTTGAAACGTCTGCGATGCATTTTTAAGGCCAAATGGCATACGTAATAATTCCCATAAACCAAAAGGCGTGATAACAGCTGTTTTAGGTATATCTTCGGGAGTTACAGGAATCTGACGATATCCCCTCACAAGGTCAATCTTGGAGAAATATTTTTTTTCCAGCCAGGCGAGCCGAAAAGTCTTGAATATGGGGTATCGGATAGCGATAGGAACTGTGGCATCATTCAGTCTGCGGTAGTCGCCGCAAGGACGTGAGTCTCCGTTACTTTTAGGTACCATGTGTAGTGGGGATGCCCAGGGGCTGTTGGATTTCTGTACAATACCCATCTTTTCCATTTCCAAAAATTCCTTCTTTGAAGAGGTTAGCTTGTCTGGTGCTAGACGACGTGCACGAGCGAAGACTGGCCTGTCTTTAGTTGGGATAACATGTTTCACCCCGTGCTTGACTTCAGCAGTGGAGAAGGTTGGCTGTAACAGTTCTGGATAGTCACTGAGAATTTTACGGAACTTATTGCTCGTGGGTTCTATGAGAGCAAGATCCGAGTTATCTAAAACTGAACTGACAGTGCAGCGAATGTGAGCAAAAGATTCTGCCTCTATCAAGCGGCGTCCTCGAATGTCGACCAACAGGTTGACATGTGCTGACGGAGAAAATCAGCCCCTAAGAGAGTTCGTTTGACATTAGCTGATATAAGACGTGCTTTGAAAATCCGGTTGCCAAAATGCAAAGGTAAGATTCCTGAACCATAGGTCGCTATGGAGGTTCCGTTGGCGGCTTGCAAAGGTGTTCTTGTAGCACCTGACGCTCTTTCTGCCCATGTTGCCGGTATTACAGAGACTTGTGCGCCTGTATCCACCAAGAAGCGTCTTTTAGACTGTGCGTCGGTCACAAATAGTTGAGTTACCTTTGTCTCTAGGTTTTGTTTAGTACATGGTGTAGTGGGCGAACATGGTGGACCAGCAAGTAAAGTTTCTACCGCTGGCCCGCTCTCCCGTTTCCCTGGTTCTTTTTAGTCTTGAGGTTGCTGAAATATTTACATGGGCTGGAACATCGCCTGGCATTTGAACCAAACTTTCGATGAAACCAACAAATCGTGTCAATCTCAGACAAACCTGCATCATGTGCTACGGTTGGTGTTGGTTTAGGTGGTTGAACCGCAGTGCAGATTGTCGCGTTTGTTGTCAGAGAGTTAAATAGGTTATCAGCCTCTTTCGCCAGTGCTCGGTAGTCAGTGATATTGGGGGAATTAGCAAGTGGAGCACGAATAGATTCAGGTAACAGTCTGAGAAACAGGTGGTGGAAAAGGAAGCATGGCTTGTGGTCTCCCAAAAGAGCTAGCATTCTGTCCATTATTTCTGACGGTTTGCTGTCACCTAGTTCTTTAATGTTTAGCAAAGTGTCTGCTTTCTCTGCTTCTGATAACCCGTAAGCATCCGTAAGGAACGATTTAAGTGTGTTGTACTTACAGGTTGGAGGAGGTGAGGATATGATTGATAAAGATCTTGAAGCTGTGTTAGCGTCGAGTGCTGCTACTATAATATAGTAGTACTTCGTTTCGTCTGTTGTGATTCCACGCAGCACGAACTGAGCCTCAGTTTGAGCGAACCACGCTGAAGGACAAGTGATCCAAAACGTTGGTAATTTAAGGGGAGACGCGGCTTCTGAAATGATGATTTTGAGTACTGGTATCGATTTTGGGATTTTGATTGATTATTGTACTTTGACATTTGCTGAATCCAAAAATGTAAGCATTGTACACCAAAATGAACTGATTCATCCTAAAACATAAATTTTTGGAACACACGTCTGACCTGTAGAACGTGTTTGTGGTCATTTTTTCTCTTTGTTTGGGTCATAGCAACCACACCCTTAGCGCTATCAAAACTCCTAAGTGTTTGGTATCCATATTTAGCTCAGCTCTTCTACACTACGAATATTTTGACCTGATAACCTTTACGTTGACCCCTGGCGGCCTAGTTCCCACGAAACAAACACACTCATTCACGAAGCATGACCATATTTGGGAGTTGTTTACGCTAGCGTAACCTCATTTGTATTTTCAACCAATCAGAAACGACTATTGTCGATCTCGGCTTCCGTCATCTTGGAGATGCCTAGTAACGAAACAAAATGGCGGCCTCCACCTAGCAAAAGATTGTAGGCAGTGGCTACGTTTACGGCAGATTATGCTCATATCCCAATAGAAAAAAACAAAGAAAGAAAGCCCTGCTGTACGAACGAAAAATAAGCAATTTTGAGACAACTTCATTATCATTCAGTTCATAATTTACTATGCAACGCCAAAAAAAAGTCTTTTTTTAAAATAAAATGCCATTTTCTCCAAACTATAATTTTTCATTCAAAAAAAATTATCTCCTCTCTTAGTTTCTGAGCTAGTGCAATCATTTTTCTCAGGGATGCTTGTTAGACATGTTGCTCCATACTAACAGAGAGATAATTGCAAAAAATGTTATAGAAATATTATATCACGATATAATCATAAAATTCAGAGAATTTCGGTACTCGTGATGGCACGGCTTGCAAAAAATGATGAAACATATAAAAAGTGATAAAATCAGAAGTATTTCTCTGTTACTTTGCTCTACTTTTGTTGCTGAATTCAGAAATGTAATTGTTTTTTCTGTAACTTTAGTAGGTTCAGAGCCTTTGCATTTCAAAAATTGCATAATTTGCATTTTTTGTTGCATATTTTTGCATAATTTTGCCTCTCACAAACACACAAATTACACAAAAAATTCAAACTCAGTATATTTGTGATATAAAATGCTCTATTCAAAGATGTAAACCTCCAAAACTTATAAAAATAAAGAAATTTTAAAAATTGCCCTCAGAAGCAGGGTCTCCCCTTAAGTACTACTGTTTCTATTGACATCGTGGACGAATCGTCGTTGAAAGATTAAGAATAGGAATATTCTGTCTAGATCTAAAGATCACGTCGGGGTCACCACTATAGCACTTGACGGACACAACAGGCAGATACACAACCAACTCAAAACCGTCCAGCTCAGTGTAAATCTCGAGAGTCGTTTATTTCTGTTTATTACCCGAAGTCCTTCTTGGGTTGACTCCGTTCAACACCTCTGCGCACCACAAACTATCACAGCATTGGCTGCATCTGCCTGAATTTTTTTGCAGGGTTCGTAGTATGACACTGAAAGGTGGAAAAAAATCGATCATTTCATATGATTGCCAGTCAAGCGCAAAAGCATCAATAGTAAAATGCATCAGGCTCTATTCGGAAGGCAACAAGGGGGACAAATTGATGATTAATCTGAGATGCAAACATATTTATACATGGTTTGGCATCAAGAATTTTAAGAGATTGCATCAACAGCTCTGTGTCGAGCTTCCATTCTGTATCAATGTTTATAATACGAGAATCGTAATTTGCTTCATTTTGAATACCCGGTACATAGGCTACACTGAGCCATAATTTTCTATTAACACACCAATCCCAGATTGTGTAAGAAAGAGTATTTAGGGAAACAGATCGACACGTGCCCATATGGTTGATACAAGCCACGGCCGTTTTGTTATCTGACATAACTCTGATATGAATGTTACTGGCATTGGATGCAAAGGCTCTGAGACCTAAAAATATTGCTAAAGTCTCCAGATAGTTTATACTGTGGCGCTTGTCAGAAGTGGGATTTTGGGGATAATTGCGTTATTGTAGGTCCCCTCCAGATGTCAACGAAGGGTTTGGTGGATATAGTAGACTCACACCCGAAACATCCATACCACAATAACTAAGCAACACAGGATTACTTATGTTCAGGCCTGACGGGCCATGTAATGATCATACAACATTCGACTGCATAATTTACTGTAATCACAATCATAGATATTACATAAATGTCATCCACTACTAAAGTTCTAGCATGTCTATCTGCAATAGGTTATCGACAAGTCTAGTACTATGCGCTCTTGAAGTGCGCCTATCCAGGACTACGGTTCCTAAAGGGTACCGGTGTAAACAAATTCAAGTTGGCCGATCTCGCTTTCATACTATCAGTAATAGCACCTAATCAGATAATAAGACTGACTCCTAAAGTGAAGCAGCACTCTCTAATAATTTCACAGTAATACACTTCACAAAATATCTATGCTGCTACACACTAAGAAGTATACATCTAGGAAATGAACATAGTTCAATCTCCACACAATCCAACAGCTCATTACACATCTAGTAAAAAGTATAATATTCAATGTCCTTCTCTTCGTCACAATGGGGTGACGGAAAAAACTGTCATAGTTCCTGTCAAAAAGACACACGACGGAATCTCTCACCATTTCCTCGCTCGCGATAGTTTTGCGAGCGAGAGAGTCCAATGTAAGCGGCGTGCACACTTAAGCCTGGTGCACAGAGGTGTCATCACTGTATAGGTCTTTTCACAGTGCGAATCTTGTCTGTCATCTCCACTCAGGTAGGAGGCCCCCGTGACTCTTCTTTTCGCCCAATGCTCGAAATATGAATCCACTGATCTTAGTGCGTGTGTTAGCTTTTATACCCCCCGATGGTTACTAAGGGTCTCCCTCCCGATTGGACGATCAAGGACCTAGCGACCACAAACACAAGTTTGTCTTTCAGTTAACCCTAACCGCTTTCTCAAAAGGATATGAATACAACTTAAAAACCTACACTAGAACTTCTACAATCCTACTATGCAAACAAGAAAATCTCACACGCATACCAAAATCAAAGGGTTAACTTAATATTTACAAACTTCACTCACACATCCCTCATCACGAAATCCGTGGCTCGATTAATAGTTAAATGCGTTTCATATTTTCCCAAAATAAACCCAACCCATGACTAACAGAAAAGAGCTCACGCGGCTCGTGACAGCGCTCTTTTTCATTTTGGTCAAACATCCCATGGGCCCGTTGTCCCATGCATACAGATCCCCAACCAGTAAGACATGCATCGGTTGTTATTATAATAGAAGAGTTATCCCGATGAATAGGTACAACTTCATACATACCATTTGTTATCCACCAATCTAGTTCAAGCTTTGCATCCGCCGATAAAATCATGCTTTTTTCCCAGTCACCCTTTTGCACTTTAAGTGCTACATTTTTTCTCACTTTCTAGTGTTCTATAATGTAAAGGGCTATGCGGTATCGCAATAAAACTGGCAACAAGGAGTCCAATACATGAAGCGACTTGGCGAATCTTACAAGTATGTGATGCCAATAAATCTTGACAGGCTTGAACAATTTTTAACCTTCGATTGGTTGTAAGCGTGAGACTGAGATGAAATTACATGTCCCAAAAGGGTTATTTCCTGCGTCGGCACAAACTGAATTTTGTCGGCATGGACGCAAAAGTTTAAAGTGTCAAATAGATTGGCGGTATCAACAACATTGGGATTGCCTCGTTTTCTGACTTAGAAATTAAAAGTAAGTTATCCAGATATGCAGTTATCATGTGACCATAAGAATGTAATTTGTTTAAAACAACCCTTGTTAAGCGGGTAAAGTCTCTCGGACAGCCAGACATTCCATTAGGATAGCAAACATAACTGTACTTCTTGTTCCTATGAACAAATTTCAAGTTTTTGATAAGTTGTTGCAATGGGCACAGTGTAATCGGCATCTTTTAAATCAATGGATGCAAAATAACAACCTGGGCTCAATAGATTCAGAGCAGTCCGAATTGTTTCCATCTTGAATTTCTTATATATGCAATATTCTCATTCAGACTTTTCATGTTAAGTATCATGCGATATTCTCTTGGTGTCAGTGACATGTCGCTTTCACTGTCAGTATGGGAATGCATGGATTTTTTCTCCACCAGAAAAATAGGATTTATAGACTTATCTGGTTCTGTGACCGATTTTTAAATTAATCTCCTTGCAAGGAGCTTTTCAATTTCTTCATCAATAATGCAAGCTTTGTTTTCTGGTAATGAAGCATTGTGCGACATGCTTTGAGACTGGCAAGGTTTAGAGACAAAAACTATCTCAGATCCTTTGACGATATCAATTATGTCAGCATCGGACGTAAGCTTGAGCCATTCATGCAGTCTATGCTTTATTTGGCCACCATAGAAAGTTTTGCTCTCCTTGTAAGGTACGATTTTAATGAAGGCAATATTGCGCGGAAAGCACTCACCTGCTTCACGATGTTTAAAAGTGCAGATAACTCATTCTGGTCTACTTGAAGGGTTTGCCTCCCTTGGCACCGGTCGGGTGTTTCTTCCATTGCCTGTGTTATATATCCATATATATATAATCAAGGGAAATTATGCATACATGTAATTTACTTAGTTACTGCCCTTGGTTAGACCTACACTAAACTTAATTACGTAGTAAGGGAAATAATTTACCTCTTATACGTTGTGTGATTAATTAACACCACCACTTTACTTACATTACTTTTCATGTTGCATTACTCTCAGTGAGTTGGTAATACATTAGGTCACCTATTCTAAAGTATGAAAGTGTGTGAATGACTTTATCTTTATTGATATTTGGTGACCCTCATTACTCTATGCATTATTATGTACATCTACTGCGATACTGTATATAACTAATGACCTGTAAATATTACCAGAATAAAGTTGCTTATCTTCCCGGCTACAACTGACTTCTCTTTGTTTGTTATCACCACATAACAAATTGGCGACGAGGATGGGATCTTCACAAGTTCTGATGTCACTCAAGTTCTGAAGCCTACTAGTACTACAAGAACCCAAGCCAGCCAAGCCTTACAAGCGGAAGGAAGCCAATACAAGCCTGCGGAATCAGACCAGCAGCAAGCCAAGCAGCTTCAGTACCCAAGCCAGCTCACGGACCAACCACCCGGATCCAAGTAGCGGACCTGAAGCTGTACATAGAGCCAAGCAACGTCTCGGCTAGCTCTAAAACACCGAGTAGCTCGCTCTTAGGTATCTCGAATTGTAAACCGCCATTCAGCTGTGCCAAGTAGCCCAGCCGTGCCTCAAGATGCCGAAGACTCCAGCTGCAGAAACGTCACAAGAAGAACTCATCACTTTGTTGCGTAATCAGATGGAACAGCAACGAGAACAGATGGAACTGCAGCGACAGCAGATGGAAGCACTGATGTCTTTGGCTATGAACAAGCCAGTCACCAACACCAAGTTCGAAGCATTTGATTCAACAATAGAACTGTGGTCAGATTACTGGGCAAGGTTTACCACCTTCACAAAGGCAAACTCCATACCAGAAGCAAAAAAGGTTGACATTTTTCTGACCAACCAGAACAGTGAGGTCTACAAGATGCTAAAAAACCAAGCTTCTCAACAGACCCCGCCGATAGACGTCAACGAAATAACCATTGAAACTATCAAGACCTGGATGGGGGAACATTTCGACCCCAAACGTTTCGTTGTGCGGGAAAGATTTAAATTTTGGACCTACACTGACAGAAAGACTGCAGAAAGTGTGCACCAACTGGCTGCTCGCATTCGTCAAGAGGCAGCGACTTGCGACTTCGCATCAATCCAAGACCCACTTGACGGGGCCATGCGTACACGATTTGTCTGCTCCATTAAAAATGAAGCGGTCATAAAGGCACTGTTCAAGATTAAAGATGACGAACTGACCTTCAGCAAGGCAGTAGAGGTGGCGGCAGAGGTCGAGGAGGCGTCAAAGGTGGCCAAAGAAACATCCGGTACCAGTGACGGCGAAGTCTTCAAGCTCAATCAGAGAAGAAAATGCAAGCAAAACCCTCAACAGCAAACTCAAGTCCAGGGCTATCCATCAATGTTTAAAAAGTCAAGCAAACCGACAACGAAGAAGACGGTTTGCAGCAGATGCGAAGGACAGCACAGCCGAAATGAGTGCAGGTTCGCTAACGCCGTGTGCCATTTCTGTAACATAAAAGGGCACATAGAGTCAGCTTGTCGGAAGAAGAAAAGTCAACAACGTCCGATCAAGAGGATACAAACTGTCCGTTGGAATACAGTGGGACCAATCACCGAGACTTGCTGCGTCAACAACCAGCCTGTCCAGTTTGAAATCGACACTGGTTCTAGGGACAACTTCATTTCAACCAAGACATGGCGCAGTTTGAAGCCCCCTAAACTCACCACTGTGAAATGCCAGTACAAGTGTGCCTCAGGTCAGAAACTACCAGTGACTGGCGAAATATTTCTACATACATCGCATGCCAAGACAACTTGTATACAGAAATTCGTCGTGACACAGATGGACTTTAACCTGCTTGGAAGAGCAACCACAAAGCGATTGGGAATCTCAGTGGACAATCTCCTACACAAAGTTTTCGACGATTTGAAACCGGATGCAGTCCTGCAGACGTCCTGTCGAAACTTGTGTGCGGAATATCCTGATATCTTCAAGCAAGAACTGGGAACACTGAAAGATTTTGAATTGGAGATCAACTTCAAGTCCGATGCCAAGCCAGTGTTTCACAGACCCAGACCAGTCCCTATTGCCATCCAAGAGGACCTGGACGCAGCGATCCAAGCCGGCATCAACCAAGGGATCTGGGAACCAGTTCAATTTAACCCCTATGGCACTCCAGTTGTCCCCATCAAGAAGAAGACCAACCCAGGCAGCAAGCAGAAGATACGAGTGTGTGGAGATTATTCTGTCACGGTCAACCCACAACTGGAGCCACACCGCCATCCAATGCCATTACCTGAGGACCTGATGCGCAAGTTGGGAAAAGGACATGGTTTCACCAAGATCGACCTTGCCGATGCCTATAATCAAATATGCCTTGGTCCAGAATCCCAGAAGAAATTGGCCCTCAGCACACATAGAGGTGTTCTTCTCCAGAAGCGTCTCCCATTTGGAATCACGTCAGCCCCAGGCTACTTCCAAGAAATAATGGACCAGCTGACGCAAGATCTACCTGGAGTGGCAGCCTACATGGATGACATCCTGGTGAGTGGCGACACAGCAGAGCAACACCTTAGCAACCTAAGAGGATTACTACGACGACTCCAGGATAAGGGACTCCGCTGCAGAAAGGATAAGTGTTCCTTTGCACAACCGTATGTCGAGTATCTGGGACACTACTTATCCAAAGATGGCATAGCAAAGGGGCCAAAAGCAGACGCAGTCACAAGGATGCCAGCACCTACAGACGTCTCAAGCCTTCGTTCTTTCCTGGGTCAAGTCCAATTCTACAATAAGTTCCTGCCGAATGTATCAACAACATTGGAGCCTCTCTACAGACTCACTCAGAAGGACGTTCCGTGGCACTGGGGAACTGAAGAAGAAGCTTGTTTCCAGGACGTCAAGAAGATGTTGATGTCTGACACTGTGCTGGCCCACTTTGATCCATCTCTAGAAGTGGGCATATCCTGCGATGCTTCTCAAGTTGGGATTGGAGCAGTCCTGTTTCACCGATACCCAGATGGCAGCGAAAGACCATCAGCAATGCGTCCAAGACCCTCACTGGAACACAGCGCAAATACAGCCAGATCCAGAGAGAAGCCCTAGCCATCATCTTCGGCCTAAACAAGTTTCATCAGTTTCTGTATGGCCGTAAGTTCATCCTGGTGACGGACCACAAGCCGCTAATTGCTTTGTTTGGGCCAACAAAAGCAACTCCAGCACTGGCAGCAAACAGACTGGCAAGATGGGCTCTTACCCTGAGCCAGTATCATTACAGGATCGAGTTCCGGAAGACAGCTCAACATGGCAATGCCGACGCTCTCAGTCGACTTCCAGCCGGCCCGGACAAGATGTTTGACCAGCAGGAATCAGGTGCAGATGCCAACACTATCTGCACCATCAAGATGATCAGCAAGCAAGTCGCCCCAACGGACTCAAAAGCTGTTATCAAGGCAACGTCTGAAGATGCGCTACTGTCAACAGTGAAGACCTTCTTACAAGACGGATGGCCGTACGATATTCCAAGTACGGTAAAGCCTTTCTACTCCATACGAGACTCCTTGTCACAGTCAACTGGTTGTCTCTTTTATGGATCCAGACTCATCATCCCACAAAGCCTGCAGCCTCAGATCCTAGAGATTCTTCACCTTGGACATTTTGGGATGCAGCGAATGAAACAGTTGGCAAGAACAGCAGTTTACTGGCCCGGCATTGATGCAGACATCACAGACGTCTCCCGCAGCTGCCTAGCCTGTAACGAACACCAGAAGCTTCCTGCCAAGCAGACGCACCCTTGGACAATTCCTGAAGAACCTTGGAGCAGAGTCCATGTCGACCATGCTGTCAACTTCCAAGGACACAATTGGTTAGTCATGGTGGATGCCCTGTCCAAGTACCCATGTGTGCACCTGATGACTTCCATCACCACCAAGGCGACGACCCGCAAACTGGACGAGGACTTCGCACATTTTGGTTATCCGCACACCATTGTGACTGACAACGCCCAGTGTTTCTCATCAGAGGAGTTCAAGGCTTGGTGCAAGGAAAGAGGCATCCAACATCTACAAGGAGCTCCGTACCACCCAGCCACACATGGTGCAGCTGAGAGACTCGTCCAGAGTTTCAAGCAGTCTCTAAAGAAGTCAAGTCTTCCTCCAATTGACGCCATCCAGGAATTCCTGATGCTGTACAGACGTACACCTCTACCATGTGGATCCAGTCCCAGTCAACTACTGAATGGCCGTCAAATCAGGACCAAGCTTGATGTCATCCTTCCCGCGAGAGAACGACATGCCAGTCCGCCCGATGCCGTCGACCAGACTCCAGATGTTCCACCAGCCCGTCGAAGACAACGCAGACGACAGAAAGCTATAGTCAAATCTGCCGACCGTCAACCGAAGTTCAACGTTGGTGATCCCTGCTTCGCTTTGTCTTTCAAAGGGGGGCGTAAGGACAAATGGAAATCTGCACAGGTGACGGCAACCATTGGCCACAGCCTGTTTGAAGTCAAGATTCTACCAGATGGACCAATTTGCCGCCGGCATACAGATCAGCTACGTCCTCGAAGACAGAGACATAGAGACTGATTTGTTTGTAAAGGTTCAGAAACCTACCGCACCATTCTGACATGGGGTGGCAAGGACTGAACCTATGACAGAGTACGGAAACCTACCACACCATCCTGACATGGGGTGGCAAGGACCGCACTCCAGGACTGACGTGTCCGTAAACCTACCACACTATCCTGGCATAGGGTGGACAGGAGCGGACGAGACCGAGACCTACCACACCATTCTGACATGGGGTGGCAAGGACCGATCTCGACAAGACGCGACTTTATCATGTTTATGTAGCATGAATTTTAGTTTTAGCCTTCACCATAATTATGTACTTCAGGCTAGAAGGGAGGTGTTATAAATCCATATATAATCGAGGGAAATTATGCATACATGTAATTTACTTAGTTACTGCCCTTGGTTAGACCTACACTTAATTACGTTGTAAGGGAAATAATTTACCTCTTATGCGTTGTGTGATTAATTAACACCACCACTTTACTTACATTACTTTTCATGTTGCATTACTCTCAGTGAGTTGGTAATACATTAGGTCACCTATTCTAAAGTATGAAAGTGTGTGAATGACTTTATCTTTATTGATATTTGGTGACCCTCATTACTCTATGCATTATTATGTACATCTACTGCGATACTGTATATAACTAATGACCTGTAAATATTACCAGAATAAAGTTGCTTATCTTCCCGGCTACAACTGACTTCTCTTTGTTTGTTATCACCACATAACAGCCTGAGTGGCTGTTTTTCTAAAAACATATTTCTGCTATTGTGCCAGCGGCGATTACTCGCATTCCAGTTTGGTTTTGACTTCCCTTGCTCCAACCTTTGGACTTCCTTGACCTCTCGGAGACTCTTATATATATAAGTCGTCTCCGTATAGAAGATCCGAGGTCATAGGGACATGAGGTGCACAGATACCGGCATTGTGACCAGGCAATGATGACCGGTGTTCTTCCCTCCTCTTCAACGATAAATCTCGATTGCCGTGAGCAATTAACTGCAGAACGTCCGTGGACATCAGAGCGTGCATTTCTGTCACACTCACTGCTGGTGCGGTATCAGTATCGTTACAGAGCAGTTCTGTCTCGGGTCTCGGTGAGATCTCATTTCCCCAGTGGGGAGACATTTCCATGTCATCAGACATGATTAAGACTTTTAATTGATGAGATAGTAAGATTGTGGCGTACACAATCAATTCACAATATAGCGGCGGTCTGTTACAACTGGAAAAACAGTACAAGTAAATCCAGAGCGGCTGAAAACACGACTCACCCCTGCAACGGTTGAACGCAGACTGACCAGTGGGCGCGGCGCGCTATCTCATGTTACACCGAGTGAAAGACGGTTGGCTGAGTTAGAATTACTTGACGTTAACCAATTGCGTATTATTCAGTGCAAAGTAACTTTTCACTTAACATTATGGGTCATTATTATGGAGGGTAAAGTGACTGTTTGGCTGTTTTAGTGAGTGGAGATAATAGTATTCCTTATTTATTTATTTTTAAATTGACCATCAGCATTCATTTGTTTTATTAGAATCCTTTGTAATATAAATCACTATATTTGTATATTTCCCATTTAACTCTTTTTTTTTTGTTGAAAGTCTTGAAAGTGTGCCTTTTTTCTATTGCCTGGTTATTCGGTAAATAATTTTCTTCATTAATATGAAATTTGGAAATTTATGAAAAGCTTATATTTAACACTGTCTAGGCTGGATGACTGCTGCATTTTGAACTTATTTTTTCACATTCAACACTTATATTGAGTCATAACTTTTCGCCAGTTTTGCCAGTGGAAGGGACAAAAAGCACCGGAATTAGACTTGGTTACGGGGGTATCAGTTGACTTGAGTGTGTTATTTTAAGGCATTCACGTGTCTGGAGCCTGAAGGGCAATGTTCCCTCTGGTTAAGTCAAAATGTGGCAACTTTCCTTTTCCATCGCTTTTGACTATCATTTCTGTATTATTTCTTACCCCAGGATTTGCTACATACAAAATTTTCTTTTGGCTACATTTTGACTTTGATTCATGACTTGCTGTGACCCCACGGATTTTCTGTTGCTTTTTGTTTTTTTAAAAATAATATTTGATCAATTCCTTGTAGTTAATTGTCAGAGTGGGCAAGTCTTTTGCTGTACAAATTTGTTACCTGTGACAAGAATATGTGCACATCGAATGCATGTAGAAAGTAATGTAAACGTGAGATCGTTTCAAGATAATTTTGGGAAAGCTGAACTTTCACCGTTAATGAAACTGTTTATCGCATATTCTGAATTAATTTAATACAGTGGAATATCATATTGCATTCTAAAAAGTAAGGTTTTTTTTTCTCTATAATTTGAACTAATTGGATAAATGTGTTGTTCCATTCCATAAACCATCAATGTGAACATTTTTATTTCCTTTGTGAGCCACAAGCACACAGCCTCGAAGGACCACTGCTGACGGGTGCATGTGTTTTTATTGCTCCAGGGCCGGGGTTGGTAATCTGTTCTGTCACTGCCTGTCTGGTCCTTACGTGCCATGGAATTGTGGAATAGCATGTGGTTGGAGGGAAGTTGGAAGCTGGTTCATAAGGGGAGCTAAGGGCTTGTCCCGTGTTTCCTTGTCCTTTTCAGGGGTTGTTTCCCTTTAAAATGACGTTCGGAAAGGCAAGCAACATTTTTAGATTCATTGTGAATGGGGACTGTACAAAGAAATAGGTTACATGTATGATAGTTCAGGTAAAGTTAGCGACACAAAACAAGTTCCAAAAGAAAAAAAAATGCTTCCTAACCATCTCAAGTCTTTTAATTTAAAAGAGAACCTTCTGCAGATAGAAAGGAAGGTGCATTCAAAGGTTCACACAATCCGAGCGGCAGGACTCGTTGAAAAAAAAAAAACAGCTAGTGTTTCCACGAATGCGAAAGCAGTGGATGAACTCTGAATGCACTATTAGATATCATTCTCCAGTCACCAGATAGAGGGTGAATATGTAAGCACCAAACAATTCATGACCATTTGACCAAACATTATAAAACTTTCTGTTCAGTAACACTTTTTTTATGATAAATCACGTGGACACATCAATAATTCTGAACAAAATTCAGTCACTTTAACATTATTTACTTATGATTTTTTTTTTAATCCGCGGAAAAAGAGACGCAATTTTTCGTCGAATCAAATCTAAACCTTTGATAGAAAAGTTCCTTCCTTGCCTTTTTTTTGTGTTGCTTTTTTCTTTTTTGTTCTCCACCTCTCTTTACATATTAAAGGGGCCGATTATAAACAAATGTTACCACACGTGCAGGTTAGTTTCATTTGGTGTTGATGACAGGAGCCGGAGTCCTAGCACACCGCATAAATGCACTACGGCTTAACTTTGTCATTGCAAGGCCTGCTGCGAGCCTACATAATTTATTATATATATTATATAAAAATATTTAGTCGATAACCAAATCAATACGAGTTTCAATTGCCTGACGGCCACGATTTCCTGTTCTTCAGATGAAGCGCAATACGTTTTAACTCTCATGCAGAGGCGGCATGGAAGGTTATTCTAAAGCTCTGTTTTTAGAGCCAAGATCCTCCATGAAATGAAACAATTCAGACTGTGAAGCTTATGAAACCCCAGTTTCCGTAAAAAAACAAAACGAAACAAAACAACAATAACAAAAACTTTTAACCTGAGAACGCACTTAGATCGTGGACACTTAAAATTTTAACCCCACTCTGCCATTAGCAAGTTGACAATTTTTTCAACGTCGTATTGCTACACCTAGTGAAATTGGTTTTCCCAAAAATGCAAGGATACCATCTGCACCTCAAAAAGTCATGGCAAAGCCCTCTCCGCCTCCTGCAGCAATGGGGCTATGCCCACAGTTTTCTTTCTTGGGAAGTAGATAGACTTTCCCGGGGGAAAACCAGATATTTAAATATAAATCTGCAGCTGGCGCACTTTTTTACTTCCATAGACTTGGAAGGTGTTAACATATTAATTATATTGATTCAAGATCACTGAATCATTGCCTGTAAAAGCCCCTGCAACGGATCATGAACATTCGAATTCCAAACTGTGAACCGTTTATACAACCTACGAGGTGAGTGTCTCAGGGCATTATTGGGTCAACTTTCATTTTTTGTATCGATACTGTTTAAACAACAACAACAACAAGAATAATTCAGGTGAACTCAGAATAGATTTATACATTATTATCACTGATATAATGTATTCATTTTATACTACCAAACCATAGCTATAATTAGACCTGCAATTTCTTTTGTTGTTGTGGTTGTTGATGTAGGTTACACGAAGGACCTGGGCAAGTGTTTGGAATGAGGACATGAAACTTGAAAAACTTGATTTGTTGCAGGTTGTTTTTTTTTCTCAGGGGCATCACTCCCTGCGATGTCTTGCCCACAATTTTATGTTAAATTCGAGCTTGATTTTCCAACCCGAAAGTTCAGTGAAATAGATGTCAACATTTCCCAATTTGTTTCAACTGCGACACCCCTCCCCCAATTTCCGAAAAAACAAAAAAGAACTCCATACAAATTGTTTATATTCATCAGGCATACGTCATGTTAATATTGTGCATACGTTTCTCTGCCACGCTTCACTTCACTGGCGCACTCATAATCTTTTATCCTTGTATCGGGGTTGATTGATCGGCCGCACGTTATAGAATCTCCCATTTCAGCGATGAAATAAAACGCCACATCGAAAAAGAAAGACAAAGCGGGCTAAAACTCAACCGACTACAGCGTCCTTAGCAACTAATACGTAAACATAACAAAGAACCGTATTTCGCCAGCGTCAATATAACAAATAGAAGTGATAAGCGACCTATCCTGGGACTAAAATGAGAATACACAAATCGTATCCTAAATCCCCAAACTATTTCGGAGTCAATAATGGGGCTGTTGAATTTGCTTCCACTGCAGACTGGTTTGAATAAATGAAAATATATCTTAATCAGAATGAAAGACTTTGCTTTTATGTATTTATTTACTTCTATATCAGGGCGTTTGCGTACTGTTATACTGTCAGTAATATTTTCTTGCAGTTCTTGGCTTCTAATCGTCTTAGTCTGCATTCAATATTTCCTTTTTCTTCTTTTTCGTAACATTTCTTTCTTCCCTTCAGTCTACCTCTTATGTCTTGTAGTAGAGTCATTTTGGGTAAAAAATGCGCATTTTGGTGGCAAAGGCAACGAATGTTGCATAGAAGGGCATACTAACAATTATGGATACAGAACCACTTCAGCAGATGACCTTGATCAAACTGACTCCTGATTTCCTTTATATTTCTTTGTATTTTGAATGACATCAATTCAGGGCTGGAGAATACAGAAAAAAAGGCAAAATTTTTATTTTTTACACTTTCAGTAGGTACAGCGATTCTCCACAGTCCTCTTGCAGTGACCATTTAATTTTCCATAGTCACCCTCAAACTGACCGTTGTCATTAGGACGCCAAAGCCGTGAATCACTGATATTTTCCACATTCGATATGATGATTTGAAATTGAAAACGGGCAGAATGTGCTCACATATGCGTTTTTAGGGGCCGGACTGACCACATGTCTTATAACTGACCAGAATGACCACTTTTGACAAACACTAAAATTTGTCACATTATGAAAGACAAGGAATGTTTTATTAGTATCATGGCTTGTAAAATTTGATAGTAATAAACAAACTATGACAAGCTGATCTTTAAAATAAGTGAGTTGACAATCCGAGTGATCAGTGGTCATTATAGAAAAAAAAAAGTGTGACAGTCTAAAGTGTTGGTCAAGAGCATTGACATTCAAATTACAACCAAAACAGCTTATTCCAAGACGCAGCAGAGTGGAAAATACCAGTCGACACATCTACAGATGAATGAGGAATATACAGACTGTCAACTACTTGTGCCTGCCACTAAATATTTTCTTGTCTTTTCCAAGACAAGTAAGAGAGTGGTCATGACTGAGCTAATAATTCCAAACAAGAATAGCGTTGGTAAACTGTAACCGACCAAGTCAAGCGATCTGGTCAAGGACATAGTCAGAAAAGGATACTTCTTGAAAATTCCACTGGTCAAGAATGGTTTCAGAGATTTTGTAGGAGCACCACTAGAAGCAGCTTGACATGGGGGGATGAAAGAGGTCAGCAACCGATGTGGCAGGAAAGACTTTCAGCAGGGCTCGGAACAAGTAGAATGACCCCCCCCCCCCCACCAAAGAACTGACTTGAATTGACCAAAACGGATGCACTAACATGGCAATCCCACAGCCGTGCACTCCGATGCTCACAAAATATGCAAACGTTAAAGACTAATGAGTATGGTCATAATCGAGATAGGTTTGCACAAAACTAAAACCTCATTGCCACACATACACACACACACACACACAAACACGGATGAAGACCCCATGTGGCCCACACCATATAGGCCGCAAGGACGCCAAGGGCCCCGAAACTCTTATTTAACAGGAGTTCTCTTCCTCTGAAAATCTCTTGTAGTCTCGCTCCCCCAAGGGTTCATTATTTATTTTCGAGATGACATGCCACTTTTGGGTCTCACGGTCTAACCTCTTTATTGATGTGGGTGATTTTTTTTCTTCGCAAATGCATGGTTTTGTGCATGTCAGTGAGATATTCCTACAGCTGTTTGCATCCTTCCCGTTAGTCTCACTTTATTAGTTAGTTCTTGGCAAAATTTGAACATGTTCGGTAGAGGTGTCCAGAACGGGATGGACGCCTGTGACAGTGGACGTAAATTTCAGCACGTTATGATAGGGAGAGTCAGGTGATCTGAACTGCTACCCTTTAAAAAAGAAACTGTCTCGAACTGTCGTAGAAATAAATGAAAACAGGATCCGATGAACGATTAACATTAACTTTTAATAAATGTAGATGAACGCTGGATATCTCACAACTTTTACTTACGGGGAAGGCAGCAGGTCTATCTACAAAAATTAAAATTTGGTCTTGCACACACAGAATGACTGGATCTTGCCCACATGCGGAATAACTGTATCTTGCACCACCCACTCACTCGCTTGCCATCCTTTATATACCCATCTAGATAGAAAGCTCAAGAACGGGAAATCCAGAAACTACGGGATGCAAAAAGGCCACCTAATCGCACTTAGACACGTCCCAAAACTGCGCCACTCCAAGGCCAACCTAGCGTAATAATTACTCCGACATGAATGATATCGTACATTCTCGATGGAACTACAATAACACAATTATGTCAAACAGCGAGACATCCAAGAGAAGTAAGAACTAGCACACGAGGGGTCATCGAGGGCTGCGGACAACATTGTTAGCCCATAGGACGCAACAGCGCTGAACCACCCTCTTTAGGTCAGCCTCTCATTTTGCATTTCCACTGAAACGGCAGATCTTCAAAAGAGCATTCCAGACGTGAAAAATAAACATTTGATTTGTTCAATCAGAGCACGCCAATGTGTAGGTATTTCCTTGTCAACTCTGCCTTTTCTAGAGAAAATTGCACTTTGATGGGAATTTATTAACTCAGCAGTACACGGATGTGCACTGAGAACCTTTCCACCAATGACATATTTTCTTTCGCCACACCAGAAAACAGACAGATTTTGAAATATTTATGTATCAGGATATGAGCTCCAAGCTGCCCAAGGAATTGCCTTTGCCAAGCTGCCCAAGGAATTGCCTTTGCTAAGGAAAGATGAATTGCTGTCAAAGCCAGTGAAGGAGTGAACGAACAGTGAAGACAGTGACTACTCAGGCATTAACTGTTTGGTTCACTGGAATGTACTTGAAATTCTTCCCGCTGCACGAGCAACACAAAATATTTGTAGGGTTGTGCAAAGTGGGCAATAGACAGAAATTGTGTGGGCAGTCCTGAAAATGTTCTTCTAATCATCATGAACGGCATCTAAGGCATAAAGCCACAACCTTCTGTCAGTTTTTCCCTGGCCATAATAGAGAGATGATAGAACTCACAAAATGATTTGAAATTGCCCTGCCATGTATTGTTGTAATGCTCAAAAGAAGTAGAGCACACCAGCGTACTTTCTGGCGTTAAATACCTGAAAAGCCCGAGTCTCTTATCACGGTTTTTCAGATTGTCTCTCCAATTCCTCGGCATGCTTCTTGGGAGTGAGAATGAATATTCTTTGGATCCTAGCTCAATGTTTCTCAGGATTGTAAAGGTTGATATCAAGAGAGCTGTCAAAAATGACATCTATCCGAGCAACCGAACCATCACCCCTTCCCCCTTCTTTAAGATAGTTATGGTAAAATGACACATTTTGAGTAATAAAAAAAGTCATGATTCCTCTTGGCAATCAGGCAAGTGATGTTTGTCTTTTCTTCACTTGGTGGAATTTATTTACTTCAGTAGACATCGCAGCAGATTAGAATAATTTTGTTATATCACAGTTCAGCATGCGACCTTCAGCTGCCGAGGAAGGAGGGTACGCTTCATTTCCGCGGGTAAACACAGCTTAAATGTGGTGTCTTCCAACAATAAATCGCTTCTTATAATTTCGATGAAGTGCTGGAAACAGACATATGAATGGTACAATATCAATAGGTCTAGTAGACCTGGATGTAAATCTTCAATATTTTCTTGAATTGTATCGAATTATCTGTGTCATTAAATTTTACGGCTAATGAAGTGTACAATAGTAAAATTACATCGGATATTCATCAATTTCAGAGCTACGTCATCAAGCAAGATCGAATGAAGTTCGTCGGCGACACAGACTAATAAAATACCCAGACTGGATGATCCCATTGTGTGACGTCACAAAAACAGCGAAAGGTCATGAAATATCCTCTACATTAGGTTTACGGTAACCACCGACGCTTCAGCATAGCTACAATTTTGAATGAGACCATTTTGACGCGCCTACTGAACGCGGACATTTGGTTCTGAACCAAGAAATGAATACATATACAACCAATCTTGACAAATAAAAAGAGATTTCTACTGCAGATAGAACTAGAATCGGAATTTCCCGATCGGCGGCCATGTTGGTTATACAGTCGCCGCTCGGGAAATTCCGTAAAAAAACGACACAGCCCGAAGCTCGTGTTTCCATTCTGGTTAATTTATTAGTCTGTTGTCGGCGACGTTATATGGGTAGTTTTCCAGTTTTTTACGGAACATTTGTATAATTCTAACCGTAGGAAGTTAAAGTTTATGCTAATGAAATAATATAATACAGCAGTGTATTCATCATGCTATTCGTGATTGAAAGGTTACCGGGGATCAAGTCCATTCGGTGCAGAACGAAGCCTTACAGTACTATACTCTACAGTTTACAGACTTGACCTAAAAAGTGCAGGGAAAGTCAGGGCGAACGTTATTTTCTATATCCTTATTTCTAAGAGGTTCTATTTCGAAAGTGGAAACTTTTCAATTGTTATTGGAAGAGGTAACTACTCAAGTGGAGGAGATGAGTGTGGAGGGTGTAATATTACAAACAAAATTGAACAATGCATTCATAAAGACGCCATGGGCCAAAGGTCCAGTCGTCCTACTAATGTAACGTTCCATTCTTACCTAATCCTGCAGAGATCCAGATATGAATGCTGCAGAACAATAAACTGAACAAATTAAAATATGGTCACAAAGCCGAACATTAGAAACAAATAATAAAAAAGCTGCATAATAAATTCCAAAAGAAATAAAAGCTCAATAATTGTTTTGGAATTCATTATATAGTTGTTGTTATTCTTGTTTCTTAACGCAGGGCTGTGTGATCTACATTTTCTTTCTTAGACATTGTCACAAATCCCAGACTGGGAGATGTAATAAGTTATGACAGGACAACAATCACGAACGAACAAGTTTAACACTTAACAGAACAACCCATCAGACTCAAACATTTATTAAACATAATTATACAGATAATAGCGCAATTACATACATCATATTATTGAATTTAACTGCCGTACAACGGCCTTATTCCCACATGCACTCTTCCTCGGATCCACCACCCGGTAGTTACTTCCTAAAGACACTTCGGCCTCAGCCTCTCCCCTCAGGGTCTTAATAGCACATTAATAATTCACTGGCACCGCAGTCTCTCAATATCACCTTCCTATTGCCATAACACCTTAGCATTCCACTAGCACCTCAGCAGGGCAATAGCACATTATCATTTCAATAGCCCATTAACATGGCAATAGTACATTATCATTTCAATAGCCCATCAACGTGGCAATAGTACATTATCATTTCAATAGCCCATCGACATGGCAATAGTACATTATCATTTCAATTAGCACATTCACGCTCATATCTACGTCCCTGTCCGTGGCCAGACTGCCACGACTTTATGTGCCTCTACTGTCCTGCACCGACAGCCTCACTCTTGGCCTATGTGTGGCCTCCGGCCCTATGCTGGCCTATCCCCTGTGCTCACCGAGGTGGCTCTTTGGCCCGTCCCCGACACCTACAAGAATAACATTACATTGGTATAATACCATACCATTTCTATTCACTCCACCTCTCCTTACAACCCATGAAGCGTACACACAATAGTTCACATTTCACTCACCAAACATCTTACGGTAACACACCTCCATCGTAGTACACAATACTCACTCGTGCTACAAATCCATGAACTCTTCATCTATCGCTCATGGCGCACATTGCTATATCCAATATCAAGGACTTCCACATTCCTCACATATACTTATTTACATCATGGTAATAGACGAATATAATACATCAATCATAATTATCAATCATCGTTTCACCTACCAGTCATCACTGGAAAAAACTCTCTCACTAGTCTTCCGACTGCTCCCCTTATGTTCGCCCACTGGGCTTTCTCTTGCGTCCCCTCTTTAGGACGTTCTAACTTGCAGTGATAGTAATACAGCGCTCTCGCCTCATTCTGACCCCCACCACTCATAACATGCACGCTTTTCCCTACTTCTCTACGTGCGTTAATTTTACTCTCCTCCTTCCCCCCCGTAATTATTAACTATCGCTCACTCCACTCGTGACATCATCCCCCAGCCCAAAAAAATTAATGCAATTAATTTCAAATCGCATGAAGATGACTGTCAACGAGTGAGCGTGAGCAATACGCACATAAAAATGACCTACCAATGCCCCTAGCACATAAAATACCGGAATCAGGGGAAAATATGGGGATCAATATGCCCTTCACTATGCATATATGTATCACATCATCAATAGCTAACTAAACACAATACCTAATACAGAATCAAAAAACAATCAACCTATCAACCATTCTCCATATCATATTTATAATGTCAATATTTTAAAGTCGAAGACTCATTCACACAAATCCTGTCAATGTTCCTGTCCTCCGATGTATAAGCTCCTGAACACTTCCCCTAGGCTCGACTAAGGTAGTCGGCGATATGATTGCTGGTTCCTGGAATTGGTTGTATAACGAAGGTATACGGCTGCAAAGCCAATGCCCATCTAGACAAGCGTGGGCTGGACGAACGATTCTTCGACAAAAACGTTAATGGCTTGTGGTCTGTCTGGATACAAAATTCTCGTCCCATGAGATAACGTCCTAATTTCTGGACGGACCACACAATGGCAAGACACTCCCGCCCTATCACAGAATACTTTCTTTCTCTCTGCAATAACTTCCTACTGACATAACATACAGGATGGAGACATTCGTTCTTCTCCTGTAGAAGACAAGCGCCGACACCAGAGTCCGACGCATCCGTTCTGAGGATAAAATTAGATCGAAAATCGGGTAATATCAGAATGGGTGACGATGATAATGCTGTCACCAAATTATCAAATGCTGTCTGACATTCAGACGTCCACTGGACCTTCTTAGTAAGGTCAGTAAGAGAAGATGACAAGGGGGAAAAATTTGGAATGAACTTTCTGTAATAATTTAAAATTCCCACTAAGCTTCTGACTTGTTTCTTTGTTTTAGGGATTTGCAACCCTACTAATTTGTCAATTTTTGTTACTTCAGGTCTCTGAACACCTCTACCCACGATATGGCCTAAGAATACTATCTCTGGACACGCCAAATCCATCTTTGCGGGTATAGCAGTTAACCCAAAATGACGTAATCGTTTAAAAATTACTGTTGGTGTCTGAATATGATCAGACCATGTCGACGTATGACACGCTATATCGTCAAAGAATGACACGACATTAGGTATGTCCTTCAACACCAGTCTCATTAATCGTGCAAACGTCGCTGGCGCGTTTACCAACCCAAATGGCATGACCTTAAATTGGAATAATACAATGGGCGTTTGGAACGCCGTGTATTGTTTAGACTCCTCAGTAAGAGGGATTTCCCAATAACCTTTCGTTAAATCTATCTTGGAAAACCACGTGGACCCGGCCAATGAAGCTATTAGTTCCTCCTGAAATGGAATAGGCTCCCTATCGCCTACCGTAAAAGTGTTCAATCTTCGAAAATCAATACAGAACCGCACCGATCCATCAAGTTTTTTCACGAGGACGATGGGTGATGAATACGGCGATGTTGATGGTTCTATCACATCTAACTTCAACATTGACTCAACGTCCTTTATAACTCTATCTCTCGAAGAAAAAGGCAGCGGATAAGGTCTAAGAAATACTGGCTTATCCGAAGTCAACTTTATTTGGTGCTGGATCACCGTAGTGCGACCCGGCAAATCCGTAATAACATCCTGGAATGACGCTAACAGGGTCTTAAGTACCCTGCTCCTTGAACTCGTAAGGTCAGGGTTAATTTTTACGTCCCTGTAACCTTGTGTCGGAGTTAACTCCGGCAATTGAATTTGTAACTCTTCCTGCGCCTCGGTGTCGCTTACGTCACTGTCTAACTGGTCTACGACCCCCGTACAAGCAATAGAGAAGACAGTCTCCTCTGGTTTTGTCTGTGCACACAGATACTGTGGTCTCTCATAAAATCTCTGTAGCATATTAACATGGAAAACCTTACTCGATCCATCAATGTGGATAGCGTAATCTACCTTTGAAACAACTCGCTCAATAACATAAGGACCTTTCCATGTCATCAATAACTTATTATGGTCCGTAGGTAACAACAATAGGACCTTGTCTCCTGGCTTAAAAATTCTCAGTTTGGAACCTCTATCTTTATAGTCTTTTGCTCTTTTCGAAGCGATACTAGAAGCTTCTTCTGCTATAGTGCGCGCTGAAGATAATCTTTCTCTTAAATCAACAAGGTACTGAAACAATGAAATCTGCTCATCGTCTCCCGATGATGGCGACGTCATCATGTCCCGAAGAACATCAGTTGGACCCCTAGGACTACGACCATACATCATTTCAAACGGCGAGAATCCCGTTGACTCCTGCCGTACCTCTCTGTACGCGAATAACACTGCAGGGATATATCTATCCCAATCTTTAGGGCGATCAGCAGCTACCTTACGCAGCATCGACTTTAGCGTCGAGTTCAATCTCTCGCACATGCCATTAGCCTGCGGATGATAAGGGGTGGTAGTGATGGGTTGTATGCTGAATAAGCGAAACAATTCATTCATCATCTCCGAAGTAAATTGCGCGCCCCTATCAGACAAAATTTGTTCTGGTATTCCTACCCTAGCGAAAATTGCAAACAACGCTTCCGCGACTGCCTCAGACGTTATGGTCCTAAGAGGAACCGCCTCTGGCCATCTCGTAGCATTACATATGACCGTTAAGAAAAATCGATTCCCCCTATCGGTAGCTGGGTGAATGGGGCCAACAAGGTCTATCGAAACCTTTTTAAACGGTTCCGAAACCGTGGGGATCTTTTGAAGAAGAGCCGGGGGTGTACGACCCTTATGCGTCGTCTTTTGGCACGCACTGCATGTCTTACAATACACTTGTACATCTCTAGTGAGTAGTTTTTTTCCTCGCTCGCTTGTTGTCAGGTGTTTTGACTCGTTCAGTAAATATTAGTATGTTCCCGAATATTCGATAACGTTGTGGATACGAATGTTTACGCCAGATTTGGCCTTGAGTGATGTAACCTGATGACGTATTGATGCGTGATTGGTTAGTTTGGGCGAGGGAAAAGGTAACGTTTATTTCGAGAACTTTCTGTAGGAATATTTATATATATAGACCTGTGTGAGTGGCTGGTCGGTGAGTAAGTGAGTTTCCTTTTGTGTGGCGTAGATATTTAGTTTCGCTGGTGTCTTCCTAGTAATTTATTGTTCACTATACAGTTATTAAACTTTAGTATTATTTAATCTATCGTCGGATCTCGTGTTTATTTATTTTACAGCTGTAATAGTTTCGTTTTCTAAAGGGTTGTAGTTAGATCAACGAACTCCCCCCTACTATAACGTGCTAGAACAACCTCAGCTGTTACACTACAGTCTACCACCCTATGTGCAACGGGTTGTTGGAGCGATTTAACGGCACACTGAAGAAGACCTTAAGGCGACTGTGCGCCGAGCCACCCAAGCAGTGGCACAGATCGTGGCCTTCGTAATCAAATGGCCTGACACAAGGGAGCATAGCAAGGCTGTGACGTCACGATATGGGGCGGCCTACGGGAGGCTGGCGCGAGATTGAAATGTGCATAGTGCATTAGTCAGCAGACACAATAGCTGCCGGCATGTAGTGTTGTCATGTGTTATAGAAAATTGTATTTGTTTATTACTGCTTTGCTTGTGGATAGAGTGCATTTTTTGGATATCTGACCTTTATTCATATTCTCATTGTTGTTAAATGTGAACTATGCCACGAAAGTGCTGTGTGCCCAATTGCAGGGGCAACTACGATAAGACTGTGAAGACATCAATGTTTACTTTTCCAAAAGACTCGGGGACACGTAGCCTGTGGATTAACAAGATTCCAAGGGCCGATTTCCGGCCTACGGATGAATCTGTGATTTGTGCAAAACATTTTAGTCCACAATTCATTCTCACGGAGGACTCAGTGACCAGGCCAGATGGCAGTATACTAACAGTTGCAAGACAAAGACCTATGTTAACTGATGATGCTTATCCCTCTATATTCCCAAACTGCCCGTCGTACTTGACAGAAACACCACCCGCTAAAAGGAAAAGATCAGGAGAAAGGCAGTTAGAGCTGGAGAAACGCAATGAATGTGCGTTCAATGATTGGATGGAAGCTGATAAAGTCACAGATTTTCGGATTTTAGCAAGAAATTGCATTTACACCTTAACAATACATCATGGCTACGCAGGCTGCAAAACAACACGGAACAGTCTACATACTGGAGTTTTTATCACATAAAGATTCTGACAACTTCACAAAGCCTGTCCTGACTAGTGCTGTACGAGTTTTCACAGATATGCATGTGGAAGTTTACACCGACAGTTCTGGTAATAACATTAATAAACATTTTAAAAACCTATAAAGAACAAAAACACTGGTAAAGGAAAAGGAAAAGTAAATCTCCGTTTCCCTCTCTCTTTTTCTCTCAGTAAGCGAAGTAGCGATTAACCAAATTAAAGGGAAAAAAAACAAAAACAGTTAAACCAGAAACAAAGACACTTAATCGGATTTTTGTACGACTTTGGACCTTAGCTCGACCGTATTGTCAAAAAATAGCACCATTTGCCAATGGTATTTCATTTCTGGCATTTCCATTTACATCAAAGAGCCACAGATGTGTTCCAGGGGTCAATTAGAGAGGGAAGGTGCCGTTTCGGTTGCATGCTTACTGCCCCCTTATGACCCTGCAATCTCTTCTGAGAATCAAAGGAGGGCTTGACCTCATGACCTGTCTTAATTAAAACTGATTTTGCCAGCCGAAACACTTCTCAGCACAACTTACAACTTTACTTCATTTGGATAATGGTAATGTTAGCGAATGATGATACCGCAATACAATAATTATCGTGTTTAAATCTGTAAGAGTTTGGTGCTCGCACCAGCTAATTTCGACAATCAGGCTTGCATTTCGGTATCTATCTGTTTTGTTGGCGCTACTGGTTGATGCCTTAGTCAGTGGAAAGTTAAGCCTTATCTCTGAAATAATGGTAATAGTCTTGAAGTATAGGATATTAACCCCAGACACCGCACTCATTCACACTCTGTAATGCTGATTAACCTACGAGTATTGTCCTCAGATCTTTCTGTCAACTCATTCATTTTCAATCGGTACATAATAAAAATTAATTGCTTTGAAGTGATATTTATTAAAAAGATAAATTTTTGCTTGTCTACATTCATAAAATCAGCCTATGAATTCTTTACAGTACGAGTACCAGACAGTTCTCTGAAATGGCTGTTTGGCCAGAACTCTCCTCCAACACTGACATTGTGGTCACAGTTTGATACTCTTTTATCTCATTTTTGTGGTCATAATGTAAATAAGACAACGGATATCAAGGACCAATAGCAGGTCTTTATTGACGGTCTGTACAACTTGACCACTGATGAGAGAATGGAAGACAGTGATGACGAGAAGGGATCGCAAGTAAAGGAGAGGATGTTATTCATACTGGAACTGTTGAAATTATTGTTCTCTTCTGTGAAGAGATATTCCTGTGAGATGCTGTCGCAAGCTTTTCAGACATTTTCATCTGTCCCCCAAACCTATTTATTACTTAGAGACACTTTCTTGACACTACCACATCCTTCATACCTAAAAAGGCCTTTGTGTAAATCAGAGACAAGTTTTGTTAAAGCTGGCAATGGCACAGATTCAATCTCTAGGCATGTGTGATAGGGAGTGTGAAGCATGTGGTCAGGATTATTCTCAACTAGTTATGAAATATTGTAAACCTGCAGTGAACATTTTCCTGAACAACTACATGTATTCAAAACATTTCTCGGATAAAGCTTCTTCAGGGAATAATGCCAGAAAACTGAAGACATACACCAAAAGGGTCTAAATTCCAAACATCTTTTTTTGCGGACGATTTTGTTCACGTTTACAAAGGTACGTTTCGATCTTATGATTATTATTTGCTGTTAATACTGGCTACTAATGTTACATGTAGGCCACTCTTAAATTGCACTTTCCTAGACTAGCTGTTCTAATACTAATGTTAATGTTGTGTCCACTAACCTAGTTCTGACGGTGCTTTTTATGTTACATGCATTAACATTAAATATGGGAAATATTAAATAGGGAAAAAAACACAAAAATTGTGGATGTTAGCGTACGGATGTTTGGTTTGAATCACACTCGACTGTTTTAGTAACAGGAAACCAGTTTCACGATAACAAACACTGATCTTGCCAATAGTCAGGCTTACTCTTTGGCTATTAGTTGGTCCGTCTACACTTAGCCCAACGTTAATAAGTGATATAGACGTGCGACCGATAATGGAAATAAAAAAAAAAGAGAATCCATAATATTTCAACACACCGGCGAGATAGATACCGGCGTGATACCAATGCTTTTGTTTCTTCGCGTGCAATAAACATTAGGGTCGCTACTCGCTCATCGACCGCCCCATAGTGTGACGTCACGCCAGGAGTGTGTCGGGCCATGTTATCACGAGGGCCATGCACAGATACATCAACCCGCTGCTCTTAGCATCTGCGGGCTACCCCTTGCCCTCCCCCGGTTATTTTGTTGTGCTGGTGGCTGAGCATGTGTCCACTACTTTTTCCATTTTATTGTTGACAACCGCCAGAGTGTACTGTACTCCGTGACCTGACCTTCTTTTCTAGTGAGTAGTTTTTTTCCTCGCTCGCTTGTTGTCAGGTGTTTTGACTCGTTCAGTAAATATTAGTATGTTCCCGAATATTCGATAACGTGGTGGATACGAATGTTTACGCCAGATTTGGCCTTGAGTGATGTAACCTGATGACGTATTGATGCGTGATTGGTTAGTTTATGCGAGGGCAAAGGTAACGTTTATTTCGGGAACTTTCTGTAGGAATGTTTATATATATAGACCTGTGTGAGTGGTTGGGGGGGTGAGTAAGTGAGTTTCCTTTTGTGTGGCGTAGATATTTAGTTTCGCTGGTGTCTTCCTAGTAATTTATTGTTCACTATACAGTTATTAAACTTTAGTATTATTTAATCTATCGTCGGATCTCGTGTTTATTTATTTTACAGCTGTAATAGTTTCGTTTTCTAAAGGGTTGTAGTTAGATCAACTAACTCCCCCCTACTATAACGTGCTAGAACAACCTCAGCTGTTACATATTGGGGGCTCGTCCGGGATCCGACCATATTCGAGCGGACCAGATCAAAATTAATAGATTTATTTACACAGTTTATTGTATAATATCATCGACAAGCTATCTACAACATGTCGGAGGTTATTGGAAGGCTTAGCCAGGAAGCGGACGCTATGGAGCTCACTGGGCAGGAGAGACGGGACTACCTCCGTGAAGGCCTAGAAAGAGAAAGACAGCTGGAGGCTGAACGACAGGCTCGGGAGAAGGAGGCTGAACGACAGGAGAAGGAGGCTGAACGACAAGAGAAGGAGGCTGAACGACAGCTGGAAAGGGAAAAGATGAACCACGAGTTGGAGATAGAGAGGATGCGCCAGCAACGTGGAGGCAACGACTCAGCGCAGAAGACCGACGACCACGCAAGTTCTAAGAGACCCAAGCTACCTGCACTTCAGGACAAGAAGGACGATCTGGATAGATGGTTGCTGCGGTTTGAGAGGTTTGCCGAGACAGCTGAATGGCCCAGATCCACCTGGACGACATCACTGTCTGCCCTGCTGACCGGGAGAGCTTTGGAGTGCTTCTGCAGACTACCGATCGACGAAGCCAAGGACTACGACAAGGTCAAGGAAGCGTTGTAGAAGAGGTACAACCTGTCAGAGGTCGGATACAGACTCATGTTCAGACAAGGTAAGCCTGAAGATGGAGAAGATGTTGGAATGTTTTTGACCAGGATCAAGACCTATCTAGAGAGGTGGATAAAGCTGTCGAAGACGGAGGAGACCTACGAAGGAGTGAGAGATCTGTTCGTCAGAGAGCAATTCATGGATGCCTGCCCACCAGACTTTGCAACCCATGTGAGGGAGAGGAAACCAAAGACGCTACAGGACATCGCAGATTCAGCGGAGGCGTACCTGGTAGCGAGGAACCGGACGCTCAGCGGGAGCGCCAGACTGCAGAGCCGGCCAGTGCGACAGAGGCCCAACGGAGACAGAAGCCCACAGGTCTGCCATAGGTGCCAGAGGCCGGGACACAAGGCGACGGAGTGTCGTGCAAAGTTAAACGACAAAGGTGAGTTGAAATGTTACCTTTGTGGAAAGCCAGGCCACGTTCGGAGGATGTGTCCAGCCCAGAAGGATATGGGACGAGGCAAGCCGAACAAGGCGGCGGCGGCGGCCGTAGTGATAGCGGCGGACGAGTCGTCGAGACAGGATGCGACGACGGCTGACACCAGCATCAACGTTCAAGCGGTAATGAAGGACGGGAAGCTACAGTTAGCGGTGCCTGTTACGTGCGGAGGATGCAGTGACGGAAGGACCGTGGAGAAGCTGAAGTTACCAGTGATGAAGGGCTTGATTGGAAATCGAGCGGTAGATATCCTAAGAGATACCGGCTGTGAAGGTGTAGTGGTGCGGCGAGCACTGGTGGACGACGGACAGCTCACCGGTGGGAAGAAACTTATCGCGAGGATCGATAACTCCTTGCTAGCGGCGGAGGAAGCCGTTATCGACGTGAAGACGCCTTACCTGACGGGCAAAGTGACGGCGCTGTGTCTCCCGGAGACCATCTGCGACCTAATAGTCGGGAACGTGGACGGAGCGAAGGATCCGTACGACCCTGATACTGAGGTGATGGTAGGAGCGGTGACCACGAGGGCCCAGGAGAAGAGGAAGGACCGGTCTACGTCGCTGAGGGTGCCAAGGGCAGAACGGCACGCGGGAGTGAATAGAGAGGAACCTATCCGACTCCAAGAAGAAGACGAAGTCATTAGGAAGTTAGAGCAGCAGAAGATCCCAACTAATTGAGGCAATAAATCTGTTCATTTTGAGAAACATGGAGGAGTAGTGTACCGGATCTACAAGGACCTGAGACAGGCGACGGTTATAAGGCAAGTGGTACTACCCGAGAAACTGAGAGAGTATGTACTGAGTGTTGCCCACAACTCGATCGTCGGAGGACACCTCGGCGTGAAGAAAACCAAAGACAGAGTTATGAGCAATTTTTATTGGCCTGGAATTGAAGGTGACGTCGCGAGATACTGCCGCTCATGCGACATATGCCAGAGGACGGTGAACAAAGGAGCGACCCCAAAGGTGCACCTGCAGAGTATGCCAGTAGTGGACGTACCATTTAGGCGAGTGGCCGTGGACTTAGTAGGACCTATCGACCCCCCAAGTGAAGGTGGACATCGGTATATCCTGGTGTACATAGACTACGCTACTCGTTACCCCGAAGCCACACCCTTGAAGAAGATCGACGCAGAAACGGTAGCAGAAGCCTTAGTGAACATCTACAGCCGTTTCGGTGTGCCCGAAGAGATCTTGTCGGACCAAGGGACCCAGTTTATGTCAGATGTCATGAAGGAAACGAATAGACTACTGGGAATTCGACAGTCGACCACTACAGTCTACCACCCTATGTGCAACGGGTTGGTGGAGCGATTTAACGGCACACTGAAGAAGACCTTAAGGCGACTGTGCGCAGAGCAACCCAAGCAGTGGCACAGATACATCAACCCGCTGCTCTTCGCATATCGTGAAGTTCCCCAAGAGTCGACCAAGTTTGCCCCATTCGAGTTGCTGTATGGGAGAACTGTGAGAGGACCAATGCACATCTTACGACAACTATGGACCAAGGACGTAGAGGAGCCGGAAACGAAGACCAGTTACCAGTACGTCATGGAACTACGTGAGAGGCTTGAGGACACATGGAAGTTAGCGACGGAAGAACTCTCCAAGGCTCAAGGTAGACAGAAGACCTACTACGACCGGAAGGCTCGAGAAAGGAAGTTCCGCCCCCGAGATGAAGTGTTGGTGCTACTGCCGACGAACACTAACAAGCTCCTAGTCCAATGGAAGGGACCATAAATATAAGGTAGTCTCAGTTGTCGGTGTTAACGACTATAGAGTCAAGATGGGTGCAAAAGAAAAAGACCTTGCACGCCAACCTCCTCAAGAGATACATTCCAAGGACGTCAAAAGCAGCAGCAGTGGCAATGGAACCGAGACCTATTGTGACCGAGATGTGTGGGATGGACAACAGTAGGAGAGATACCACGCCTGGACATGTCAACGCCATAAAGGACGGCGGCGGTGATAGTGCTGAGACTGTACTGGCAGAGGACGACATGATGGACAAGAGTCAACCCGTGGAGTCAGCTGGCATGACAATCATCGAGGACTGCGACCTGGAAGGCGACAACGGTGGAACGACGGAGGACCTTGCCGACCTAGGAAGCTGGAACCAGAATGAAGGCTACAGAGATGTCCAGTATGGAACGCAACTGACATCGGAACAACGCCAAGAACTCTGCGATGTGGTGAAGAATTACCAGCACGTCTTCACTAATCTCCCTGGATGCTGCCAGTTGGGTGAACATCGCATCGACCTGGCGACAGAAGTACCAGTTCGTCAACGACCATACCCGGTGCCCTACGCTATGCGCGACTCATTGAAGGAGGAGCTTAGCACCATGGAACGGCTGGGCATCATTCGAAGGAGCTCATCAGCTTATGCTTCACCTATTGTTGTCGTCAAGAAGAAGGACGGATCCAACCGAGTCTGCATCGACTACAGGAGGTTAAACAAGATCACAGTATTCGACCCTCATCCGACAGCAGCGCCATCAGAAGTGTTTCAGAGTCTCTCGAGAGGAAAATTATTCTCTCGGATTGACCTGAGCAAGGGATACTGGCAAGTGAAAGTTCGAGAGCAAGACATTCCCAAGACGGCGTTCGTCACCATGGGCGAACACTATGAATTCATTCGGATGCCTTTTGGGATGATGAACTCAGGAGCCACGCTGAACAGGATCGTAAAGCCATTGATCCGTGGAATGAACAATGTGACAGCATATGTGGACGACCTGCTGATTCATACAGAGACATTCGATGAGCATGTGAAGACTCTCAAGGACTTACTGCAGAGGATGGACCAAGCTGGATTAACTGCAAGACCATCGAAGTGTCTGATTGGAACGTCTGAAGTAGACTTTGTTGGACACTTAGTGGGAGAAGGTATGATTGGCCTGTTAGAAGAGAATGTATGTAAGGTACGAGACGCACCCAGACCCACCACTAAGAAGGAAGTGAAAGCATTCTTAGGATTAGTGGGATATTACCATGAATTTATTCCTAACTTTTCAGCGATTGCATCACCATTGTCTGATTTACTTAGAAAGGGTCAGCCCAATATAGTTCAGTGGGATGAAACGCAGGAGAAAGCGTACACCTCTTTGAAGAATGTCATTATCTCCAAACCCGTGTTATGTTTGCCAGATTTTTCCAAAGAGTTTGTCTTAGCAACTGATGCATCAGATCGCGGATTAGGCGCTAGTCTTATGCAGGAACACGAGGGAAAGTTGTACCCTGTGGCATATGCTAGTCGTAAGCTATTGCCTCGTGAGACAAAATATTCGGTCTCAGAGCGCGAATGTTTACCTATTGTTTGGGCTGTAAAAAAGTTTACTTTGTATTTGTATGGAAAGGAGTTTGTGCTCCAAACTGACCATCGGTCATTAGAGTTTTTGAACTCTGCCAAGTTTGACAGTCCAAAGTTATTACGATGGAGTTTATTTTTACAGTCTTATCGATTCAGGATTCACTACGTAAAAGGCAGAGAAAATGTCTGTGCCGATTTCCTGAGCAGGGTATTTTAAAGTAGTACACTATCAGTGAAATATATGCTCACATCTTCACCACGTCAGTAGTACACTATCAGTGAAATATATGTCAGGCCAGAGTTTTCTGCTATTGTATGACAGTACACAATACAGCCTGCTACTGTCACCCCCCCTGTCTTGTGGGTCATCTCGGGAGAGAGGAAGACTAGGGGAAGGTAACCCTGAATACAAATACCACACTGCCTTGTGTGTTGCTATGATAGCAAAGGCTATGGGAGTAAACCCAGACAGAAAATCAGGAGTGGAGACCCGAAGGTGGTTGTCAGGGAGAACTGCATCAAACTGGCTTCCAGCATCTCCTGCAGCCGGACTAGTTCCAAATGTATTGACCTGGTCTCTCCCTTGGGTTTAACTAGAATGGCAGAGAGAGGGGTGGTGCCTCTGGGCAAAGCACCATCTCTTAAAAATAGCCCAGGCAAGGCAGCAAAACGAGGAGGCGTTTGCTCGGGCTTGGCAAGCGTCTGTCTCTCCTCTATAAGCCCACCCATTTCCGATTTGGAGAGGACACTCCAGCCATCCGTTACGGATGGGCACAACACGGGAGGTGGCAGTTACCGGTGATAAGCTCAATCCATTTGGCGTACGGATGAGCGCCAGGGGTCCCCTCTGTCGGTGGGAGCGGCTTTTCAGCTGCATTGATCAACTACCGCCCGCCGTAACCTGGGCAGCCCCCAGGCAGTTGGGTGTTGTTCCGCCACGTCAGCCTGCTTCATAAGGTGGTTGGAGCTAGACCAAAAGTCAAAAAGCTGACGTAAAGTGTGCACCTGGCAAAAACAGAAAAATACTAAAACTTGGTACCTGGAACGTCAGAACAATGCGCCCAGGTTTGCAACAGCAAGATCTCACTGATATTGACTCCATCAGGAAATCCCAAATTATTGATCGAGAACTTCAGCTACTAAACATCGACATCGCTGCCCTTCAAGAAACTCGACTTCCCGACTCCGGGTCAGTCAAAGAAGAAAACTACACCTTCTTCTGGCAGGGCCTTAGCAGCGAACAGCCGAGAATCCACGGCGTGGGCTTCGCCGTAAAAAACTCCCTTATCAATTCGATCGCAACTCCAATTGGAGTGTCAGAACGCATCATGACACTCAGACTGAACACCCGGTCTGGTTTTACCAACATTATCTGTGTCTATGCCCCAACACTTACCTCCTCTGACGAAACCAAAGACGTTTTCTACGAGGCATTGCAGAGGACTCTCCACAACATCCCTCTCACCGAAGGCCTGCTAATTCTGGGTGACTTTAACGCTCGAGTGGGAGCAGATCACTCCGCATGGCCAAAGTGCATTGGGCACTTCGGCATTGGCAACATCAACGAAAACGGGCAGCGCCTTCTGGAGCTATGCTCCGTAAACTCATTATGTGTTACAAACACGTACTTTGACCTTAAGAGATGCCAAAGAACATCATGGCGCCATCCCAGGTCTGGCCATTGGCATCAATTAGATCTTATTCTCTCAAGGAGGAAGAGTTTGGGCTGTATAAAAATAACTCGTTCCCTCCACAGTGCTGACTGTGACACCGACCATGCACTGGTAGTCAGCAAAATCAAAATTTCGGCCAAGAAAATATACAGATCAAAAGCCCCTTCAATCCCTAAGATCAATGTAACATCAATCAGAGATGAATCAAATAGAAAGTCATTTGAAAAGTTATTTGCTGAAAGCATGGATAATGTCAGCCAATGTGACTCGGTAGATGAAACATGGAACACTCTCAGTTCAAAAATTCATGACTGTGCCATCAAGTCTTTTGGACAGCATAAAGTTTCAAACAACGACTGGGTAGCCCAGAACAGCGAAATTCTCCTACCTCTCATTGAGCAAAAGAAATCTGCTTTCAATGAGTATAACAAAAATTGCAATCAGAGTACAAAAACTTGTTTGAAAAATGCAAAAGCTAAACTTCAGCTGGAGGTAAGACGTTGCGCCAACAAATACTGGACAGACTTGTGTAACAGCATACAAGAGGCAAATGAAAAGGGAGATATGAAAACCGCCTTTAGTCAGATGAAAGTAGCTCTTGGGCCAATCATCACCAAAAGCGCCCCACTTAAGTCTGTAAATGGTGAACCCATCACAGATAAAAATGAACAACTGAATAGGTGGGTAGAGCATTACTCTCTGTTGTATTCAACTGAGAAAAATATTCCACCAGATTTTGAGGAACACCTCCAAAAACTGCCAATAATGGCCGAACTTGACGCTGAACCTTCCTTAGTCGAGCTTTCCAATGCAATCGACCACCTGTCTGCTGGAAAAGCCACAGGAAGTGACAACATTCCTGCAGAGGTATTAAAAGACCTAAAAGGCCCACTATTACCACACCTGTATAATCTGTTACTGCAGTGTTGGAAAGAAGGCGTGATACCACATGATATGAGAGACGCCAAAATTGTCACACTTTACAAGAACAAAGGAGACAAAGGCGACTGCAACAACTATCGAGGCATATCCCTCCTCAGCATTACTGGAAAGGCTTTTGCTCGCGTCATCCTCTGCCGCCTTCAACAACTGGCGGAAAAAGTCTTACCAGAAACACAATGTGGCTTCGAAGCAAACGATCAACTATTGACATGATATTTGCACTTCGGCAAATCCAAGAAAAATGTAAAGAACAAAACAGGCCGCTTATAACATGCTTTGTGGACCTAACAAAGGCTTTCGACACCGTAAGCCGATCTGGCCTGTATGCAGTCCTTAAATCCACAGGCTGTCTACCAACATTGCTAAAACTTATTGCATCCTTCCACACTGACATGAGGGCATGTGTCAACTTTGAGGGCTGCACATCCAATTCATTTGCTGTAAACAGCGGTGCGAAGCAGGGATGTGTTCTTGCTCCTACCTTATTTGGTATATATTTTGCAGCCCTACTCAAGAATGCCTTTGGTCAATGTTCAGGTGGAGTACTTATTAACACCAGAGTGGACGGCTCCATTTTTAATGTTGTCAGACTAAAAGCAAAATCTCGTACAAAGCATATTATGTTACAAGAGCTCCTCTTCGCAGATGATGCTGCAATCGTGGCCCACGATGAAACCACGCTCCAGGCTCTCATCAATAGCCTTGCCAAAGCCTGTGACAAATTCATGCTAAGGATCAGTGTCTCAAAAACTGTAGTTTTGACACAAGGCTTGAGAAACCCCAACCCAATCATGCTGAATGGCTCTCCTCTGGAGCAAGTGGGAAAATTCTGCTACCTAGGCTCAACCATCAGTGGTAGCACAGACATAACAACTGAAATAAATGCCAGAATAGGAAAGGCGGCCACAGCTTTTGGCAAACTCTCAAAAAGGATGTGGAACAATAGCAAGCTGACCATCAAAACAAAGGTACTCGTGTACCAAACTTGCGTCCTAAGCACCCTGCTGTATGGCTCAGAGACATGGACCACCTACTCCAAACATGAAAGATCCCTCAACTCCTTCCACCTGCGCTGCCTACGCAAAATTCTCAAGATCAAGTGGCAAGACAGGATCTCAAATATCGAAGTTCTGAGCCGAGCCAACATTCCATCAACTCAGGCTCTCCTAGGCAAAAAAAGACTGCGGTGGCTTGGACATCTCCACCGTATGGAAAATGATCGCATCCCCAGACAAATTCTCTACGGGGAACTTGCTACTGGCAACCGACCCAGAGGAAGGCCACATCTGCGATTCAAAGACACTTGCAAGGTCACGATGAAAGCATTCAACATCGACCCCAATGAATGGGAGAACCTTGCAAATGATCGAAGCAGATGGAGACAAAAATTGCGCAGTGGCACGCTCGCAATAGACTTCAAGGCAAAAGAAACATACCTGACAAAACGACAGAGGCGGAATGAAAACACTCGCCAAAGTGAACCCAAAAGACTGACCTGCAATCACTGCCATCGCACTCTCGGGTCAAACATTGGTAGAATAAGCCACGAGAGAAGCTGTCAGTCAAAGTGAAAGTGAATATTCTAGCTGCTAAGACCGTCTGTAAAGACGCTAAAGGCCATATATATATCAGTGAAATGCATTGTAACCCATACTTTTGCCTACTAGATGAATTTCTAGGACGGCAGTATTGTACTGTAATTGGGGACATAGTTCATCTGTGACTGAATATTGAATTGATGGCTGATAGAGAGTCATGATGTGTTAGTCACATTTTGATTTTATGCTATGTCATATTAGTTACCAATGGAACTTGGTGTAATTTTTGGAAAATGTAACCCAAATGGGGACTGCGAGCAAGCAGTGTTTGTGTTATATTGCAATGTTGTAATTGTTTTGACCTAATATGATGAAGAAAGACCCTAATCAGTGGTCGGTATGTATTGGTATTTTTGCCATTGTACGTATGAGTTATACATTTTGGAGATAACCATGTTATGTACAACAAGTTATATGCTATGATTCGAGCACGAAGCATTATGTAAACGATGGGCTATCGTTTCACCTTATATGATTTGTAATAATATCATTGACCATCGTTTCACCTTATATGATTTGTAATAATATCATTGACCATTGTTTCACCACAGTGGTGGCGTTGTGTTATTTTGACTAGTAGGCCTACTGTCTACTATTGGGAAGCAATGACGGTATTGTATTAGTTATGGTATTAGTGATGCAAAGTACACTGCATTGTATTGTATTTGTGATGACATTCGGGAAGACACTGAAATTGTTATTAATTGTAATAGAATTAGCAACTACCTTTGTGAGATTGGGAGTGCTATAATATTATTTCACGATAGTGCAGACGCTGTATAATGTTTTTGGAGTTGAAAGATATTCAACTTAAATTGGGGAGTTGTGTAGCATCTGCGGGCTACCCCTTGCCCTCCCCCGGTTATTTTGTTGTGCTGGTGGCTGAGCATGTGTCCACTACTTTTTCCATTTTATTGTTGACAACCGCCAGAGTGTACTGTACTCCGTGACCTGACCTTCTTTTCTAGTGAGCAGTTTTTTTCCTCGCTCGCTTGTTGTCAGGTGTTTTGACTCGTTCAGTAAATATTAGTATGTTCCCGAATATTCGATAACGTGGTGGATACGAATGTTTACGCCAGATTTGGCCTTGAGTGATGTAACCTGATGACGTATTGATGCGTGATTGGTTAGTTTGTGCGAGGGCAAAGGTAACGTTTATTTCGGGAACTTTCTGTAGGAATGTTTATATATATAGACCTGTGTGAGTGGTTGGGGGGGGGGGGGTGAGTAAGTGAGTTTCCTTTTGTGTGGCGTAGATATTTAGTTTCGCTGGTGTCTTCCTAGTAATTTATTGTTCACTATACAGTTATTAAACTTTAGTATTATTTAATCTATCGTCGGATCTCGTGTTTATTTACTTTACAGCTGTAATAGTTTCGTTTTCTAAAGGGTTGTAGTTAGATCAACTAACTCCCCCCTACTATAACGTGCTAGAACAACCTCAGCTGTTACAGATGGCCAGTAAAAATTTTTAAGAACCCTTTCTTTGGTTCTAGCTATTCCCATATGACCCGCCAATGGGACATCATGTGCCAAATGCAATACTGTTGCGATCAGCAACGCTGGCACAACGACCTGCTTTAAAATGGAGGCCACCGTTACATACTTACGGAACAGAATGCCCGCCTGGACAACAAAGGAAGACGAGCCGTTCTTATATTTCCTCGTTTTCTCCGTTCGCGCCTCCTCAAAACATGGACTCAATGATGGGTCCTCCTTTTGTAATGTCGCCAAGCGCTCTGGTGTGATATCCAGGTTGACCGCTGGCGTTGCCAAAGGTCTAATTTTACCCTTATCACCTACCTGTCGACGTGTCTCGACTGCGGCACAAAAGTCAATACCTTTTGATTGCGACCATGCCTGCACATTCTCCTCGGAAGGGGAACCTACCCGAGATACATTACCAATGATGAGCTGGGCGCCTGGAAAACAACCAACGACTGCTTCGACTTCCCCGCTAAGGAAAGGCGTATCTATCACTATTCTTGCCATGGGTAATTTCTCTATGGCCCCTGAAAATTGGATGCACGGGACAGTCTCACCTGTAAGCTGTGAATCCCGAATGCAGTCCTTATGCAATCCCACAACGGTAGATCCTGTATCTCGTAAAACCGAGACCGGTTCGTCCCCAACAAACCCCGGATAAACCCTAAGACCACCTCCTGTATGACATGAATTTATAACGAGGATCTTTCTCCCACAAGGTAAAACACCGGAAGATAATAACTTCTCACAACTGGGACACTTAGAATACTGTCCGCCTCCGTTGTCCGATGTAACACACGCAGCTGCATGGTGAAATTTATTAGGGGAACATGGACTGGAGCCACTGCGATTGTCATCCACGCTCGCCGCTATCCTACCTGCAGGGCAATTCACGCTGATGTGATCTGCTCTTCCGCAGTTCCAACACTTCGCGGCCCTACAATCGCGTGAAAAATGCCCCACGCGTCCGCAAGTCCAACATTCCGCTCCCTGTGCTCCGCTAGACCTGGGTCCCCGTGACCCATCGCGACCGGAACTAAAGTCCCTATGCCGTCGGTCATCGGCAAAGGTCACAAATCGCCCTCGGCCATTACCGCGACCTAGCGCTCCTGCTCGGTCAAACTTATCGGATCCATATGCAGGTGATTGGTGATAGCCCCTACGTTGCCCCTGGGCTTGCCCATTATAGGCACCACGCTGACGCGACCTGTCTTTATGTCCTGTCGGCGACACCTCAACCACGGCGACGTAAGCAGCATCCTGTACGTACGCCCTCGCAACTGGTTTGGACGGATGTGTCGTACGGTATGCTTCCGCCAACTTAGACGCCTCCTGCACCGTCGCGGGTTCGTTTTCTTTCAGGAACGCCACCAGATCTTTATGGCACGACGCGTACAGCTAGTCACGGATCATTAGGTCTTTCAGTTTAGCAAAATCCGCGCCCACATGCGCCAAGTCCATCCAGTTCGTGAAATATTCTGTTAGTCTCGCGACGAAGGCAGCAAAGTCCTCCCTGGTATCCGCACGTGCTCGCCTAAACTGCTCCCGGAAATATTCCTCCGTACGTGCAAATCGGCGAAGCAGCAAAGCCTTTAGCTTATCATGTACGTCTTCGCGCTGTAGCTCTTTAAAGTAGGTTAACGCTCGCCCCTGCAATAGAGACGCCAGGTACGTGGACCATAATTCCTTATTTTCCCCCCATTGCAGTTGTGCGTTCAGTTCGAACCTGTAAAGGAAGGCGTCTATGTCGTCCTTCCGGTCGTCGAACGTAGGCAGATTAATCCTAACGCCACCTTTATTGTGTACCTGCCGCTCAACTGTTTCCGTTGGCGTATTCTTTTTGATTTCCAACTCCGCGATTCTTATTCGCGCATCTCTCTCCTGCTGCTTATCTTCTAACTCCTTTAACTTTAACTCCCTCTCCTGCTCCCTATCCTTAGCACGATCATCGCGCAATTCTGCCTGCTGCTCTTTAATCCAGCTGCGCAGCTCCTCTCCCTCAAGGCCAAGTTCCGTACCGAATTTCACGCAGATCCGCCATTTCACAGATTTATGGTTATGGTATGTATTATGAAAAAGACCAACCTGTCGGTATGATCACTAAAGACACGACCAGAGACCTGAGATCACACCAGATATAACAACACCCAATTGTCTCAAATACAATTCAGAAATTTACCTACTGAACATTTTATAACCTACTTCCTAACTAATTCTATATTCATTAAATGTATAGCACTATCAAATAACAATAGAGAATAGAAAAGACAAAAATGAGGAAATTCAGTAGAAGGACCACAAGTACGTCCAGGACAACGAACCAGACTAGGACAAAGACCTAAAAAAGAAAATATAATGGAAAAAAAAAATGCAACCTAACTACGCCGATTACACTACAAGGTACGAACAAGAACAGAGTCTGAAAAAAAAAGAACGTATCTACAGATAGGTAAGAGGGGGACAAGAGAAACGTCTTCCTAAAACAACGAGGAAGATGGAACCGCACAATCTAAACGAAAATACAGGCCCCTATAGAACTGTTCACTGTGATGAACGCGGTTCCAAGTTTAGCCCACCTCCCGAAGAGGATAAACTACGCTCACCACAGCAAACCCGCGCCACCGCCCGTACAATCAATTACAACGAAAACAGCAAAAACAGAGAAAAAGACAGGTTAAGGAACAGCCCCCAATCCAGGGTACAAAATTTCAGTTTCACTTAACTTTCTACTAGACTTATCATTTCAATAGCCCATCAACATGGCAATAGTACATTATCATTTCAATTAGCACATTCACGCTCATATCTACGTCCCTGTCCGTGGCCAGACTGCCAAGACTTTATGTGCCTCTACTGTCCTGCACCGACAGCCTCACTCTTGGCCTATGTGTGGCCTCCGGCCCTATGCTGGCCTATCCCCTGTGCTCACCGAGGTGGCTCTTTGGCCCGTCCCCGACACCTACAAGAATAACATTACATTGGTATAATACCATACCATTTCTATTCACTCCACCTCTCCTTACAACCCATGAAGCGTACACACAATAGTTCACATTTCACTCACCAAACATCTTACGGTAACACACCTCCATCGTAGTACACAATACTCACTCGTGCTACAAATCCATGAACTCAACTTTCATCTATCGCTCATGGCGCACATTGCTATATCCAATATCAAGGACTTCCACATTCCTCAAATATACTTATTTACATCATGGTAATAGACGAATATAATACATCAATCATAATTATCAATCATCGTTTCACCTACCAGTCATCACTGGAAAAAACTCTCTCACTAGTCTTCCGACTGCTCCCCTTATGTTCGCCCACTGGGCTTTCTCTTGCGTCCGCTCTTTAGGACGTTCTAACTTGCAGTGATAGTAATACAGCGCTCTCGCCTCATTCAGACCCCCACCACTCATAACATGCACGCTTTTCCCTACTTGTCTACGTGCGTTAATTTTACTCTCCTCCTTTCCCCCCGTAATTATTAACTATCGCTCACTCCACTCGTGACAGACATTTTAGACTTGTCCCAAACCTTGCTGCCGTCCCACATTTTTTTTTTAAACGTAAAAGTCTGCGTTTACTTTAAGATTATTCACACAGCATGGTTTTTCGAAACAAGAAGGATCGATCCTTTCATTCCACTCTCGACGATATTTCGATGACATTACTCTACGAGTACGAATGCAACATTGTGAATTGTATAAGTCTCGCGGTGTTCTTGTTTTACGCATGCCACCCCCACCCGCCCCCCTTCTAAAAAAAATTCTGACAACTTCCATTGTTTCCTGTCTCCCAGGGTGGTTCTACATCACATTTTGTTTATTTTGAAGTATTCTATTCACAGACAAAGTTTGGAGTCTTTACCACAATGTGCACTATATAGAAAAAACAGCAACCGCAAATTACTCCACTATTGCCATCATCATGTTTAGCTGCACCGTGGCTCCTTTTTGATCTGTTGTAATTCTGTTCACAGTTATTATAGTAAATTTATTTCATTCACGAGTTTAAACATTCACCGAGCAACATAGCAGCTCGATAGCAAATGGAGTGTTCTGGAATCAAAACCACACAGAAGCCAAGCAAGCAAAGACAAGATGGATAAGGTTCACTTTATTGTCCCATGAGGGAATTTCACTTTCACAGAGCATTTATGAGCACAATTATACATTTATATGGTAAACCCATCTTTGGCATCATTGCATAAATATATCATAGCTCAGTAACGGGCATTAACAGGTTGATTACATGAAGTAATATGTCATAGACCCCTAGCATAATATAGCACAGATGTCTAGTCTGGGAAGATAGGTACATTTATAAGCATTTAAACTGAAGAAGATGCGCACATGTCACGTATTTCTTAAAAGGAAACAAAACATGGTGAGGGAAGTGGAAGATGGCGGTGTCCTCATACATGAAGTCGTTGTTATGGAGGCGCCCCAGTGATTCCCACAATCTCCAGCTGAAAAACAAAACAAAAGCAAACAAAAACAACAACAAAAAAAAAAGCTCCTGCGAACTGAGATTATTACACGTAATTTACCAACTCATTTCGGTCGCCCTCAAAATAATGAACATTTCTTTGTCTGTTGTTATTGTTTTAAACCGCAATCCGTCTTCTAAAGAGCTGATGCCATCGTCACTCCATACAAGCACGAGTATTGTTTCTCATTTAAAGATTGGTTTATGTTGTTAGTGGCCCTTTTTACGAGTGTGCTGTGCATACATTCCTCCCTACATTTGACAGTATGAGTGTGCTATGCATACAGTTCTCCCTACATTTGACAGTATGAGTGTGCTATGCATACAGTTCTCCCTACATTTGACAGTATGAGTGTGCCATGCATACATTTCTCCCTACATTTGACAGTATGAGTGTGCCATGCATACATTTCTCCCTACATTTGACAGTATGAGTGTGCCATGCATACAGTCCTCCCTACATTTGACAGTATGAGTGTGCCATGCATACATTTCTCCCTACATTTGACAGTATGAGTGTGCTATGCATACAGTCCTCCCTACATTTGACAGTATGAGTGTGCTATGCATACAGTTCTCCCTACATTTGACAGTATGAGTGTGCCATGCATACATTTCTCCCTACATTTGACAGTATGAGTGTGCCATGCATACATTTCTCCCTACATTTGACAGTATGAGTGTGCCATGCATACAGTCCTCCCTACATTTGACAGTATGAGTGTGCCATGCATACATTTCTCCCTACATTTGACAGTATGAGTGTGCTATGCATACAGTCCTCCCTACATTTGACAGTATGAGTGTGCTATGCATACAGTTCTCCCTACATTTGACAGTATGAGTGTGCTATGCATACAGTTCTCCCTACATTTGACAGTATGAGTGTGCTATGCATACAGTACTCCCTACATTTGACAGTATGAGTGTGCTATGGACATTAGGTGGACGTATGTTGTATGTTGTATGTGTTGTTAAATGCGAGTGTACTGTGGACATTTTTACTTTACGTCGTACTAAAGAAGGTGGTCTGGGATATAGGGGACAAGGTGGTCTGGAGGCAAGGTACTCGCCTCTCATGCCAAGGGTACCGGGTTCAAAACCCGACCTGTGCAGGCATGTTGGAAGTTTGGGATTTTTCTCATATTTTCATGTCCCTGATCCTATTGAGGGATAGGATCGAGTACCTAGTCTTCTCGGGTAAGGACGAAAACATTCGGAGGATCCGTGTGCACATTAAAGATACCTTGGTAGTTGGAAATCGAAAAGAGCCGGTCGAACAGGCTACTGCCCTGGCAAAATCGAATAAAATAATATTCATCCCTACCACTCCTTACCCCCCTCCCTCCCCCATGATCTCCCTCCTCCCTCCCCTATCACCCCCCCCCTCCCCCCCAAAAAAACACCCACAACAAACCACCGACCGGCGCTGCACTGTGGCGTTGACGTGCCTGCCCCAGTTATAACTGTATGCAGTGACACAAAGGCAAATTTCCCAAATGGGATTAAAATAGTATACAGATACAAACGCAAATTTAAAAGAAAACAATGTAAATTTATGTTTTAGTTTGTAAGGAAACAGCATCAGAAAGGTCAGAAAGCCGCCAAGAAGTAAAAAGAAAGATTGTTTCCATAGATACGGAAATGGTATTTCAGTATAAACGAAAACCTTCTCTCTATTTCATTACTTGGGGGGGGGGGTGTGTTGCCGTTTTCATTTCTGTAATCATAAAAGGCTGCCATTATCCCCCAACAGTATCGACGGATATTGCCCAAGTTTTTCCGCTAACACTATCGGAAAATACAGCCTGGGCCCCCAACACTTTAGGCGGATAAAGCTCGGGTGTATTTCCAAATATTGTTGTTTACAAAAAAAAAACAAGCTGGATTTATTCCCTATTGTTGTTGTTAGATAAAACAAACACAAAAAAACAACAACAACCAATAAACAGATTGATTGCTGATAAAAATACTTTTATAAGAAAAGAAAAAAAACAACTAACCTGTTAAGAGGAAAAAGGATTTATTCCATACCGACCAGTATTTTTTATTATTGTAGAAAAGGTTGCCAGGGGAGTGTCACGAGCAGAGTTAATGTTTTGGGGATCTAGTGACTGCACGAGAGGCAGCTAACTCACACTCGGACACAGACACACAAGAAATTATTAAATAACAAAAATATAGATTTCTCAGGCTGGCAGGGCCATATGTAATAAATATTAATATAACAAAAGACGATAGAGGTATATTCAAAAAGCAAAAGCTTCCACTTATTAACTTAATGTAGCATAGTTATGTGACTATATTTCTATCAATTGTACTGCACTCAATAGCCACATGGTATATTATAAGAAAAATAAGATATCAATCTATATAGTAGTTGAGTCGCCACTGGCCAGTCGCCAGACAAACTCCAGAAATAATATGGGTTGGTTCTCAAAGTACACTGAAAGCTAGGAAAGCCCAGTACATTCAAAGCCTACAGAAGCACGATTTCGGCTTGCAGGTATTAAGAAGATTGTACATATAATTCTATCCAGCTAATGACTCTAACATTCATATCAATTATCAGTGAGCTCGTCCCGTAATGAGTCACAAGCTAACAATACACTCGTTCGTCGAGTCCAAGCTGTGGGTTTCTCAGACTTCCTACGAGGCTGTGGGTTTCCTCCCTATCTCTGGACTTCTATCAATTACTAGTGAAAATATGAGTTACCGTTGGTCACGACTAGCTAGTAGGCGCGAACATCAGAAGAGCGCAGCGTGGACTCTTAAGGTCAGCCCAACCAAAACCTTTCTTTCTACGAGCTTTCTCTCTCTCTAGGCTCCTTCAGTCCGATGACAATGGACTAGTCTTCGTGCCACTCAGTTCAGGTACTGGCCAACCAGAGATACGTCACGACACGATGCTTCTGCTCGTCTGTATTCAATGAATTTCAGCTTTACACGATCTTTTATATGGCCAAATACCCAGCAGGGTTAATCCGCCGGCAAAATTAGTTCAGCAATCGCATTGGCCGAAAACTCCCACCATTTTGAATGTAGGAATACGTCTGCACTATTCTACCAGCCAGGTAACGTGCAAAACTTGTCTAGTCATACTTAACAATGTCAAACATCCCAATCTTTTTCTCACCCTCGCTGCCTAACTTTTAATCACGAACACCCAAAATCCAAAAGCGTGAATCTAACAGTTTAACTTTGCAATTTCTTACTCACCAACAATAATTCGCGAGGAGCGCTCAAGGCCACCAGCCAATTTCTCATGGCCCTGGTAAAAAAACAACTCACGGCTCTGCGTGAGATTTAATAACACTTGACTCATGACAGGGAGGTTGTAATTCTGCATGACATGGGGAGGGAATGGAAACAGTCATGCAAGAATGAATTTGGAGTGTTTTCAACCAGATTAATCACAAATAATTAATACTATGGGTTATATTTCAAAACTTGGGACTCCCGGCATTAGATCGGTCTACTGAATGAACCACTGATAATCTATATTAATAAAAGTGAAACCTTACGACAACTGCAGCGCGCCTTTCGCTACTTCTCAGCTGATGCTGATTCGGTGGCCCTCAGATTTTATACAACGCTTTGTATAGACTGTCGTCGTGTCCCCGGCACAGAAAATAAAAAAAATAAAAACTCGCAGAACGTTTGTATTAGTTTCTAGGTTACGACACATTGGCGTTCGGTCTATTTTTTCGGCAAATTAATGTAACTAAGATTGGTTCCGGTATAGACTGTATCACACTCACAAAAAAACTTCCGGTTAGGACTGGTTTGAATGATGAGATTGAGTTCTAAGACTATCAACTATAAAACTTTGTGTGTTCTCAATGTGCCTAGACTGGGAAAAAGAAAGGGTCTGGAATTGGGAGATTGACGCTGCAGGGCCAAAAGTAAGGTTTGTGTTTTCAATATGATTCCTAGGAAAATATCATAATATTTCTTTTCCATTAACACATGACGTTATCACTTCCTGCGATGTGCAAACAAACTAAGCGCAAATCGTAGCCATTTGACGGATGCTGGCGGGACGCGCAGGACGTCAACGCGCAAAAGGAGAGCAGTAAAACGTATCTAAAAACAAACAAACAAACATAAAATAAAGCTAAAGGAACAGGCAAAATGAAACAGGTTCGTAATAATCACCCAGAACTGAAACTATTAAATCGATTTATCCCCGGGCAGCGCCGGGAACTCAGCTATTAGTCTATAATCAGATTCAGAAGAGGTCTGGAGTTGAAAATACAAAAAAAAAAAAAAGATTTATTCCATACTGACCAGTATTTTTTACTATTGTAAAAAAGATAGACTCCTAATAAAAAGCAGTCATGCAAGAATGAATTCGGAGTGTTTTCAACCAGATTAATCACAAATAATTAATACTATTGATTATATTCCAAAACTTGTGACTCCCGGCATTAGTTCGGTCTACTGAATGAACCATTGGTAATAGTCTATAATTAGCTTCAGAATTTTATAAAGGTTACGGCTGGTTGAAGTCTAGACAATATTTTCAAAAGGTCGTAAATACATTTTTTTTTCTCTTTTTCATCAGTCCAATGAATATATTAGGATAAGGAGACTGTGCCTGACAATCGATCTGCAATTTTTATTCCTAGAACGGGGCACATACTGCACTGGCCCACATGAGAGTATTCAGACCTGTAGCAAGTCAACCGAATCCGCCTATAGATTATTGTGAAATTAAATTACATCATTATAAATTCTAATGAATCTCTTTTGTAGCTACTGGTGTAATATTTATTTTTTCCCTTCAGCGTCGTAGTTTCAGTTTGAATAAACCATCAGTTCGAACGTAATACTGTACAACACTTTCATTTTATTTTTCCTAGAAACAAAGTCTTAAATTGAAACACTGCCAACAATGTTCCTTTGTTTGCCTCGCCTTCAAGTGGGCTTAACTGTAAAGTCGGTCATACATGTTCAAAAATGCACCCAACTTCAAGCTAAGCACAAGCGAAAAATAAAATGTTGCGTACCTACACTCACTGTTTCTTGGACCACACCACACAAACAAGTTGTGACACTAGTGTTCAACACTGGGCATTTTCAACAGTAGAAAACAAGATTTGGGGGAAAACCCAGGTGGCTGAATGTAGGTCAGCCATCAAACAGAGTGATGAGTGGAGAAGGTGAGGCAAACAACTGGCCATGAGTAGAGCTCAGACTACTCATATCAACTGACAAGTACGTTATGCAATGTTTGTCTCACTTAAGAGCAAGGTTAAGGTCACAGAATTTGGGAATTTTTGTTAAAATTGGTGGGGCCTATTTGGCCTCTCAAGACGAAACACTGCAGTTATCTGCATTAGCCAAACGTGTGTGGCCAGCTTAAGGGAAAAAAAAGACCTTTCCCTCTCCTCAAAAGCCCCCCAGAATGCAATGCATTTTCAGTGTTCGCATGTGCATTAATTAGAATAAACAATTTTAAAGGAATGGTCAATCCACGTGACAGATAGAAGACTGGGGGGATGGGGTGAGAAGGGAAGAGAGAGGGATCGTCAGTGAATTACCAATCCATGCCCATTTAACTGATCTTACAATTGATTTACCCCTCCCTAAAGATGCTGCTCTACCATTAGGGTCTGGATCATCTTCTGGATCAATTTCTGACACAACAACCCTTTCCTGTGACCGTCATCGGGAGAAAGAATTCACACTTTTCTTTTTTAATTAATGAAACCTCTCTGGTGTTCTGTAACAACGCTCAAGGATTAATAGAGCCGGGAAGGGAGTGGTTGGAGATTCTTAACCCACTCTTGCATGACCTCTCAAAATTTGATAAACTTTGGACACAACATGCCTTTTTTGCTCAGAATGAAAAGATCAATAATGTGTTTTTTTTTTAACTCACAAAATTTCGTTACTTTTGATTGGTCCAAAATCTGTGTCCAATAATGGGCCGCTATGCACGAGAGGGTACGTGTTTTTTTCATTGACATAATACAAGAATACAATACAAAAACAAGACAAAAGCATACAGAATAGAAGCAATTTAATGTAATATTTTTAATTTTATATCTTCAAACCTCCTGAATTTTGCAAAGGTCATAAAAAGACGTATCAGAAAAATTTATATATTAACTTTGAACATTCGAAAATGCAAAAAAATGGCTCATATTTGAACTTGAAACTGAATCACGGAGTATGGAGTGTCAACAAAGTGTTTCTTATGCCGACAGCATCGAGGGCACTTGTTTAACATTTTTGTGGTGTTTTTTTTTTTACACAAAGTACAGGGACGCTGGTCCGGTGCCTTGGTGAGATAATGGCCTATTCCGTCTTAACGGATGTGAGCGGCACAACTGGCACCATTGTTTTTTTCGACATTCGCAGAGTCCTGCCTGTGATCTTGGTCGCCTTTGCCCGTATGTTGTGGTGACTGACCGCAGTAAAGCCAGATAGCCCATCTGTATCTTCATCTCTGATAAGCTCTTTCTGTAGAGGAAAGTGGCATTTTTGGTAGCAGTGCGCCCAGAGAAGAGAAATATGGACCACCATCACTTCCTCACTCGGATGGTTGGTGGGAAGTAACCAATATTCTGGTCCATCCGGTCAGTTCCTTCCATATTGGCATTGTATTTCTTCACAGCATCTGGCATTGGGGTGGATACATGCTGGTTTGCTTATGAAGACCAGCGTCTGGCTTTCTGTGGGATTTCAGTGTTGTACGCAGTTGGGACCATGGAGATTACGCTGTTGTGGTTTCAACCACAAGCAGAGTGTCAGATGATTTGCCCAGACGACAATACATGCTGCCTCTTGGTTGTTTTTGATGGCCTCTAAAGTCTTCAAAGGGCATTTTGGGTTCGTGTAGCATGCACAGTGCCTGATCCATGCATGCCTATTGGCTGGAGCTCATCCATCAAAGACAATGAGGTGAAGAATTTGTCCATGAAGACTTGAACGTTCAGATTGGGCAGCACACTGAGAAGATCCACCACTCCTGAGCCCCTCATACCCAAACCAGGTTTCATTGTCACTGATTCTTGCCCTTGGTATGGCCCTAACTGAATGAGGTAACCATCTGGACCGTTGAGACACAACATGTTTATGTGGTAGGCACTGAGGCAGCTGCTGTGCCATCACTTCCATCCTCTTCACCAATCATTTGTCTTTGCCCATGCTTTACAGATTGAGGTAGTTACAATGCAAGGGGCAAGCAGCTTGTTTGCGGAAAAAACGCCTATGACTCCGCCTTCATCTGCACTGTCAGTCAGCACTTTACAGTCTACAGGTTCTATAATATAGATCCTGACTTCGTCAAAACCTTCCCCATCCTCACCCAAATATTCATCAATCATACTTAAGGCCTCATTGACTGTGAATCTGAGGAAGTTGAAAATAGGCAAAAGAGTTAATAAATGCACAGATAAATGTCTGTAAGCACGGAAAATAGAAGAGAGTGAGGCATTATTTTGGAAGAAGCGAACATTCTTCCTTATATGAGATGTGAATTTGGATCTACACATAAATGAAGGCAAAGAATGTTAGTGAAAATTGTAGATTATAGTAAGAGGGAGTCATATTGAAGCCATAAAAAAAATACAATCCTAATAAAAACAACATTAATGCACTTAGGTCCAGCCAAAGCTTGAATAAAAAACACGTGCCCTCTCGTGCATAGTGGTCCAATATTGAATCATAACTTCAGTGATCTGAATTTCAAGGAGAATTTCATAGAAGAAGCAAAACATGATATCAAGCTAATCAAGGAGATGCTGTTCTTCCAAATAATGCATAAATCAAAACAATATTTATATTCAATAGGAAGTTACATTACCTTTTAGGCCGCTGTTTTTCCTCATCCAAGTGCAATGTGTTCACATTCGCCATGTTGAATCAGGGGAAATCACTCAGGATTACTGATGTTATTTGATGTGAGGGAAGAAACTAAAGAATCATTTTGGACCAAAATATCTTTACTTATATCATTTTCACTCGTGTTAAGGCAGAAAAACCGACTGTGTCCAAAAATGGATCGCTATGCATGAATGGGTTGACTCACCCAGCAGAAGTCTAAAGGCAGTGCTCTGCAACATTGGGAACAGAAGTGACATCATTACATTGAGTCGCGGTGTACTGAAAACTCCGATAATATGGAGATTCTGATCACAGCAATCATTTGTATGGGCATTGTCACGAGTGGAGTGAGCGATAGTTAATAATTACGGGGGGAAAGGAGGAGAGTAAAATTAACGCACGTAGACAAGTAGGGAAAAGCGTGCATGTTATGAGTGGTGGGGGTCTGAATGAGGCGAGAGCGCTGTATTACTATCACTGCAAGTTAGAACGTCCTAAAGAGCGGACGCAAGAGAAAGCCCAGTGGGCGAACATAAGGGGAGCAGTCGGAAGACTAGTGAGAGAGTTTTTTCCAGTGATGACTGGTAGGTGAAACGATGATTGATAATTATGATTGATGTATTATATTCGTCTATTACCATGATGTAAATAAGTATATTTGAGGAATGTGGAAGTCCTTGATATTGGATATAGCAATGTGCGCTATGAGCGAAAGATGTAAGTTAAGTTCATGGATTTGTAGCGAGAGTGAGTATTGTGTACTACGGTGGAGGTGTGTTACCGTAAGATGTTTGGTGAGTGAAATGTGAACTATTGTGTGTACGCTTCATGAATTGTAATGAGGGGTGAAGTGAATAGAAATGGTATGGTATTATACCAATGTAATGTTATTCTTGTAGGTGTCGGGGACGGGCCAAAGAGCCACCTCGGTGAGCACAGGGGATAGGCCAGTATAGGGCCGGAGGCCACACATAGGCCAAGAGTGAGGCTGTCGGTGCAGGACAGTAGAGGCACATAAAGTCTTGGCAGTCTGGCCACGGACAGGGACGTAGATATGAGCGTGAATGTGCTAATGTACTTTTGCCATGTTGACGGGCTATTGAAATGATAATGTACTATTGCCATGTTGATGGGCTATTGAAATGATAATGTACTATTGCCATGTTGATGGGCTATTGAAATGATAATGTGCTATTGCCCTGCTGAGGTGCTAGTGGAATGCTAAGGTGTTATGGCAGTGGGAAGGTGATATTGAGAGACTGCGGTGCCAGTGAATTATTAATGTGCTATTAAGACCCTGAGGGGAGAGGCTGGGGCCGGGGTGTCTTTGGGAAGTGACTGCCGGGTTGTGGATCCGAGGAGGAGTGCATGTGGGAATAAGGCCGTTGTGCGGCAGTTGAATTCAATAGTATAATGTATGTAGTTGCGCTGTTGTCTGTATAATTATGTTTAATGGATGTGTGAGTCTGATGTGTTGTTCTGTTGGGTGTTATGCTTGTCGTTCGTGATTGTTGTCAGGTCATAACTTATTACATCTCCCGGTCTGGGATTTGTGACAGGCATGATATATGTAAAGAAGTCAATCCTAATGAACAGATTGCTAGCTGGACAGCTTTAGATTTGCTTCTGTGAGTGGTGAAATGGAAGCTGCAGGAGAGTTTGAATAACTTTATTCTGACATTAAGAATCTTTCTAATCATTTCAATTGCTAGATGCGAAAGAAATTTCTCAAATCTGAAATTAATCAAAATGTACAAGAGATCTAAGAAAGCTAAGAAAGACCGAGTAACCTAGCAGTACTGTCAGTTGAGAAATAATTCACTGTTAATACTGTTATTGAAAAATTTGCACTAATTAAAACCAGGCAATTTTAAATAATTTTAGGTATATTAGCATTAAATATATTTTTCTCTGATTGCGTCAGTTGTTCTTAAAATACAATTAGATGAGGTACCTGGCAAACCCCAGGGGTAAGCGGGTGTTCCCACCCTTCTCGCCATCCTTCTCCGTTCTAGGCAATATTAGCCAGAATAATCTACAGTCTTTCTTCCGAATTCATGCTCAGCAGATCATTACGCATCAACTGAAAGGTTGTCAAATACAGACTCCTCGTGCTGCTGGCATTTCAAAGGGAGCACAGATATAATTATTATGAAAAATTAACGGGACTGTTCTGATTTTTCAATAAGCATACAACTTACATAATAATGCCTGCAATATTCCTCATCAAATCCCTCGAAGTAATCCCTTCCTGCATTTAAACATCGATTCCGGTGGGTGTGACCGCTTTGGAAACATTGCTGGATCTCATCCTTTGGGATGCTGTCGAGGGCCTTTGACGATGCTCCTTGGATCTCCTCATTGTCGTGGAAGCGCTTCCCTTTCAGTGACATTTTAGGCTTTGAGAACAAGAAATAGTCAAAGGGTCCCAGGTCAGGGGAATACGGGGGGTGACGTATAAAATTACTGTCATTCTGTCGGAAGCAAGGTATTGCTGCACACGTAAAGCTTTATGAGGGGTTGCATTGTCATGCTGGAAGAACATTATTTTTCAACTATTCTGGATCACGTCGAAACTGATCTAACAAAATAATGCTCTTGATACAGGCAACCAGTATCAGCTGAGAAGCGTCAGCACAGACTCTACGGTAAATTTAACTCTGTTAATTGTGTATTATCGTCACCACATTTTTTTATTTTTTTTGTGCTCTTAACGCAGACGATAAATTGTGAAGTATAGTAAAAATTATAAACAATGACACATTCCCCTTTCACAAGTGCATTTATAAATTAACAGAACACCAAAATAAGTGTAATGAAGACATACGGTGTAATTATAATTGGAAACATTTTTTTTAATAACAAAGAAATTTTAAAATAAAAATAACAGAAAATAGAGTCAGCTATCAATTTTCCTGATAAGTTTGATGGCATCCTTCAATGTTGTAGTCTGTTCTTTGACAAGAGCTGGCTGATGTGCTAATGTCTTGGCGAAGCTGTTGCAAAACTCCATTTATGTTGGCTTTCATTTGCATGACAGAAATGGGCCTTTAATTGTTTTTAAATCGGAGGGGACTGAAACACAAACTGTTTGCCACTCATTAATTAAGCTAGTGTAAAAAGAGGACTCTTCAGCTGATATTTAAAAGTCATACATTTTCAGTATCTCTCAAATGCAGAGGCAGAGAATTCCAAAGCTGAGACCATTAAGAATTTTAAGCTTTTTAGTGTCTACAGATGATCTAAGATGTCGTGGTGGTACATAAGGAGCCAAAAGTTAAATACGTTGGTGCGTTTTTGTACATTGTGCCACAAGGCAGCCAGTTTATACATTTTTCGTTTTTCTACCGGTAGCCAGTGCAAGCATTATTTTGTACTACTTGAAGTTTTTCCAATTTCTCTTCTGCTGTAATCCAGCAAGTAGTGAGTTACAGTAGTTCCCAAGACGAGCGACTTTTCCAATAAAGTTGAACTGTCAGTCGAAATAGTGTGCCTTACTAACTTTTACTTTACTTGCCATCATCAACCTTTTCTAGAAGTATCACTGTAACTATAGCTGCATGTGCTCAACGTTGAACGTCTGTGGTATTTTTTGCTTTTTTTACTTATTAAAGTAATATACATGCTCAGTTATCTGACACCCCCACCCCCTCCCGTGGATAATTGGGAAAGCAATCGATTCTTTTAGTACTTTTCAATTAAAGTAATCAGTGACAGCGATTACTGAAACTATGCAATACCGCCCACCCCCAATGAGCCATAGGCTGATTGGTTCGTATCTTCAAAAATGCGTTGTTCTGATTGGATTTCAGAGGTGCAGTGGAATATAAATAACACCATTCAAATACACACTGCGTGGAAGAGTTGGCGTCTGGTGGCTTCAACTCCAGGAGGTGTTTGAATTTAACGCCTATGATTTTAAGAGCCTCTGTGTAAAGAGGTACTGGTGTGCCATTGGTCCCATCTTCATGTCCCCGACCACGAAGGGTGTCCTTCCACTCCTCGTCAAAGGTCAACTTGAAGGAGATGTTTCGATCCGGAGTGTACTTGAGACAGCGAATGTCTACAACATGTGGATCACCACGTCCACGTCCAAGCCTTATACTCTTACATGGCCCCAACTTGGAGTAGTCCTTGAAGAAAATGTGGTCCAGATACTTGACTTCAAAGGGTGTCCACATAGAGTCAAATATCTCCTTTCTATCTTCATCTGCTAGAGAATTGCATGCCAGCCCTTTGCAGGTGCGACTGCAAGGTTCCTGGAATGGATATTGGAGTTTTAATCATTCGGCGATTAAAGGCAGTTTTCTTCATCAATGTTATTTCGGGCTTCACAAGGACACTGCTGACGTTCTGCTGTATAATAATGACTGAAAAAAAGTGCATTTTGAAAATGTTGTCACTTAGGAGGTTTTTGCACGACGGCAACGATATTCAACTATCACTTTAGTAGATCAAATTATTTTGAATTTCAAATTACATGTAGATGGATGTTTTTCCTGCTGTGGAAATATATAAGTACTTTGTAAATATAATAAGAATTAAATGTTTAGTTTTACAAATAGTAATGCAAATTTAAATTAAGACTGTTTTTCAATATAGGCTATATATTTTAGTACGTATATTACTATTAGAACAAAGAACAGAAGAAAAAAAATCGCAAATCTGTTCTTTTTTTTTAAAGAGCGGCACGTATTTCTAATCGGGCTTAGGGTTTTCCCCAATGAGTACAAAAACTACGCATTGCTTTGTACATCTACTGACAAAATCTTTAGCCTTATGATAGACGTAGGAAAATAGAGGCACTTTGATTTAGAAAATAGGAATGTGGTCTTTTCTGAAAGTTGGCAGGGACACTGCTATTGGGGAATGGTCAAAGGGGTCTTTTCAAGTTGATAAAAAACATATTTGCGTTCAAGGTATCAAAACATTAATTTTGAAAGAAAGTATTAAAACCGTAGGGCTGTAGTTTAGATTTAAAGTTTTCTTTGAAATAACAGATTAGTATTATTAACTTTAGACCAGATGCCTGTGATAATATCTGAGCTTGCCCATCCGCGCTGAACAAATTTCACGGGAGATTATAACAATGTTTAACTTTAATTTATCTTATATCCAAAGCAGCTAAATTCTACTTTAACTGACTTTAAGTCTCCCCATTTAGTTTAGTGGGGCGACATCTCTGCAAGGAGGTTCTTGGACATTGGGTAGATTGCAAATTTGCAGGTAGGTAGGTGGTTAGGTATGTAGGTAGGTAAGTCATTGGTCAGGTAGGTAGGTAGATAGTTTGATAGGTTGGCAGTTAGGTAAGTAGTTAGATAGGTAGGTAGGTAAGTAGGTAGACAGGTAGTCAGTGGTTAGGTAGGTTGGTAGTTAGGTAAGTTGGTAGTTGGTAGTTAGATAGGTAGGTGGATAGGTAGGTAGGTAGGTCAGTAGTTGGGTGGGTAGATGGTTAGTTGGTAGGTAGGTGGTTAGGTAGGCAGACAGGTAGGTAGTTGGTTATGCTGGTACGTAGGTAGGTAGATAGGTAATTAGATAAGTGGTTAGGTAGACATGTAGATAGGTAGGTAGGTCAGTGATTAGGTGGATGATTAGGTAGGCAGGCAGGTAGGTGGTTAAGTAAGTAAGTAGGCGATAGGTTGGTAGGTAGGTAGGTAAGTAGGTGGTTAGCTAAGTAGGTGGTTGGGTAGGTAGGTGGTTAGGTAAACTGGTAGATTAAGTATATTATTACATGTGTATACGTCTTCATAAATTGTATCTATTGGAATATCCACAGTGGAAGATTTGGTGAACCAGGAGTATGACTAACACCTTCAGTGGAGTTATTTCTCTGTCAAAGGTAAGACACTCATTAAGTCAGTAAAAGTTTGTACACTGATGGGCAGGACCTGGGAATGGCACGAACACGTCTTTTTTTTTAAAAACGAGCAATTGGATTATTCTAATTATCGATTATTTATCACAAGTTATCACATGAATCGCGTTCTCACCTGAAGCAGGGGCGATAACTAATAATTTAAAAAAACGCGTTTTCTTACCGCCCTTACTAAAGAGTGAATAAACTATAATTACAAGTACATTAAATGTTTCAACCATCCCCAGCTCACATTCTATCTCTGGTTTAGTTTTAACGGAGGATGCATGAGAACATGAGTAGACATGAGATCTCTCATAAGAGTACTAGGCAAAACCGGTGGGAAAATAACTTAAAAATGAATCAAGAAGGAAAGTTCGAGAAAGCAGAAGTCAAAAACAGGTCAACAGCCGTCGTAATTTTTTGTCTTCTTATCATAATGTTTTGTTTTTTTTTTCAGATTGCAAGAAAATGATTATAGAAGATCATTTTTCATAAAGGAAATGTTGCTTTTGGTTGTTGTTGTTTCTGTGTGTGTGTGGACTGTGCAACGTGTTAAATTCTTATCCTTAGTGTTGTACTATCCTGGGACACTTAATTGTATCCATTTTGCACGAGCACTTGGATAATTGAAAAACTTGCTATGTCCCTTCTTTATCCGAAGTTTTAACTGAACACTTTCAAGTTGTAGCAACTACTGTTACACCGCGTCTTGCCCTATTTTGGATGACTATCTGAAAGGGGCCATAACTCATGCAAAATTGACTTGCCAGTTTGGTAAAACGTTCTGCAACTATTCACTGTCATGATTTAATTCAGAGTACTGGATTTTGCGGAAAACTACAGAGGATGCACCAAGAGGCATCAGATGGACACTCTTCGACAACCTAGAGGATTTGGACTTTGCGGATGACCTTGCGCTATTGTCACATAGTCACCAACACATGCAAGATAAGGCGCAGAGACTACATAATTTTGGATGCAAAGTAGGCCTTCGGATTAGCCAGAAGAAGACAGAGATTATGACCCTAAATGTAGACACTCCAGCACCAGTGCAAGTAGATGACAAGAACCTCACCATGACGGACAAATTTAAATACCTTGGTAGCATTATCAGACCAGAGGGTGGCACAAAGGAGGACATCCAAAGTAGGCTGGGAAATGCAAGGGCTGTCTTTCAAAGTATGAGCAACATCTGGAAATCGACACAATACGGCATCAACACCAAGATCAGACTGTACCAAAGCTGTGTCCTATCCACACTCCTGTATGGATCAGAGTGTTGGCGAATGACAGAAGGTGACCTCGCCAAGTTGTCTTCCTTCCACACCACATGTCTTCGTAGGATTCTCCGCATCTTTTGGCCAAACAAGATTTCTAATCAGGAACTACTAAGGCGATGCAAGCAAGAAGAAATAGCCAACATCATCACGAAGAGACGATGGAGATGGCTTGGACACGTGCTGCGAAAGGAAGCAAATTCTATAACCAAAACAGCACTTCAGTGGACACCGGAGGGACGGCGCAAGCGAGGCAGACCCAAGGCAACCTGGCGGAGAACAATCGAGGCAGAGATGAAATCCTTCAATCACTCATGGGGAACTCTCGCAAAGATGGCCCAGGACAGACAGGGCTGGAGATCCTTTGTTGCTGCCCTAAGCACCAGTGGGTGCAACAGGAAATAGTAGTAGTAGTACTGGATTTTTAAGTGCAAACATTGCATAATCTACATTTCTAACATACTACTTGGACGGAAGGAGAAATCATAGACAGATTATTCTCAGTTTTTATTTATCTAAAAAAATACAAACATTTTTTGCCAACTTTGGCTGGTTTTTTATTATGTAATTCTGAAACGGATTTTGTCACCTGCACATGAAGCCTCCGAAAATGCAAGGTAGTACAGAAATGACCAGAAATGATCTGATTCCAGTGGTTTAGTGGAAAGAAAAGTATACTTTTAAAATAAATCGGATTCTACCTTTCACAAAATAGTATAAACTATCGCCAAAAATTAGTACAACAAGGGACGCCTTTGTTACTTCGTTTCAGCCGGTCTTTGCACATAGCCACCCGCCATTAGGCCTGTTCAGTCTTGTTGTGACATGTGTGAATGTAAATAGACAAATAAATAAATAAATAAATAAATGATCTTTAACCAATTGCTTATGCAGCCCTTAGGCCCAGTCAGCCTCCCTATGAGTCATGTTTCAGCTTAAAGGCACGTCTTTTTTTTAGCTTCGGATGCTATACCCTTGATGCTTTGGTACGGAAATAGGTATCGACACGGTGTTAAAAAGGGCGTTTCCCTCAAGGTAGTTTCACTTCTTTTATTTTTTTAAAAAGTAATCACTGGATATACTGACATTTCAGTTGATGTTTTAGGACACCGAGATAAGTACGTTTTTAGTGAAAACACGAAAAACGTAAACTACACGTCAGGATGCTCTTTATAGATTCCAAATGATCGCTTCCTGAAACTCAATTCCTCTCCGTTACGAAGACAGAAATATCCGATAACTTTTTAAATCTAGCATTTAATTTCAGCCATTCATCAATGCTAATGGACTATGTCACTGCGGAAAAATATGGAAGACAGTAATCAATAACTGTTACAGCCTACACGTGATTTAGATACGTCTAAAGATGGAAAAAGGGTGAGTGTTGGGCTCAGTTTCCTCTCCGTTACACTTGATCTCTGAATCAAATACTCTCATATAAATTTACCATTTTTATGTCACAATAAAGAGTTTTTAAAAGTCTTTTGTAACCAGGAAGGACATTTACTAACTGAACTATCTGAAGACACAAAATATGACTGCTTTTTCCTCTCCGTTACGAACATTTTTGTAACGCAGAAGAAAAAGTTAGATCTGGTGTGTAGTGGAGAGGTTGTTTTTTTTATTCTCTTTGTATGTCTGTTCTAACGCGCTGCTGCTTTTTTTTTTGTTTTGCATTACGCTTACAGTAAAAAGCTGGAGAGTGTAATGAAATTTCTTATTCAGATTTTGTTGGTTCGAAAATGGTTTAAACCAAATACTTATCCTATACATTGATAAGCCATGATTAGATTGTTGTTTCATCTCAAACTTTAATTGCTAATTATAATGACATACATTGCAGAAACAATTTTAGATAGAGGTGGGTGGGAGGGGGGGGGGGGTGGTGTGGAAACAGTGGTCAGAGATGCCTGATGACGGGACTCGCCAAAGTTGGAAAATTTTGCCTTTATATAAACTCCTTCACTAGTTTAAGAGCTTGCTTTTGATTTTTTGAAAAATCAGTTTTTCGAAAGTTCGAGATCTTTAAACATCTATAGTAGCCAATGCATTCCTAATCACTATGGCTTGTTTTGTCTTAAAGTACTAGCACCATCTGGTAATAAGATTAAGGGGGGAGATTGTTTTCTTCATAGCATGCTCCCTCTCCTTCCGTGTAATTATTTCCTGTTAAACGTGTCTACATTTTTAAGTTGGCTTATTTCACTTAAACATCTTCTGCCAATTTTTAAATATTTTGAAATATGTGTTAACCCCTTTCCGCCCATGGACAAACAGACAGACAGACGGACTCATAGACATGCGGAAAAAAATTCACTAACCATTATGGGCTGATTGACTGATTCATTACAAAGAGTGGTTCGATGCAAAAACAAAACAAAAAACTTAATGGAACCGATTCCTATATTGAGAACCATGACACTAATGAAAGAACAAAATATAAAGGCACACTGAAATGCTTTGTTCTCAATAATTTTAGGCTAACTTAGGAGTGACCAGCTTTTGGTTGGATAGACAGGCTCGACCAGAGAAATTGTTTCCGATACTTAATTGTTGTTTTAAAACATCAGTTATTCGTCTTCATAAATATAATATATCTCTCTCTCTCTCCTTTTTTCCCCAACTTTCAGAACTGCATTTATAGCCTTTCTGCTTGGTTAAATTGTTAGGAGGGGGATGGGGGTGAGGGGTGGGGGGGGGGGGGCTGTTCCACCATGCCTGACCCAAGGGGTTGCCATGGGTTATAACAATGCTAAAGTGAAAACACAGCATTATTATCTTCTAGATTTCTATTTGATTTGTTTCTCTTCATCACAATAGACCAAAGACAGCCAAAGAACGTATGCGAGCATACCGTGAGAGACTGAAACTGGAAAAGAGTAAATATGAAGAGGTAAAACAGAAAGATAGTAAAAGGAAGAGAGAGTCGTATCGACCAGTGTCGAAATTGTCAACCCCCGAACACAGAAACATGAAGAAAAAGTGGAAGGAAGGAAAACAAAGGAAAGTCAAGAAAGTTACGGCCAACGCAGAAAATTTCAGCACACGTGTAATATCTACAGTTCCACAGACACCAAGTGTAATATCTACAGTTCCACAGACACCAAGTGACAATAACCATGCAATGCCATCGAGACAAAGGAAATGCACGAAGAAATACCAAAGATATCAAATGGCGAAAAATGTCACAACATTAGATGTGAAAGACATCCCTTGCAAAGAAGGAATATTGAAAGAAGCCCACACTGAGGAGGTGAAAACTAATACAAGTGTGAGGAGAACATCACGCCCGGCTTTCTCGTCAAGAGACTGGATGCCTGTCGATCCTGATTTAAAATCAGCTTCACCTCTTTCAATGCCAAAGACCCGAAAGACCACTTCTTTCAATCCATCACAGTTAAATACCACTTCTATTTTCAAAAGGCTGAGTGAGTGCAAGACTTTTTCAGAACTTCAAAATGAATGTGCATATGAACGCCTGCGTTTAAACGACCTACGCGGATCTAAAAGGCTAATAACTGACACAAGACTGCCTGTTGATAAGACTGCAGAAAAATTTGTGCCAAAAGATCTGCCAACAACCAAAGGATATTGCCCAGTTCAAGTCAGGGCAGATGGAAACTGTTTACCTGCCTGTGGCGCAGTTTTTGCCTTTGGGGCTGATGTGAATGCTGAACTTATAAGGTTACATATCATACAGGAACTTGTCATAAACCATGACTATTATTTACAAGAAAAAAACTTGCTGAAAGATTATGGTCACCGTACAAGAAAAGATGAACTCTTGAAAGCATTTGCACAATATTCAGACCACTTTGTGCCTGGGTACAAACTTACTCCTGAATCCATCAGGAATATTTATGAGAAAGAAGTGAGAGAGATTTGCCAGAATAAAACTTACATGGGAATTTGGCAAATGTTGGCATTGGCTTCTGTTTTAAAAATGCCAGTAGTTAGTGTCTATCCTGAATTAGGAAACCCGGGTGTGCGAAGACATCTGCACAGGAAAATAACACCTCGCATACAGGTTTCAGATGATGAAGCTATGATACTGTGGTCTTCCACAAGATCTGACATGAGTTTTACGCATTGGGTCCCCAATCATTTTGTGCCACTATTGTCCTCTAGGTAGTTGTAACACTGACTCATGATGATTCCTTGCATATTGTTTGTTCAAATCTTAAAAGTTTTGTTTTCCATTACACTATTTTCTCTCCGGCAGCTGTACATTTTTTACTTTCCATTATACATTTTTTTTTTTTTTAATAACCAACAAAAAAAAAATAATTAGACGATCACCATTCTCACTGTGTACAGCAGATGAGACATGACTATACGGAGGAGAGATTTAAACAATTTGATAAGTTACGACCTGTGTGATATAAGTTCTCTTATCGCATAATAAAGTACAACTTAAAAGGTAAGGACTGAAACGAGATGTTTCAAATTTGTGCTTTTTTCTTCGAAACTGAACTGAAACTCTGAATGATATCAATATGAGGAAGATTTGTAGACATTATAGTACTGTATAAAGCAAAATACCCGTTTTCGTTGATCTGTATGTCCTGGGTAGTTTTGTAGACACACATTCCCTACAGTCAGACCATTCATCTTTACTAATCTCAACAGGAGCATTTAGGGTGGCCTTTTCCTTTTATCGGTATTACACATCTGTGTTCAGCTAGACCTAGTAGTACTTACAGGTTCATTTTCTTTAATTGTCAGGTGACACCGTGGCTTCTGATTATCCTACCATCATCATTGGCATCAGCAGCAACACCAGCTATTATGAACATGCCATATATTTCTCTTTCTTGCAGCCAAGCAACCATTGGGGCAATATTTGAAGACGATGAGAAAGGAATTGTAAGAAAGAAAAGAGTGTATGGATGGCTGTATGGCATTTTGAGGGCCAGTCGTCTTGATTAGGATGGAAAATTTAGAGCAGTGCATTTTTTACTTCCGAAATAGGGTAGTTGGGTAAAAATGTTTCATTTCTTTGTACGGTTGTTATCAAGGCCATGTTCTGTTTGCCAACGGCAGTTACACAATTCTAGATCTGTGGACTCGTCACAAGTGACACTTCTTTCGCTCCTTATAAAGTCCGAGGTCAGTCTGAATTCTATGTTCCTGGCTAGATTTACCTTTCCCTGTCTCCCCCTTCCCCAAGATAACGTAATCCACAAAATGGGTAGTTTGTTTCTGGACCACACGCTCAAAAGACTTTTAGATCATTGTTTCCCTGGTTTTGAAGGTAAGCAGTGAAAAAAAAAGCCGCATCTTCACCTGAATGGAATAAGCTGTTCATCAATAGTGAGACATGTTCCTGGCACAAAAGGTACTGCCAAGTTCTTCACAAACAGACCCGAGACATCTCTGAAAGTGCAGAATGTATCTTGCATCCTGCGGCAGTACCGCTGTCTTCAGATTTCAATCTGTTCCCCACTGTGCAGAATCTTCTGTTTGAAAAAGTAACTCTGAGCAATTGTTTCCTTCCAAGACATCCCATTTATGAGAGTAGTGTGATTAAGTTATGATGCGGGCTGTCCAGATACGTCAATTATATACTTTGGACCCACATTTCGTCCTCAGCAGTCTCCACCCATTCCTCTCCTTCACTTGTTTTCCCATTCTGTTTGTGTTGTCTACTATGGTCAACGTCATTTGGTCGTCCTATACCAAAGATAATACAGATACAGGATCAGCAACTGATCTGAGCTGAAAAGCTATAGTAAAGGAGACCATTCTGCAGGTTTTGTTTTCCAATAAACATGGACAGGAGGAGTGTAGAAGGTTCTCCTTTACTGTTGGTTACAGGTGCCATTGGTTCTGCATGTCCGGAGAGTGAGCTACTTCTGCCAGGGCTTCTGAAACCAAGCTGTACCAGGTTCCGGTTCAGCCCTTTGTGTAAGAAGCAGCTGCATCCGTTGTAGGTCAAAACATGTATGTGTTTTCTTGATGGTCCTCCTCCTTAGCATTCATTACTGTCACAAAAGGCCTTATCATCAGGATCACAGCTTCGTTCTTCCACCTCAAGTATTATTTCTTTCTCATATCTCATTTCTCCCTACTCGGTTACGTCATTTGCATTGCCCTCTCTGATGTCATCTTCAGACCAGAAAACAATCAAAATCTTGTTTTGAAGATACCGTCACAGTGTTTAGTCAGAAAGCCACCCTCAACAGAATCTATAAAAACTATAGTTTGAAAATGTTTGAACCACCAGGGATGAACAAGAAGTCTCAGAAATGTACAAGTACTCATTCCCATAAGTTTTATGTCCCACCACCTGTATGCGATACTTTAATAACACCTTACCCATATCAATGGATGGCACATAAAGATTAGAAGATTTGTAAAAGTATTTGATTACACATTACAGAGATTCATTGACCGTCAACATTTTTACCCGGGGGGGGGGGGTAGATATAAGAATAAATAGTATAAATCCTTATGTGAGAGGTATGTCTACATTTGGTACCCAGGACGTACGGATAGGGATATTAAAAAGTAAACATAAATAAACAAAAGAAAATGTCCCAGAACAGACTGTTAATGGCACCTACATATTGCTGGTCTGTAATTTGAGGAATACAGAAAAGTTCAGGATTGGGGTGTAATCGTGCTAATTTTGGCTGAATTGTTTATACCCCTCTGTCTACATTTGTACCCAGGACGTACGGAAGAGGTTAATGGAAAGGGGGGGGGGGTATAAGTTGTCAGCGTCACACTCTCTCTGTCTCTCTCTGCCAAGAATAAAAATCGTCACCTTGTTCACTTTCAGTTTCATCTTGATGTCAGCTAAAACTTCCGTTTCCTCGTCTGAACCCTCACATAAAAACATTTCTAACGCCTCCTCAGTAAAGGGATATTCCATGTACTATGTTACCTAAGAGCTATTTTTCAAACCGCGCCTTGAAAAAAAAAATGGTTGTGTTGTAAAGGGTAGTAATTAAATTAACATTTTTGGTTAGCATTATCTTCCTTTCGTGATCATGTGACCAGCGACCATCTTGGAAAAGAGCACATACTTACGACCTCCTATCAGTTATAAATCAAAATTATGTCCCAACAGTTACTCAGAATAAATGCCCCATTGTGCATGAAAGTAAAACTTGATTATTTATGCTTTTTTTCTGTATGCTCAAATGCATTTTTTGAATGTAGAAAAACAATATTCACTAATCCTGTTCGTGTAGTTTCATAAATTTTGTAGTTTCATTTTGCTTTGTAATAAAAAAAAAAAGATTTTTTTTTCAGTCCCATCAATTACCAACAAAAGTGATGGTAATTGAATGGACTCATCTTAATCTTTATTTATTAAAACACATTTTTATCATTTCTGTACCTTTTTTTCTGGAGGATTGATCAATCCATTTTGATATAAATGGTTGGTCATTTATTCAGTGGACTTTTCTTTACCGTGGCCAATTACCGGGGAATGTCTTTAAAAGTAATGGTGTAAACGATCAAGATTCATCTCCTTGGCGTTTTGACAAGTCTCTTCACTCAAAACATGAAAAATAAAGCTATTAATTCATCTAGAGTTTCTCTAATGTAGTCAAAGATAAATGTAATGTGTTGTAATATCAAAATGGTTGAGGAATATGCTGACCCTAAGTTCAATCCCTTTCTCTGCTGTATAAAGGCGAAGAAAAGTGCAAAAATCTCGTTGCCATCTTGATGACTGTATGTAAGCAATTAGTTAACTATCTTTTTGTTTTAAAATCTGAATCCGAGAAGTTGATTTATAAATAATTAAATATATGCACAGGTAATAAATTTCACCTTTCCCAGGAGGATAAAGTTGATGCTGGATGTGCACATTTTAAAATAAAAGTATATTTTAATAATCTTTTTCTGAAAAAGTGACGTAAAGAAATCGATTCATAACTTGCCTATCCAGGAGGGGAGGGGGGGGGGTAAATTTGCTGACCCAGGACGTGCTCAGTAACGAAAAGAAAATTACACAAACAGCAAACGAACAAGAAACCTAAAGCTGAAAAGTTCGTTTACAAATCCGCCTGCCTAAGCGACAAATTTGATGATTCTGGATTTGCAGTTTTAAAGAATTATTTAAAATTATCTTTTGCAAATTATGTGAAAGTTGTACATAAAGTCTTTAAATATCAAATGTTTCCCTTTGTTGCTTGCTTTATTATGGTGGAAGTTCAAGCTCCAATTACTGAACAAAACATGGTGGAGTAAATTATTTAATTCTGAAAAGTTGCTAGGGAGAAGTCTGGCAATGGCAGCTGCCCTGCTCTTACTCATCTGCTTGTCTATGTCATTAAATATTGTGCCACCATGATCTACCTGTGTTCATATCGGGGAAGGGGAGATGGGGACTATTAGTTCGAAATGATGATGTCGCGAGGAGGTTTGGAGGGGTGGGGTGGGCTCTCAATCTCAACTATTAATTTTCATTCAGAGGGTAGGAAAGAGTGCATAATTATGCAAACATGGCTCTGAGTAAAGCATGTCTCGGTTATCACCTAAAGCGGCCTAATGTGTAGGGGCGGCAAATTCGAAATTTTGTCATCGGAAAATCAGTTTTAAAAATAACAATGCCGGGGTAATAATATATCACAGCCTGAGCAGCTTTTGACTGTTGAGTAGCTATTCCTGTTTGTTTCAGTGTAACCTGGGAACTACCCTTAGGCCAGGGTAACATGGGGTAAATTGACTCTCTGTTCTTCTGCCTAAAGGGTAAATTTGCTGATTCTTGACTTGTACATTTTCTTTAAAATTGTACTGTTGGAAATGTCTGGAGTTAAGGAGTTGGTTCATGAATAACTAAATTTACCCCCAGATAATATATTTTGCTTAGCCAGGGGAAATGAAATTTGGCATATGACATGGCGCTGGTTTCTCATAATGGAATATTGAATTTTAAACTTTCCGACATGTCTAAATAGGTCTTATACTCACTACAGATCGGATATCCAATGCCGTGTCTATCTATTCGAATGTGTTGGAGATTTACAACATATATGGAAATCTAGAACAGCTGTGTGCAGTTTGTATGAAATCTTGACTGGTGTCACTTACATATTTTCACTGTGAGACATGTTGTGTTGGTAAACCTTTTTTTTTCTTGTTTACAGAAAATATGGAATATTTCTTAGCTAAATAATATCACTTGTCATTTTTGTCTTACAGAAACGCAACCCCGCGGTGGAAACCCATTCCTTATTGGAAGGTGGCCTGTCAGAAGAGATGACATTTTATTCATTTTATCTACATTTCAAACCGTAGCGGTGGACAATGAGATAGTTCTTGAAGTAATCAACAGCCTTCTAGAGACAGGTAATATTTCATCAAGTATGGTAAACGAGTAATAGACCGAATTATTGAAAAGTTCTTTACTCCTATTGGTTTTCTCATAACCCAGTGCAAGAGGTCTTGGGTTCGATTCCTGCTTGGGTACGGCCGAAACTCACTAATTTCTGGCAGTGTTGTAAGACATCCATTGGCAGGCGGCACATGAGAGGCTCAATCCCAGACCTCGAAAAATGTCCAGTGTCTTGATCTATCTGTTTTTCGATCCATCCATCCATCCATCCATCCATCCAATTATCCACCTATCTTTCATCCATCCACCCACCTATCAATTCATCCATTTCACCTATCTAGCCACCCATCCTCGTGTGTTGTACATCCCCAGGACGATTTGTGAACACCACGTCTGTTCTGTTCGAACTAGTGGTGTCTGGCAACTATCCGTAAGTATTCCACTCTGAGTGGATTTTGTTCATGTATCTGTTTGTTTGGTTGTTTGCTTCTGACCCATTTCCACCAGAGTTTTGCTGAGAACAAATTATCTTTACTACACAGTCACGGGCTGAAGGAAGATGGGTTTGGGAATAAACAAATTAGTTTTCTGAAGTAAGTCCACCTTGACACATGGTTTATATTTATGATCTTTCATAGATTGTGCTCGGTTTTGCTGCATTAATCAATATTATTTGTTCTATTCGTGATCTGTGAAGTCACTTTTTATTCTTAACTCTGGCTGATCTTCTAGTACATGATTCTTATATCAAAAGGGCAACCAGATTTCTTATAAATGACTTCTTCTAGGGATGATTCATAATGTTTAGTTTCAGGCACATGAGTTTACATAATTACTGGTGAATGTTTACATGCTTTGTGCCGGAGGGGTTACGTTGTTTTACTTTTATTATTATTATTATTATTTTCATTTCAGACTATAGACTACGTGGCTGGACAAACAAAGAAGAGAGAACAAGTATTCAGTCCCTGCTGGGTTTTTTCATCAGCTCCAATCTACACGTTGCTTTTAGTTTAGTTGGTTATTGTTGTTGTTGCTGTTGCTTTTAAGTTATGTCTAATTACACCCTTTCTCCCTACACACCAATGCCGTCAGCATGGCAAAGATTGTAATGAATTAAATCAACAACGTTATTTACAGACAGAATAATACTCGTCAAACCAAACAAAGAAAGGCACAAATATTGGCCTCAGCATGAATTTTACAAATGTTCTATGTCAAGTTACTTCATTTAATATGCCTGTTCAAAATTTTTTAGGTTTATGTAATGTTGTGTTAGCTGTGTGTACCACGTAAGTGCTTTTAAACGCAGTGTGAAAGGGAATTTCCTTCATGAGATAATAACTTGATCATTGTTTTCTTGTTGTTAAAGGTTAAAATCAGAATAAAATCAGACGCATTCCATTCTCAACAATCCAAGCCGTTTCATGTGTTATTGCTGTCGTTATTGTTGTTTTTCTTTATTATGATTTAAAAAAAGGGCTACATTTTACAGCATTCTGCATAAAACTAGGAGTGGTATCTTCTGGGGAGAAAGAGAGAGGGGACAGGGCAGGCAATGAGGGGACACACCCTGGCAGATAAAGAGAGGGAGGGAGAGAGAGAGAGAGAGAAACAGACATACAGACAGACAAACGTGGATAGTCTGTTGAACATCTAGGACAAGACCTCCATGGTCTCAAACATTAAATGTTAATTTACATGGACTATTTCACAATTTCATTTAGAACCTACATTGACTCTATATGCAGACATTTTTTAATCTAAAAAAAAAATCTCATTATGTATTTCAAAAATTCTCCACCTTTGAAGGCAAAAGGCTTTTTAATAAGGACGCCTGTAGTATCCAAATTTTGCATGTTCATTTCAAATACCTTGGAGGGTGCAAGGAAGGTTTTATTGTTTTGATTGGTTTAGTTTTTGAATTGATAGAAAATGCATTGTGTCATCATGCTGTTAACAGTTCTGATTTTCATTCTCCATCTTGGCTCTATTCTGTTATATTAAAAAAAGGAAACCATATTAAGTGTTCAGTTTTTTGCGACGTGTCCTGGCGTGCATGAGTTATGAAGCAAGATTGTAGATTACTACCTTCATTATATTAGAGAGAGAGAGAGTGAGAGAGAGAGAGAGAAAGAGAGAGAGAAAGAGAGAGAGAGAGAGAGAGAGAGAGACAGAGAGCACATATGTATTCCAGGCAATGCCCGATGTCACCAGATGGGTTATGTGCTGCGGATATAGCCCTCGTCTTGAGAGCCTAACAATCACCCTGAACAGATACTACCGAAATCACATAAGTAAATAATGAAATAACAAAATTATGTTAAGTTGGGCCAGTTAACCCTAACTGCTCTCTCATAAAAGGTATGTACATAACTCAAAAAACCTACGCTCGAACTTCTACAATCCTACTATGTAAACAAGAAAGTCTCACACGCAAACCAAAATCAAAGGGTTAACTTAATGTTTACAATCTTCACTCACACATCCCTCATCCCCGTTCCACGGGCTCGAAATCCGTGACTTGACTAAAAGCTAAAAGCGTTTCATATTCTCCCAAAATAACTAACCCATGACTAACAGAAAAAAGAGCTCATGCGGCTCGTGACAACAAACAATTTCCCCAGTACCAGAAGTAAATTTCGTATCAACACTTTTTACACAATTGTTGACAAACTAGAAACTCGAATGAGCAGGAAAGGACAGGTGTACAAAGAAATAGCAGACGTAGTTTCTTATCCAACTGATGTACCAAATAATGCAACTTCCTCTTCTATTGAAACTGAATGGTACTTGCTGTGTTGTCAATAGCTAACTGTCATTTACTCAAATGACATTGACATTAACTTAACTGCTGAACTTCAGAAATTTCTCACACATGTTCACCGTCAGCCTACAAACATCGATGGACATGCTGCGCTCTGAAAATCTAAATCTGAACTGCAGCTAAGTACTCCGTGTTGAGTTTTACATTCTACATTGTCTTTTTTCTGTGTGTGCAGTTGTTCCTTACTGTAATTGTTTTCCTTGACGAAAGAAAAAATACCGAAAATTTGGTTTGTCTTCCCTTTTCCTTTGAGTTCATCGTATCGTTTCTATATTATTAAGTTTCTTACGCGAGGCTTTCCTACATAGAACTTTTTTCTTTTTGCCACATTTCGCCTTCACCGTACGTTCATTGGCACAAGCACCGTAAACAGCAGTTTCAGTCATGCATAAAATATACATATCTGAATGACAAGTTTCCAGCTCCCTTCCATCAAATTTTGAGACATTGATGATTGAAGTTTCATGTGCTCATAGCTATTAGAGATACAACTTTTTTTGTGGTTGTTGTTTTTAGTAATACTTGCAAATTACACACTGAATCCGCTTGATACTTTGACAATGAAGACCATGTTGCCAGTTTTGAAAATTATACAGGAGAGCGATTTGAAAGTTTGACATGAAGTATCAAATGTCTATGATGACCTTTAAATCCTCATCAATAATTTGGTCTATTAATTCGATAATGGAATTCGCATCATGTCCAAATGTAATACTTACCAAGGCGAAACAGAATATGCACAAAAAAAAAACAAAAGACTCGAAGATTTTCGAGTTACGGTGTTTGCGCAGACGCCCCTCATGTGTAGTGTATGGCACACGTCAGCCATAAAGCGGAGGTAGATCCTTGTCATTCTAACATGACGAAATATAGAAGACAACACGGACTGTGCTTTTCCAAAATAAATGTATAGCGTATAGTTTTAACATGAACAACTTGCACTGTCGAACGCTCATTTTCTCAATTGAACACATTCAAACTCCCAACAGAACAACAATGAGGCAAGACACAGTTGATGCCTTGACTCTCTGATAACTGTAGACAGCAAATTTGTCTGGCCAAATTAATGTTGAGGACTTTATCAAAGACCTAATTATTAGGAAAAAGGGTACAAGTGAATCTGCTTTAAATATAAGTATAAATATACTAGCTGAGGTCCCCGGCCCTGCCCGGGATAAATCGGTTTGAATATTGGTTTCAGTTCTGGGTGGTTATTATGGACCTGCTTCATCTTGCCTGTTCCTATTTGTTTATTTTATTTTTGTTTGTTTGTTTTTAGATAAGTCTTACTGCTCTGCCTTTGTGAGTTGACACCCTGCGCATCCCATACAACAGCATGATTTGCGCACGGGTTAGTATGTTTGATAGTGAACACATCGCAGGAAGTGATAACGAAACCTTAAAATGGCGAAGCATGACTCGAAATAGAGCTAAATGATGGCGAAACAATAAATTTCTAATAAAAAAAAACTACACCAATTTGAGACTTCTATTAAAAACTGTGCACCCTTACATCCATTCTGATGCACCATATAAAATTTGAAGTCTGAGTGTTGAGTGGTTCAGAAGCCTTTTGCAACAAAAAATCTGAAGTCCACAAATATAATATATAGTATATATATAGTATAGATGCTGGGAACAAAAAGATTTACATGTATTGTCTTTTTATTCACTTAGGTTAAAATGTTATCTGTATCTTCAATGTTAGAAAGGAATGAAGAAAATAAACAAGATGATTTGTTTGTCTGCATAGTAATAATTCGATTTCTGTCTGTCCGTCCGTATGTTTGTCTGCATGTCTGTCTGTTGTCTGTCTGTCTGTCTGTCTGTCTGCCTGTCTCACTGCCTGTCCGTCTGTCTGCTTCTTGTTACTGTAACTCAGCGAAAAAAAAAAGGCACATCGTAGCACAGTTTGGTGCGTCAAAATGTTCTTACTTGAAAAAAAATCGTTTCTAGTCCAGTCAATCTAGCGGTTTCTGAGTTGAGGTAGGGTCCTGGTCACGCTTTGCCCCACTAAAAAGTATGCTAAATAATTACTTTACGTTAAACAATTACTTAATATTCAGTGTAAATGAACTTTTTACTTAACATTATGGGTAATTATATCGAGGGTAAAGTGGTTGTTTTAATGAGTGGAAATAATGGCATTTCTTTAAAATATTTTTTTTAGTAGGCCATCAATATTCGTTTGTTTTATATGAATCGTTTCTAATCTAGATCTAGATCACTTTTTGTATATTTCTCATTTAACATTTTGTTTTTCAAAATCTTGAAAATTTGCCTTTTTTCTATTGCCCTGGATATTAAGTAAATAATTTCCTTCATTAATGTTAAATTTGAAATTAGTGAAAACGGTTATAATTAACACTGTCTAGTCTGGATGACTGCTGAATTGTGAACTTATTTTTTTACACTTATATTGAGTCCTAACTTTTTGTCAGTTTTGCTAGTGGAAGGGTCGAAAAGCAACGGGGTTGGACTTTGCAGGAGGGGGTATTAGTTGACCTTAACAGTTTACCTGGGTGTGTTATTTTAGTGTATTCACTGGTCTGGAGCCTGGAGGGCAATGTTTCCCCTGGTTAAGTCAAAATGTGCCAACTTTCCTTTTCCATCGCCTTTGACTGTATCATTTCTGTATTATTTCTTATTCCAGGATTTGCTACATACAACTTTTTCTTTTGGCTACAATTTGACTTTGCTTCATGACCTGCTGTGACCCCACACATTTTCTGTTGTTGTTTTATTTTAATAATATTTGATCAATTCCTTGTAGTTAATTGTCACGGTGGGCAAGTCTTTTGTTGTGCAAATTCGTTACCTGTAACAAAAATATTTGCACATCGAATGCATGTAGAAAGTAATGTAAACTTGAAATCATTTCAAGATTATTTTGGGAAAGTTGAACTTTTTAACGTTAATGAAACTGTTTTTTGGCATGTTTTGAATTAATTTAATACAATGGAATATCATATTACATTCTAAAAAGTAAGTTTTTTTGTTTCTATACTTTGAACTAATTGGATAAATGTGTTGTTCCATTCAATAATCCATCAATGTGCACATTTTGATTTCCTTTGTGAGCCAAAAGCACACAGCCTTGAAGGACCACTGCTGACGGGCCCGTGTCTTTTTATTTCTCGAGGGCCGAAGTATGTAATCTGTTCTGTCACTGCCTGTCTGGTCTTTACGTGCCATGGGGTTGTGGAATAGCGAGTAGTTGGAGGAAGGTTGGAAGCTGGTTAATAAGGGGAGCTAAGGGCTTGTCCCGCGTGCCCTTGATCTTTTCAGGGGTTGTTTCCCTTTAAAACGACTTTCAATAAGACAAGCACAGTTTTAAAATTTATTCTGAATGGGAAGTACAAAGAAATACAAGTATTAGATCTATTAGTCAGCTCAAGTTAGGGACACAAAGCAAGCTAAAAAAAAAATGCTTCCCAACCATCTCTAGTCTCAACACCTTACAAAAAAAAAGAACCCTCTGCAGGTAGAATGGAAGGTACATTCAAAGGTTCTCGCAATCCCCGCCGTGGGTCTCGTTAAAAAAAACAGCCCAGTGTTTATTACAGCACGTGCAAGTTAGTTTGGTTTGATTTGATGACAGGAACCAGAATCCAGTACACCGGACATCCCCATAAGTGTTCCTCTGCCCGATCCAAAATCCACTTGAGGGTTTTCCTAGCCTACATGATGGTCCCAGTGGTCAGCTGGTTCCATATTTGTCGGGTTCGTCCAGCCGTGTTGCAGGTTAGTTTGAGTGATGTAGAGGACTCTTAGGTACCTCCATAAGGCATTGTAAAAACTCATTCCCCTGGACTTTGTTCATATTCTTGCAATGTCCTCAGAGAAGCAACTGTTACCATGATCTGTGTGTGAATGGATCAGTTCCACACACAGACGGCATTCTACTAAGATCTCTGTGTCCGTGTTCCCTAGATCCATACAACGTGATTGTTTGTGTTTCACTCAACAGGAGTCAGACATGTTCAGAACAGACAGCCATATCAATTTCTTAGTCATTCTAATTGCTCAAAAGTTTCAAAGCTCAAATGATGAACAGAATGTCATGGATGCATCCCCGCTCAAAGCATTGGCATCTCATAGACTATGTCATTGTGAGGAAGACTGACAGAAAGGATGTCCTTGTAACAAAGGCGATGTGTGGTGCCGAGTGTGGAACTGACCACAGACTCATTGTTTGCAAGCTCAGACTAACATTGGGGCGCAATAGACGCCCTCAAGGGAAAGCGCCACCTAAACGCCTAAATGTTTCAAAACTCTG